>OX328128.1:32331908-32369387 GCA_946811695.1 Gonocerus acuteangulatus | reverse complement strand
CCCTTTCTATTATTCTTATTCTTATATTATTGTTATTCTTATTAGAACGGAATTGGCGATTGGTGTTTCTTTGTTTGTTGTTTATTTTACCGAAACAAATGAAGGACTGTTAAATTGCATATCGGTCCGTTATCCACCGAAAAATCATCCTTGATCTATATTATCAACGAGTTGGATTGACTAGAGTTTCGATATAGCCTTAAGCGAGCGTAGCGAACGGAAACGCATAGCAGATGTGCCATTAAGATAAGTTCTACATGTTTTCGCTCGTTGATAATCCCGTCGCCATATTGCCAAACAAACAATTGACACCTTGATCCACATCTCAGACCCGGCGATGATCCAGATATCTGAGAACCGGTTATTTAACCTGCGTTGAAGCTAATACGTAAGTACTGTTGTGCATTATTAATGCTGTATGTTATGCCTCCAAAATAAGTAATAAATAAAGAGTTATTATGTACAACTCAGATGATTATTACATTGTTTTCGCAATTATTTTCATATATTTGTCGTGAGCATCCTTAGATATAAATGGAGGTAGTAGGTATAGATCTCTCATGAATGAACGAATCGTGAGAGAATATAGAACAACGGTAGAACCATGAACATGAATGGAAAAAGGTATTGATTCGTTGGCTCAGTTCGTCTGCGTTCAAGCAAAGGATTCTGCTAACACCGTTAGAGGTTCATTCCAAGGAAAATAGAGTCTGGATCCAATATTCGGAGAAATTCACTCAGTGACGTCATATATAGGCCTTTATGCTCTGTTATATCTCTTTGTTGGTAGTGCTACTTCTTTGGGTTCCTATTTTGGGATCATCTCTCCATGTATCCGATCTCTTTTATTTTATGATCATTACTGCAATGATAAGACTAATTTAAGACATGTTTTATCTAAGACATAGACGCATGTCTGTTGGTAAAGCTACTAAAAGCGTTTAGAGAATCGGCGAAGTTGTTAATTGGTGCTGAATGAAGGTGATGGCTTCTAAGGCCTCGGGTACGATACGAGCGAAGAGCGATAAACGAAAAGCGTCAGAGCGACGTCGCTCACATTAATGTTAAGCTGGATTGCAGTAGGAATGGGGGAGGACTGGCTTGAGCGACCAGACTGTCGTTTATTGCTTAGCGCAGACGACATTTTTCTCGTCGCTCACCCCAGACATTATATTTTGCGTGCTACAAAAAAGGCTACATCCTCTAGCTAATAAACTTTAGAACAACTTTGTCAATTCACGTTTATGGTTTTTGTTTCTCTTGTTTATTAAATTACGAGGAAAGATGTTTTTATCCATCCAATGTTCATAGCCTTCCAATGTTATAACGGCCCAATGTTTATAACCTTCTAGCTAACTTCCTAATAAATAATTTTAAAATATAAATACTAATAAAAGACTAAATTGGATGATAGTGAATGTGAGCTATTAATTTCGGAAGTACAAAGTATGGAATGACAGACACAGTGATTTTAAAAATACAATCATAAGTAAGAAATTATGAGAAGAGGTTGGAAACGCATTAAACATGCAAGGTCAGATATTTTTATTAGCTAAATATTTAAAATATTATTTTTTTTAAATTAATATTTTAAATAAAAATCGTATATTGGAGAATGCGGTGACGGACACTACAGGAAAATAACGCCCAGCCGCTCTTCTGCTAAACGCTCGGTCGCTCTGTCGCTCATCGCTCGTATCGCACCCCAGGCCTAAGTGTTCGAGTCATAGATATGGAAGTCCTAATTGTCTCCTCACAGGAGGCCTATTTTTAGTTCGACTTTTAAAAATAAATAAATAAATTCCTACAATTTGGGCCTGAAATGGGCTAATTGAGGTGGATTTTACGTGTAATTACTACGGACCACTGATTATGTTCGACATTTTTAAGGATTCGACTTTTCGAAGATTGGCACTTCGAGAGTTAACTTTATTTATCTATTATATTCAATGAGGATCATCAAGATACTTTTTTCTGTATTTATTAGGTAGGATTGGTGATGATTTGAAGGAATTTTTCAACAATTCTTTAATGCGTAAGCAATTCTATTTTGTATTATTATTATTTTTTTCCCAAGTAGGATTGTAAAATCTCGTTAGAACGTAAAATTATGAAAATTGGAAGATGCTCATGCGAAAACCAGGTAGCAAATATTATCATTAGGCAATATTGGCATTGGTCGAAGTTGTGCTTACCATATTCAAGGCTGCTAGTTTTAGCAAAGTTGTAAGTCCAGAAGTTGCTGCATAAGACGACGGAGTTGAACATCAGAAGTAACTTCTTTAACAAGTCCTGCTTCTCCTTAAAGAAACTAGTTTTACGAACTCCCAAAGGCAAACATCGCTTGCAAATATGTTACAAGATATTTAATCTAAAGTTTTACAACTCCAACGACAAGTCTTTGTAACGTTTATCTAATTTTCTCAAAAGGAAAACTGTTTTAATAATGTTCAAGGTATGGACATTTTCTTTCCGATTCAAAATTACCGAACCGAAAGAGGCCATGAATGTCCCTAAGACGTTATAGGATATATCTTGAACAAGGAAAAATAAGAGTTTCTAGCACTCTCCAAAGTAATTTAGATATTAAGGTTGCACTCAAAAAACGATTTTTGAAAAACATCTTCAAATCTTCATACATAGATTCAACTAAGTAAAATACATATAGAAAATGCCCCTCCCTCCCTCCCTCCCTCCCTCCCTCTCTCTCTCTCTCTCTCTCTCTCTCTCTCTCTCTCTCTCTCTCTCTCTCTCTCTCTCTCTCTCTCTCTCTCTCTCTCTCTCTCTCTCTCCCCCTCTCTCCCTCTCTCCCTCTCTCCCTCTCTCTCCCTCTCTCTCCCTCCCTCCCTCCCTCCCGCACACAAAATAAAAAAATCTATCTTTTCTAAAGACACCACATATATATTCTTATGTATTTCGACATGCTGAATCCGAATCCGGAGTCCCCCCCCCCAGCACGTCAGGTTTAAGAGCATTTGAAGGTCAAATTTCGTATGAAGTCGTTAAAGAAGAAATAATTAGAGCTTGCATGGTTTTCAGGGTCGCTGAATTTGAATCCGGGGTCTGTTTCACCCCATCAGCACAAAATCAAGGCCATTTCAAGGAAAAATAGGTCTATTTTGCCAAAAAAGTTTTTCGACTGCAGATTTATTTTTTGCAAAATAAACATATCTGTCCTTGAAATTACCTAGATTTTGCTCCGATGTGGTGAAACTGACATCGGTTTCGAATTAAGCGATCCTCAAAACCATGGATGCTCTAGTTATTTCTTCTTTAGCAACTTCGCTTTTATGGGCAAGAAATAATTAGCCGACCTAATATTTCAGATAGTGGATATAGTAATAATGTCGGAGTGTCTTTGGCCAAAATATCTTGTTGGAGATCAGGAGATTTGACAACAGAAGAGGCAATTTTTGTTCTGGATAATCGACAAGTGTAGTATGATAACGATTGTTACCCAACTAAAAATCATTCATTTGTCTGAATTTGTAAAAAAAAAAAAACACTCATGAATAAAAAAAAAAAATCTGTATACATTAGTCAACAAATCTTATAAAACATTGTGCAGAAGGAAACAAGTAGATTCATATAATAAAATTAATAATCAATTCATTGAATGTAAGGATTCTAAAACGTTCTGGGTGAATCACGAAATCCGGATGTTGGGAAATCGAAGCCAAAGTTCTAAAAATGCTTCAGGATAGCAAAGAAGAATATTTACTCTAGGGAATGCTGATCTATTGAAAAAGTATGCGATTGAAATTGAATTTTTTAATTTTAATATAAACGAGTTAGTTAACAAAGTGATAGGAGGGGAGTTTCAGACCAGGGATTCGCCCATGAAATCAGACATTGAATTTTTCATAGATGATGGTGATATTCACTTAAAACTTGAAACTCTGAGAGAACTAAAGGTGAACCAGAGAAACAAGGCAAAGCGTCGTGTTACCTACATCTTACTGACTCAGGAAATAGGGAAATTTTTCAGATTCGCTATTTCTCTTCCAAGGTCCTGATTTGGGAACATAAAATCTGCCAAATAATTCAAACATTTTAACCAGCAGTTGATAGGTCGATAGTTGATAATTAATAATAAAAATAGAGAGTAACACTAGACCTCCTTGTATACATAAATACATATTTAAATAAAGCAATATTATAATATAATGGTATGCTAATTATATAATTGTTTTATGACTTACCCTGGTCTGCTCCTCATCGTCCTCACTGGTGGAAGGTAGGACCCTAAGAGGATCCTTGAGGACACTGAGAACTAGATCCTCTTTGCCTCCCCTGATGAGGGAGACTTCCCTTGACTTCCTGAACAGCTCCACCTCCTCTGCCCTGTTCATCTTCACTCCCTGCCATCACTTGACGCCTCGTCCTCCTCCTTCGAGACCTGGAGGAACACAGTCCTGTCATAAACCCCGAGTCTCCCGTCTTGCCACTCCTTGATACAGTTGTCTCTTACCCGTGTTGCACTGATTGGATTGAAAATTAAGGAAAGGTTGATTTTAGGGTTGGGAAACTAATAGGTAGTCCCACCCCTGACAAAGATATTAATCGATATTAAAATAGTAGTATCGAAAGTTGTATTTTTTTTTCTTAATTTAAAGTAGAAATGCAATGAGGTTAAGTTGGCGGGGGCTCCCCCCCCCGTGGTCTAGTGGATAACGTCTTGGATTCTCGTGCGGAAGATGGGGGTTCGATACCCACCTGCAGGAGGAATATCTCATCTTACGGCTTGTTGAGAAAATTCTCCATTGCACCATGTGTGTCGGCACGCAGGAACGCTGTAAAACATTTTTTTTTTCACAAAGTCTGACTTGGCAATAACGGCATAACAATTTTATTTCTCGTCCAGAATGAAAATTACAGTCAGTGAATTATTTATTAGTGTGAGGGATCCCGTTGTTAGCAATGGCGAGCAGTGTGAGGGATGCCAGTGTTAGCAGTGGCGCACATTGTGAGGGATGCCGGCGTATGCCGGTGTTAGCAGTGGAGCACAGTGTGAGGGATGCCAGTGTATGCCGGTGTTAGCAGTGGAGCACAGTGTGAGGGATGCCAGTGTATGCCGGTGTTAGCAGTGGAGCACAGTGTGAGGGATGCCAGTGTAAGCAGTGGCGCACAGTGTGAGGGATGCCAGTGTATGCCGGTGTTAGCAGTGGCGCACAGTGTGAGGGATGCCAATGTAAGCCGGTGTTAGCAGTGGCGCACAGTGTAAGGGATGCCGGTGTTAGCAGTGGAGCACAGTGTGAGGGATGCCAGTGTATGCCGGTTTAGCAGTGGAGCAAAGTGTGAGGGATGCCAGTGTATGCCGGTTTACCAGTGGCGCAGAGTGTGAGGGATGCCGGTATATGCCGACGTTAGCCGACTTGTGCTCGGTTTAAGGTACAGCCGATGTGCACCGGTTATGTGTCCTCGATAATTATTGTGGACACGACTCAGAGAGCTACATGAACTATAATCTGTCTATCTCACCTGGACTGAATCGTTCATCTCTTTAAGCCATTAAGGGCGGCATGCTCTACCGTCCTAACAGGAGTATATATAACTCTACTATTCGAGAAGACGGCCTTAGTCCACCTTTCCTCCACTACCCATTCTGCATAAGTAGACCCCTGATTAATATGAACAAACAGTGCCGCTAGAGTGCTGGAGAATGGTTAAACAAGCGGAGTTCCTACATAGTTCATATAATATTAATCAAGCAAATTCTGCCCCTCGAATTCTCTGGCCTTTTGAAACATTCTCTCCACGCACTCCGAGTGTTAAAATCCTGTTACGCTCTTAAGTTCAACAGCTGATGTTCGTCGTTGTACAGTTCTTTCTAACAATACGCACCTCCTATTGTTATGGTTCCTTTCTTTCTGACTCCCTAATGAGGCTAAATATTAGTACTTCTTTAATTAGAAGCTCATTTTCAGAAAAAGTTTATTCTCTTCCAGCTTGAGAAATTTACATCAAATAATATATATGTCTATATAATGTTGAAAAAAAAAAAAAACAAACCAGGTTGGGATTTGAACCCAGATTATGTATGTATATTTTTGGCGGTTCGTTCTCTAGCTAGCTCAAAAATGCACCGATTTTATTGAAATGTGGGATGAATGTACTTTGTGTGATTTAAAAAGTCAAATTCGTTAACCAGCAGAATCCGTTGGAACAAGGCTTTTGAGTAGAATTCAAGGGACGTAACGCTTACGATTTCTCGTTACTTAAATAGTTAGGGTTGGAGAAACTCTCGAAACCCTTTCCAAGGCCTAATAGCTAAGTGTTGTCGAGGAAAATGAAAATAAACCCAGATTTCTCTTGGGATTTTCGTACTGTAAAATGGCGTCACTTTAGTACAGTGTGGTGAAACCAATATGACCATTATACAAAAGGATCAAACGTTGCCACAAGAGTGCGAGCAGAAAAATATATACCTATATATAAATATATACCTATATATAAATAAATATATATAAAGAAATGTCAATATCCTAGTAGTATAGGTTTGTACCGATTTTACCACACTAATGTGACCCCATTTTACTGTAAATTTTCCTATTTATCTTGAGACCGGTTGGGATATCATAGTAAATATAAAGCATCTATTCAAAAGAATAAAACATTTCTTGCAAACACGATTCTTAGGCGAGTTTAGATAGAACAGACATTTTTCAATCGCTTATTACGATTATTCTAAAAATGCTGATCAAAACCCCATATTATTTGATCATAAAATACGTAGGGATTGAATGAGCACTCTTAAGTAGGGCGAAGGATGGAAATTAATTTCTCTGAGGGAATTAAATATCCTTTATATGTAACCGCAAACCGAAAAAAAAAATCCTACACGAGTAAACCTAAGCGGAAAATAAATAACACGTTCCCTCATTTTCGTTGTCGTTCTTTTCATTAAAAAAGAAATTTATAAGGAAAAGTCTTAAAATGTTTCTTTGATGCTTCAAAAAGGTTTAAAAGAATGCGAGATTTTACTAATTTTAAATGTTGTTTTAGGCGTTATGTAAATGTGTGCTTACATTTGCATGTATAAATGTGTGTGTATTTACATTTTTTTATTATAATCAATTTCGCAGATTTTTTTTTCTTTTAGAATTTGAATTAAATGAGCACCCTTTCCTGGAGTTTTTACGTTGCTATTAAAAAGGTTAATCGAGGTACGAAATACTACTCATTCATTCAAATCCATAGGCGTAATTACTGAAATAATGGCGTTTTCTTTATATGATTTTTCCTTAGCTGCACCCCTTCCATTGTAAGATATCCAATAACCATCAATTTATGATACCAGATATGATAGATATACGATACGAATTCCGAATGCCAGTCAATCCAAATGCTGTCCGGACCCTGTCCTTATATCTCCGCCAAATATAAAGCTGCCTTTCAAATATATCATTCCTCAGTTCGACAAGAGTGCTTTTTATGAAACTGATAGGCTTTTTTGAATATTTAGATCCATTTTAATTGACCTAAAACACCCATGAAACATGACCATTGGGATGTCGATGTGCTCATGTTGATACGAGAACTGCTGTTTTGAATAAAAATAGTCCCCACGGCAAATGTAAGCAAAAATGTATTTAATTACTTAAAAACCTACCGTTTCAAGCTTGTTAGCGCGGTTCCTCCCTCTATCCATATGGAGGAAACCCTGTGTCAAAAGTGCCGAGAAGAAAATTTTACGTTTCAGATCCCGTATATATATATATATATATACATATATATATATATATATATATATATATATATACACACACACACACAAATTTAAACCACCGTTATTTTCGTCTTTACTGCGTCATGAGGTCAACCTCATAAGCAGGTTCCCTGTCTATAGAGGAAGGAGGGAACCGCGCTAAAAACAATAGTTCCTAGACCCCACAGGTGTGATATATGCAGATAATAATGACAGTCTATATTTAATTTTATTTTCATCTTTATATTTTGAATCATTCATATTTGGATTTCTTTTATATTCATATTATCATATTATTACATTATCTATCATTTATTTCTGCAAAATGTTATACATTTTATTAGTTCTTAGTACTATTATATAATTATAGTTTTAGTCTTATTTCTGTTAATTTTATTGTCTTACCTTCAATTACTTTAATTATAAATTGTTAAATTTTTCATCACTAATATTCTCATGTTAAATAAATATAGAACATACATGTAGTATTTTTAAAATGGCACATGTAGAAAATAAATTCCCTCATCGCAGGATTACTCCAGTGTGGAAAAAAAGAAAAAAAAAAAAGAATGGCAGTCTAATTATTTAATAACCTGATAATAAAGGAGAGAGTTTCCTTCCTCAGTGATAATAGGAGGGTACTAATGACAACCATAATGGGTAGTGTAAGACAGAGTGTTATGAATGGAACATGTCCCTCTCAATTAGACATTCTTTATGAATGGACCGTACATCTGATAATAGTTACTGTCTCTCCTCTCTCCCATTCATTCTTATCTATCCTGTCTCATTATGAGATCTCTGAAAGTATTTATCTTTCCACTGATGATTCCTTTTTTTTTTCTTTTATATCGATTGAAACGCTTGAATCGGATTATTATTTTTCTTTATTTCTATTTCGTAAAATATTCAGCAAAACCAATTATTCCTAGCCTTACGAAAGCCCTTCGACTATGTACTTCCGCCTTTAGAACAGCTACCTTCATAGCTTTGAAGAAAAAAAAAAAAAGTTAACATAACGAAGGAAAATTCAATTTTTATTGGATTCTTCCAAGTATTACTCATTGTAAAGTAATACTTAAGGGAGAACAAGCAATAATTATACTAAAAAGAAATACTGAGAGATACTATAGAGATATTTGATCCTTGGCCATACGGAGTACTAAGGAGATAGTGTGGTCAATACTATGGTCCGGCCGTCTGATTTTCCCCTTTGCAGGTACCCACTAACAAATTAATTAAACGATAGGAGGGCCAAGGGACGATCTGGGACCCCGAATCCAAACCAAGAACGAAGACACTAGGAGATAAAATCTTTAGTGCGCTCTAGTTTTGAACCCAAGTCCTCCAGCATATTAGTCCAGTTCTCTACCACTGAGAGGAGAAAGAACAAAAAACAAGTCACCTTAATTCTCATAGACATTTTTTGTATAACTAATCTACTATATATTTGTCAAATACCACTCACTCACTCACTCATCTATCAACGCCCAGCCCAAACCGCTCGACAGAAAATTTTGAAATTTTGCATGGACACTCCCTATATAACGTAGGCGCTCACTAAGAAAGGATTTTTTGATATTCGTATTTTTAAGCATTTTTAGGGGGGTTTAAAGTTTGAGTTGGTTAGAGAAGGCAAGCCTAGGCAGCCTGCGTTGCTAGGACGATAAAGAACAGCTGTTACCGTACATTATCTATCTCATAGTTTTATTTCTAATTGAGGTTAATTTCAACTATGATGGCAGACCTTGAATTACTAGAAATTAACTGTCCCTCATAGAGTTTTAATTGCGTTTCTTTTCTGCCTGTCCCCGTCAGATAGGCTTGCCATATCTTTGGAGAGTTAAACCGAGACACATTAATATGGGATGGGTATACCAGGGGGGGGGGAATAAAAACAGTACAAAATATAAGCAAAATGGTGAGTTTTAAGCCTAGCAAGTAACGAGAAGGGGGATCCTGAACTGATAGTCTACCCAAACCTTAAAAATAAGAAGGGAACTTTTTTTGCTACTTGATTTTCTTAAAAAAATCTCTCAGCCAAATAGTAGTGTCTGGCAGCTGGCAGCGCTGTGCATGTAGTTCCAGCATTTTACAGTTAGATTACTTCTGATTTCTTTGACACTGTGAGCAGTAGTAAAAATGTTAATTGTAGAAAAGTAACCGATTTAAAAAAGATTCTTAGAAACATGAATTCATTACTTTTTACATCTTACAGCTTTTTCCCGGACATTGATAAAACCTTGCGGGACACCCAA
Source organism: Gonocerus acuteangulatus (assembly GCA_946811695.1). Classification (NCBI taxonomy): domain Eukaryota; kingdom Metazoa; phylum Arthropoda; class Insecta; order Hemiptera; family Coreidae; genus Gonocerus; species Gonocerus acuteangulatus. The sequence continues at coordinate 32,359,421 of OX328128.1, read as the reverse complement.
ACAATTGCAAAGTACCGGGACAGTCTCCTTCAAACCGTGATGTATGGTAAGCCTAACCTTAGAGTTTTCTAGGTGAGGCAATAATATCCGGAACCCTTGCACAGCCTCCTCGCCTATAACCTTGGTAAAGCTCGCAAATATATTGGGTGTTACCATATGACTTCTTGGAAACATAAACTTTTAAATTTTAACGCCCATTGAATAAAATATAGTATGACGGGAACCGTGCTGTAATAAACTGCACAGAATTGTATAGTAACGTAATTTTAATGATACATTATTTAACGCAATAAAATAACTACTTATCTGCCGTGACGAAGCACGGGTATTCAGCTAGTATGTCATATTTTAGAAAATCTGCAATTAAACTTATTTTAATATTCAAAAATGCCTCCACATTTTCCAATGATTTCTACAGAGTGGGAAGAAGGTCAAATGATAAAATAAAAACATTTTTACGAACGAGTTATTTTTATTATAATTGTCCTGTCGGTTTCACATCTACTTTGATGTCTTCTCAAGGGCACTAAGGCCGGCACCACACTATCAGGTACACCTGACAGGTCTAATCAGGTATATCTGTTAGATGTACCTGATACCACTGTTCTGCACGAAAATCCTCCTTCAAACCAAAACATGCTTTCTTACTGTTTTCAAATGTGCTGAACACGAATTTGAAGTCAGATTCTGTCTATCACGCACAGTTTCTTGAGAAATTCTAGTTTTTTATCCAAAAATGTGAGTTTTTTGTAAATTTGACGAATTTTTTTGGCATCAAAACATAGTGAAAAAAATTCAAAAACCGATGATTTTGAGCGCAATGAAGTATATTTGAACGAAAAAAAATTTGATGGGAATATTACAAGTGGTTGAAGAAATATGGCTAAAAGTGTTTTTTTCAGTTTTTGATTTTGAGGCAGGGATTTGGTCTCTACCTGGATCTTTAGGGGAATGACCTTCCTTTCTCTTTTATGGTGGTATCCTTTTCATTCAAATCCTTACCTGCCCCCCTTTCACCCTCAATATCCCAACTCCCCCCTCCCACTCAGCCCCTCTCTTGTCACTATTTTCTTCTAGGATTTGATCAGTACTCTCGAGGCTTTCGCTAAACGCACTTATTTGGATATTCAGTTGTGCTATCATTGTTCTGGGAACAGTTCACTTTTTCTCTGTAATGTCACGACAGTGTATAAATAAGCCTGTTCCTTTTGCTATGTTTGTGGTGAAGTCACATTCAAGTCCACTCAGAAACCTCTGACTCCGCTGGTGAAGAAGGCATACGAGTTCTTCTTTGGATGTAAAGTAAGTGATCAGGACAAATCCTGGGCTCCTAAAATATGCTGTAGTTCATGCTCACGTTCTCTGACTGGTTGGCTAAATGGGACACATAAGTCAATGCCATTTGCAGTTCCCATGATATGGCGAGAACCTACAAATCACGTGACCGATTGCTATTTTTGCATGACCACAATCAAAGGTTTCTCGTTCAAGAGCAAAAAGAAAATTGTTTATCCCAACATCCCCTCTGCCATGAGACCAGCTCCACATGATGCCTCCATGCCCATCCCACCAAATCCGAGTAATTTCCGTCTTAGTTCTGAGGAGTGCAGCGATTCTGAAAGCGTTTCACCTCAACCTGGAACCAGTCAACAAGAAGAAATTTCAAGTTCGTCCAGCCCCTCTGAAACTCAGCCACAGCTCATAAATCAGAGGCGATTGAATGATCTTGTTCGTGATTTAGATCTCCCAAAATCAAAAGCTCAGCTGCTTGGGTCAAGGTAGCAACAATGGAATCTCTTGGAAGGAGGCGTGAATATATCTTTCTTCAGAAAACGGGAATCAGGAGTTCTATGATTTTTCTCGATGGAAGAAAATCTTGTATTTTGCAATGAAGTATTTCATTTGCTCCAGGAACTTGATCTGCCAACCAATCCAGAGGAATGGAGACTATTCATTGACGGCTCCAAGTTTAGTTTAAAAGGAGTACTCCTTCATAATGGAAACAAACATCCCATCTATCCCAGTAGCTCATTCGGTCCACATGAAAGAAACCTATGACAACATGAAGATACTTCTACAAAAAATCAAGTACCATGAGTAAAAATGGCGCATTTGTGCAGATCTTAAAGTGGTAGCCATGCTTACAGGACTCCAAGGAGGTTGCACTAAATTTTGTTGTTTTTTGTGCGAGTGGGACAGCAGAAAAAGAGACCATTATGTCGTAAAAAAATGGCCAGAGCGTAAGGAAAAAGTAGGTGAAAAAAACATTACCAATCCTCCATTAGTGGACAAAAACCAAATAATTTTACCCCCACTCCACATAAAATTGGGGCTAATGAAAAACTTCGTAAAAGCGATGGACAAGGAAGGAGAAGGTTTCATGTAATTAAAAGAAAAATTTCCGCATCTCAGCGATGCTAAGATAAAGGAGGGAATTTTCGTAGGACCCCAAATTCGACATCTACTCAAGGACCTCACTTTTGAAGCAAAGTTAAATACTACTGAGAAAAAGGCTTGGATTGCTTTTCGAGAGGTATGTGCTAAGTTTTTGGGAAACGAAAAATCTAGAGACTACCGAAAAATAGTCCAAGAACTGATTACTTCATATAAAACACTGGGATGCAATATGTCCTTAAAAATACATTTCCTGCATAGTCACCTAGACTTTTTCGCCCCAAATTTGGGTGCAGTTTCGGACGAACATGGAGAACGATTCCACCAAGACATATCCAGAATGGAAAAAAGATATACTGGCAAATGGAATGAGAAGATGCTGGCGGATTACTGCTGGTCACTGCAGCGGGAGACAGAGGAGGAAGAGTACAAAAGAAAAAAAAATACTCATTGACGATGTGTGTATATTTTTTGAGTTGTGTCATATCTAGTATTATAACTGATAGCATGCAGGATTCAATTAATTATATTTTACCGTTGAAAAAGAAAAAAAAATCTGTTATAATAAAGACAATAATTTTCAAATACAATTTTTCATTTTTTCCAAGTTTCTCCTCTTTTCTCTCAAAATCAGAGGGTGATAGAATTTTTCTGAGTTCAGATTCGGACTCAGCACACCTGAAAACATGAGAAACAGGCAAAATTGTTCAAGGGATGGGAGAAAAGTTTTTTTTTTTGCAGAATAATCGGTGGCAGAAATAACTGGCCTGTCGATGAAAATTCGATCAGTTCTGTCTGACCTGATCAAGTCTCCGTTTTCAACAATCTTTTGGTGGGTTTTCGATTTTGATTTTTTTTGTAACCTTTGTGTCCTTTTTGTTATATTTTTTTAGAAAATAGAATAATCCATTTACAGCGAAAAGGTTTTGCAAAGAAATAATGAAGTTCTTGGTGACTTTACTGAAATGTATAAAAGAGAACCTTGCTTGTGGAAAGTAAAAGATTATACCAAACTATCACAATAGAAACAAAAGAGATTCTACATGCCGTAAATTAGTGGACAAATTGAAGGAAATAGATACAAATTGTGATAATCTGATGGTCTATCTCTTAATTCGTTCAGGTGATGGATATGGGTAAATTTATATCTTCTCTGCAACCATTCCTTACGACATTGTTTGCGTTTGTTCCTATGTATCGTAAGCACTACAGCAAATAAAGAGAGATAAATCAGATCATCTCCTGTTGAAAATTTACAAACTTGACAGGTATACATGAAGAGTGTCGGTGAAAGTTACACCTTACAGGTATACTAGATAAGGTGTACCTGATAGTGTGTGGCCGGCTTAAGATTTGTAAAAACGTAGACTGGCTAATAAAAGCAATGCAACCTTAAGCCGTAAGGGTCATGTAGTATAGAGTGAACAATACAGGGATGCATAAAATAAATGGATTGTCTTTATTGTCCACTAGCTGTTACCCAGTGTACCATGCGACATCTATTTCCTGTCTATGACTCTCCCCGTATCAAGATCTACCTGTATACCCAGTCACGTCAAAATCGGTCAAACGGTGAGAATTTGTTTATATCTGTCTCGTAATTCATAATGCACCCGGCAGAGGCCAGCACCACAACAATTCATGAAACAGCCAACAGAGGCCAGCAACAAAGTCTGCGAGTAGACAGCCCTTATCAAAGAAAGGGCAACGCTCCTTAGTTAGACAGTGATTGTTGAAATAAAACTGAAAGAAACTGCATTACATGATTATATAATGATGTAAAGTCGTCAATGAGTTCGGGTTATTCTAATTATCAAGAACATCAACGAATAAATTTGAGACATTATTCAAAATGGCTGTCGAGTCAAAATGGCCGTCAGAATCTGACTGGTTCAGTGTCCCAAATTTTCTTGAACAAAACTTTTGACCTTTTGACCAAATTTTGAAATTTGACTATTTTGGCCTATCCTAGGAGATTTCCCGTATTAAGACCTAACTGTGTGCCAAGCTTGGTCAAAAGGTGTAGATTTGTATAAGGCACAAACAGACAGACACGTGATTTTTATATTTTTATATATATATATATATATATATATATATATATATATATATATATATATATATATAGATTTGCAAGGTTTTTAAGCTCATGTATAATCTTTGGATATCTTCCTTGGCGTTACCTTGATTGCTTATAAACTATAGCTCAGCTGCTTAACGATATACCGACACTATTAATTTCATAAATCGGCTGAAGTAATTCCCGTTTTCTAATTACTTTGCAAGTGTAGTACACACACACCACACCCTGACTGGCTGGAATCTCGAGGGGGTTGCATGATTAGGAGGGCACAGGGGAAAAGTTTAAATTAATTTGGGGGGCGAAGCTTGTGCACGACAAGAGTACACACACACTCACCACAACTCCTGCAGCACCGAAATATTATCCCTAAACCACAGCCTGTTCATTATGATTCATGCTTTGAGATAATTGTCCTTTATATAGGTCACGTTTAGTATCAATTTTCACTGACGTAAAGTATAGTTCCGTTCGTGAGTATTCAGTAATTGCGATACTACTATAAACACAATGTGAAGCCCTTTTATATTGTATGTTTGTACAATAAATTGATTCATAATTCACGTGGACCTACTGCGTGGAATTCATGGGGACAGACAAGGTATCAAAAATCTATCAAATCCAAATATTTCAATCCACATTGCTACATACCTTAGTCCATGCACTTTATAATGTTACCAATTGCACCCTCCATAACGAACTACATATCCTTTTTATCCAAGATATCTCTACTCACTACAGCCCAATCCTTATGCACCATACTTTTTCTCCACCAAGACGTCTTAGTACACAATGATGTTTAGGGGTGGTTAGGGATGTTTAGGAATGGTTAGAACAGTGAAGTCCTAATGCGCTAATGACCTAGGTGTAGATGCGCCGAAAAAAAAAACAAAAAAAAAACAGTGAAGTGTAGAAAATAAAACTATGAAATTATATTGAACAATATGAATGGACATTTTCACCCGTCAGAAGAACAAGATTCACTCGCCACCCATCACAATCCACGAAGCACGCGCAATTCTCCTTTATAAGACTGGTATTTTTTTGACAACTGGAGGTGCCTGAGAAGTCAGATTTGCATTGTTTCCGAAATTGATACTAAATGGTTTGGTAAAGCAAACAGTATGCGTTAAAGAGACTTAATAGCAATTGTAGCATATTTACACCGGAGCTCTACGGGATTCTTTTGGAACCAAACTACATTCCAAAGACTGACAGACGAGATGAAATGCTATGTACTGCTGATCCACTGAACGCACTATAGGCACTATCAGAAATATTCCACGCATCCAATAATAACAGAAAATTTCAAAACTATTCACTCCCATAACATGAACATTAGAATATACCAATATTCTAATTCACGAAGGTTTGAGAAAAAGTTCCCTGGCAGATTTAACTCCCAAACTTGCTATAACAGGGTGTCTACTAGTTTCGTGAAAGCCAATTTCGTGACTTTTTCGTGACATTTTCATGACATGAAGTGCAAATTTCGTGCCCATTAAAAAGAAAATAATTTCACTTAAAAAGAGAAAGCCTTAAGTTTTAGCTTAAAATTATTTTAATTAGATTAATTATTTTAACTTAAACGGATTACCGTCGTATCTATAAACTCACAATTTTACATACATTTAATATAATTAAGAAAACTGTATAAAATGTACATCATATCGTCCCTGACATGTCAACCTATCGAATATGCAAAATCTCGTTTTTAGATTGGGGACTTGGCTCTTGGATTCCGAGCGATACGGCTGTATATTTTACTAAATTTTTCAGATTTTTTTTTTGTCTTCACTTATGGTGTTCTGCAAGCTGAATGTATACACTACATTTGAGTTAAAAATTTGCAAATTTTATTAACCTGGAAAAGAAATAACGACAAAATTCAAGGTGCGCCGGTTTTTTTGTCCGGCAGTGTATATAAAAATACGTAAAATTAGTCCAAAGCGGCCTTTAGTTTTAAATTATTTTAACGATTGCCACTATATGGCTGTTAAAACACCGGCTAACACCACTTGCTCTCGTACAACGAAACTCCAACCGCGGGCCTACAGACCTTCACGTGACTGGTTTGAAATCGTCAAAAACGAGGTTGCGTCGTGTGCGCTTGCCCATTCAAATAAATTGCCGAGGTTGCAAAACAGTTGCGCGTGCGACTGGAGTTGCAAAACAGTCTCACCGTGTGCCCTGGGCCTGAAGTGTACTCAATTTAAATATTTAAATCTCCATGACAACCTCTGAATATTAATACATTTGAATTTTAACGTCCATTATTATTAACTAAGTAGTTTAGGACGGGTTATCTGTAGGTTACCACCCTTTTATAGCCAGGATAGGGCTGATACCTTTTCTTTTTTCTAATGCAAAGCCGCCACCTCATAGTGGGAATCGAACATACGACCCTTGGCAAGGAGTGTTATGTGCTCACGCCTTAACAATCACGAACACCCGGCCTCCGGAACATAGAACAACAAATTTTATTTTTAAATACGAATCAAGAACAATAAAAATATATGTAAATAATGGATACCTTAATAGTCTTATTTTTTCTTCGCAGCATTAGAGATTAGGGGGAGAGGGGTGTCATTGAGCCACGGGGCAATTGAACCAGTCTACTTACAAAATTGAAAAAAAGTAATCGTCCTCTTAAAATTAGATTGTAATATATTAAACCCTGATTCCCAAAATTTGGAACCATTGTGGAAAATACATTTTGGAAAACTCCGATTTTTTATTTTTAAGGGTGCAAACTTTCTTTTCGACTTGCGACAAATTATTTTATAACGTTTACATTTTTTAATAAAATTTTATATTCACATTGTAATAGTTTCATGTACTATACTTTATAATTCCCAACTTCATTAATTATAAAATAATATTTTATCAATTTTAAGGGGTCAATTCAATCATCAATCCCGGGGGCAGTTGAGCCACGGAGAGAATTGGACATGCACGCATCTTTGCTTTAAGTTAAAAATGTCTTCAAAATTAGTATCAACCTATTATTTATTTCTTTATTTTATTTTGAGCTTCGCAATTGTAGTGATGAGCTCATGATGAGGAAAGTGTTGTCAGTCTAGTCAAAAAAACAAGACAATAATTAGGTAAAAAAAAAAAAAAGAAGAAGAAAGAAAGAAAGAACACCAAAAACTAAAAAAAAAGGAAAAAAAGTACAAAAAAAAATTAAAAAATTAAAAAAAAAAAAAAAAACAGTAGCAAGAATTAAATAAACTAATTTGAGTATCTAAATATATTAAAGTAATTGCTTCTAGGTACAACATGTATAATATAAGCCTATTTATATAGTAAACTGGAACTTGAATGCCACACAATGGCATCGTCATGACACAAGAAAAACTTGATGAATTATAACATTAAAAAAAAAAAAAAAAAAAAAAAAAAAAAAAAAAAAAAAAAAAAAAAAAAAAAAAAAAAAAAAAAAAAAAAAAAATGAATGATGTTAATTACTGCGAGTTAAGAGGTATTTTAAGAGTTAAGATTTATATTTTTTCATATAAGTTGAGGTTCTTAAAGTGTTGGAGTATTGTGTTGATGTATGGACTACCTTCAGTCAGTAAGTCGTGAAGGTCGTGAGGAATGTCTAGATCACTACGAAGTCTACAGTCTGTCAGTATGTGTTTAGTTGTCAAAGTCTCATTGCAACTTGCACAGGTTGGTCTCTGCTTATTTTCCATTAAATAAGAATGGGTTAGATGGCAGTGTCCAATACGAAGCCTAGTCAAAATCACTTCTTCACGCCTGTTGCGGTGTTCATTTGACCAGGCTTTCGTAGTGTTTTTAATTTCTCGTAGTTTCGAGTCTGATCTCTGCCAGTCTAATTCCCATTCTTGGAGGACCTGTGCCTGTAATGCTGTACACATGTCTGATGTTGTCGGTATGTTAATGTCTATAGTCTGTCTTTTTGTCGCCTGTTTTGCTGCTAAGTCTATACGTGTGCTTTGTGGTATGTCTTCATGTCCTGGTAGCCATAACATCGTGATGTGTTTGGTATGTTCTTGCAGAGTGTAAAGGTGTGAAAATATGCTTGTTATGATTGGGTTTGTGCTATAGACGTTTTCCAAGGAGAGTAAAGCACTTAAAGAATCCGTACATATAGTCAGTTTGTCTTTTTGTTGAGTATTGATGTTTGTCAGTGCTAGTAATATTCCTTGTAGTTCCGCTGTGAAGACTGTGGTTTGGTCAGGTAATTTCATGTGGTATGTTGTATTGTCTACTATTGCTGCTGTCCCGGTGCCGTAGTTTGTTTAGGATCCGTCAGTGTACAAATACTCTCCGTCTGAGTTCTGATTTATTATTGAATTAAACATTGTCCTGTAAAATATTGAAGCTGTCGGGTCAGTTTTTCTGTACTTTGTCAATGTCAAGTCAATCTTTAAGTTCTGTACTCTCCATGGAGGAATGTTTGTAAATGCACGTGTAAATTGGAGTTTGTAATAGTGTACTATATTTTTCATTTTCCTTCATTCTCACCATCAGTGGTTTTGCACGTGACCTCATGTATTGTTGTGACTTATTATTATTTAGAAAATCTTGGACGCATCTGACTCTCAGTCCTATTGATTTTGCGATAAATCTAGTGCAAATCATTTGTCGCCTGTATTGCAGAGGAGGTTCACCTGTTATGGCACATAGACTATCAGCTGGGCTAGACCTAAAGGCACCAGTAGCTATTCTGAGGCCAGTATTATGGATAGTGTCAAGGAGTTTTAATGTGGTTGGGCTGGCAGATGAATAAGCTATGCTGCCATCATCCAGAAGAGACCTGGTATAGGCACGATAGAATGCAAGCATAGTACATTTGTCAGCACCCCACTTCGTATTACTCAGAATTCTCAGTAAATTCAAGGATTTCTTGCATTTATTAAGAAGTCTTTTCAAATGGGGCAACCACGTGAGATGTCCGTCAAATGTTAGTCCTAGAAATGTTAGTGTGTCTGTGCAGTTAATCTTTGTGTTGTCAAGCGTTAAGTCGCAGGTTAAGTTAAGTCGTTTTTTAGAGAAGATCATGTATTTCGATTTTCCTTTTGAAAATTTTAATCCTGATTTACATGACCAATTCTCTAAATTGTGTAATGTCTGTTGAATATTGTGTTCTGCTATGTCTAGTCTACTGCTTGTTCTGTATATGAGGAGGTCATCCGCATACAGACAATACTTTACTCCCTGGATAACACAGCTGCTGATAGAGTTAATAGCGATATTAAATAGCGTTGTACTCAATACCCCTCCCATTTTCTTGGAGGCACTCCATTTTCTTGTAGAAAAACATCAGATAAAGCAGCACCAATCCTAACTCGGAATGTTCGGTGGGAAAGATAATTGATTAGATATTGTAATATATTCCCTTGTATGCCCCATTCCATTAACTGTGTTAAAATTTTTCTTCTCCAGACTGTGTCATAGGCCTTTTCTAAATCCAAAGAAACAGCAAGTATGGACTTCTTTTCAAGAAAGGCATCAAGGATATCGTTCTCCAGTCGAGCAATATGGTGCATCGTGGAATGCTGTGGTCTAAATCTACATTGATAGTCACACAGAAGATTTCGACATTCCAAAAACCATAGGATTCATTTGTTGACCATCTTTTCCAGCAGTTTGCTGCTACAATTGGTCATAGAAATGGGTCTCAAACTCGACGCTAATGTTTTATCTTTCTCAGGCTTTAATATTGGAATGACTACAGCCTCATTCCACGATAAAGGATAGGAGCCGTTCAAAAATACTTCATTAAAATGCTTGAGCAGAGTGACGAGGCCAATGGTAGGTAGGTTCTTGTACATGTCATACGTCAGTCCGTCCGGTCCGGGTGATGTTAAGCGTACGGTCTTGAGTGCGTGTGTCAATTCATTCATTGTAAATGGTTCATTTAAACAATGATTATTTTGTGTAGTTATGTTAAGTATTATTCTTTCTTCTTGAAATTTTTGCTGCAAAAACTGATTTGAATAGTTAGCATTGCTGGATACTGAAGCGAAATATTCTCCCATAACATTACTTATGTCTTTTTGATCTGTCACAGTTATGTTATTGTTGTTTATTTCGGTTATAGGTTGTCTGTATTTTTTGTGCTGAATTTGGTTCATTTTAGTCCATATGTCTTGTCCTGATGTATGTTTGTTTATACTTGTCAAATAGTCTATCCAGCATTTTTTCTTGTTATTTTTAATTGTTCATTGGGCCTTCGCCTTCTTACGTTTGTAGTTCTGAAGGTTAATATCTGATGGATTTCTACGAAATAAATTTAGAGCCTTTCTTCTATCTTTAACAGCTGCTTTGCATTCTTTATTCCACCAAGGGACGGGCCTTTTTGCGTACTTGTCAGAAGTCTTTGGTATACTGATTTCTGCTGCGTTAGTAATTAGTGAAGTAAAATCTTGGATAGTTTCTGTCTGCAAGTTCAGGATGTTATCAGTAATATATTTTTGAAAACAGTCCCAGTCAGCTTTTTTGGTATTAAATCTTGTGATGGTATTGAAAATTGGTGTGTATGTGGAGTGTTTCACAATAATGGGAAAGTGATCGCTTCCATAAGAATCTTTGATCACCTCCCATGTAAGGCGAGTGTATATGGATGGGGTGCTTAATGATACATCTATGTTTGAAAGTGTTCCTGTTCTTGGGCAAAGATGTGTCGGTGAGTCAGTGTTAAGGGAGATCAAGTCAAACTGTTCAAATATGGTTTGTAATTGAGTTCCTTTGCTATTACTGATTGGAGAATTCCACATTAAACTTTGTGCATTCAAGTCCCCTAAAAACTAAGGTGCATTCAACCTATTAAAAACTAAGGTAAACAAAGAGAAAAAAAAACAACCAATTAAGAACTGAAGTAAACAGAGATAAAAGTATTCACACGGCGTCTTCGAATTCCACTAGGAATGCTCTATTTATAACAACAAAAACTTTTTCTATAATTTTACTTGTCCTGTAATGTTCACAAATACATTTTTCTACTATAAGCAATTACAAACATAAAAAATGAAAACACACAAAAAGAACTTTTCAAATAAAGGAAACCAGCTACTTCAAAGTTTTCAGGACTTATTTCTCCAAATGAGACCGTCCCAACGAAAATTGCTTTAGAAATTTGTAGATAATTTAGTAAGCTTTCGAATAGTTACTTTCCACTTACCACGATTTCCCAACCGTTTTCGAGATATGAAGGAAAATATACGAATTTCTAAAAACGTTGCATGTCTGCTAATAAAAAAAATTATTTGAATCCTTCCTTAACTAAAAACGTACCTAACCAAATAAATAAATCTCAAGCACGCAGAAAATATTTTAACTGAATCTCATGATTCTAAATACCCAAACCAAAATCTTTATTCAACAACTATTTTTCCACTTTTCTCAAAAATGGTTAAAGATATCGCCTCAAAAATGGTTTCACTCGTTTTCGTTCGTGCGGAATCTATAAAAAGATTCTATGAGTGCAAATAATTTTATTCAATGTCAAAGATCGCAAAAAAAGTTTATTCGGATTTTTCAGCGAAGCGGTTAGTTTTATGACACAAATTTTAGATCCCGCAATTATCTACAAAACTTGTCTACACTTTTTTTGATACATTAAGGATTGCTGCAAAAAGGTGATTCTAATATTTACTTTAGCTGTATTCTCCATAATATGCATTATGGTAGCGCTTCTAAGTGATTTGATAATATTGAACTTGTATAATTTCTGCTTCTGTGTATCTTGGCAGTCTCAAAAAACAAGTAAACCCAAAAATTGAAGTGAATAAAACAAGTATTTATTACTAGCGAATACCTGTGCTTCGTCACGGTAGATAAGTAGTTATTTTATTGCGTTAATTAATGTATCAGGTACTACTTCATAATTTTTTGCAGTTTATTGTAGCTTGGTTCCCGTCATACTATATGTTATACATCAAATTGATGTATGTATGTTATATGTTATTAATTGATAAGTAATCAAAGTAATAAGTAAAAAAAAGTATAATGTTTCTTGTTAAAAGTATAATGTTTCTTGACACTGGGGTACTCCGGACCAATGTCAAGAAACAGATTGTCTAAAGATAACCCGTTATCTATAGGTTACCAGTATGTGCGAATATAAGGGGGGCTGAGGAGTCTGCAGCCCCCCCCCCCGAAATTTTGTTTTGATGGTAAAAATGTGTCTTAAAACCAAAAAAAATAAATCAAATAAGATCATTTCATTTTAGTTGTAATAGCGTTTTATTTGTCTAAAATTATTCCAAGTTCTAAATTGTTAGTATTCCATACCCCGGAAATGGTGATTTTGTCCCTCATAGCGTAAAATCTTTGAGGGACAGTGAATTTCTAGGACTGGTTGAATTTAAGGCGTGTCAACTAAGTTCTAGGATTTCCATCATAGTTGAAATTAACCTAAATTAAAAATAATACTATGAAATAGATACTGTACGGTAACAGCTGTTCTTTTATCATCCTGGCAACGCATGCTGCCTAGGCTTGCCTGCTCTAACGAAATAAAACTTTAAACCCCTCTAAAAATAAAAATTGAAAATCAAAAAATCCTTTCATAGCAAGTGTCTACATGCTAAAGAAGAGTGTCCATGCAAAATTTCAAATTTTTCTGTCGAGCAGTTTAGGGTATGACAAATATATAGTAGATAAGTTGCAAGTAAATACTTGTGAGGCAAGTATGTCCCAAGCAAACGCCTAAATTGGTGTGAATGAGCGAAAGTAAATAATCCATGGCAAGTAAATACTTGTAGATTTACAAGTTCCCCTGACCCCAGACTTGCCAGTCGTACTTGCTTATCAAAATGGTTGCATAATTAAGGGAACGAACTGCAAATACGTATTCAGGGGTTTTTAGGGTCGCCGATTACGAATCCGTTATCAGAATTCAAATAATCAAAAATGCGTCGCGTTATAAAAAAAAAAAAAAAAAAAAAAAACTTGGTAAAAATGAAATAAAAATTTAGCCATTGATCTTAAAATTACTGTTTTGTGATTATTAGGGTCTGTGATTACAAATTTATCAAAAATGAAAAAAAAAAAATCAAAATTGCGGAATGCAATATGGCGTCGTGTTATACGAAAAAAAACTTGGTAAAAATCCAATAACAATTTAGCCATTGGCCTTAAACTTATTGTCTTGTGATTATTAGGGTCTGTGATGCAAAAAATGCAAACCCAATGACGAAAAACCCCAAGAAACTAGAAACTTTTTTTTTTCGAGGCATTCCGTCCCACTGACTTGCGTGGTGTCAAACATTACGGTTCGAGAGCGAAAGTGTAAATTTTATTACAACAAACTTTCTCGACGAAGACACCAAAACACCGATGCTGGAGGTAGAGTGTTAAAGGGGGAAAAAAAAAAAAAAAAAAAAAAAATGGAACTTTTTCTCAGAAATGTCAGTGATCCAAGACGTCAAGAGTGTAACCTCATAAGCGGGGTTCCTCCCTATGGAGGGAGGAAACCCGCCTACGAGGTTGACATCATGACGCAATCCGGAAATGTCAACAGGAAAATTTCAAGTTTCAGATCCCATAGATCACAAATATGGCGGTTGTTAAAATTTATATATATATATATATTTATATATAAACGAGCGAACATATATATATATATATATATATATATATATATATATATATATATATATATATATATATAAACGAGCGCACATGTATATATATTTATATATACATATATGTTCGCTCTCCCACCGGCTCAAAAAATGGTCTGATTTTGATGAAATTTCGTACAATAATAGTTCGTCAAATTTGATAGGTCAAGTTCGTTAACTCGAACATGGTTCTACAGAACTGTGGAATTCCTACCAACTCGAGGATCATCAATAGTATCTATATATATAAAAATGTCGTGCCTGTCTGTTTGTCTGTATGTCTGTTTGTTCTTTATACAAATCCACATCGTTTTTACTGATATTGACCAAACTTCGCACATATGTACGTCTTGATATGGGAAATCTCGTAGGCTAGCTCAAAATCTTCCTAGGATTCATTGTTTGGAAGTAACGAGTTCGAAACTGTCATATACAGAAGAGTTTATAGTCAGAAATCGGCATTTTCTTTCCAGTGTTGCCCCTCCTTCTAAGAAGAAGTGCAATACAAAACCTTTGTTTGTTTATCTAAATAGTATCTTTATATTCTCAGAGTTTGGACAAATATCATATAAGATATCATGTAAGATCATATAATAAAATATCATATTTTTTAAGATTAATTTTCTTAATATGAGATTAGTTTCATATCAAATCAATTTTGATTTGATTGCCTAGGGCAACACTGCTCTAACCAGAATATAGACTAATATCGTATAAGTAAGTATATCATAAAAATGTTCTGTGTTTATCTAATCATAATTAGGACTAATATCATATAAGTAAGTATTCATGTTTCTATTCAGAACTTTAATAATTTCAATACTTTTGTTGAGGGGACTTTTTTGTCTCTACTATAGCAGAGAAGGAAGGTTGCAATGACGGTTAAACGTGATCTTTGTATGTAGTACTGTTTTCGTTTAAAATAAATGAATATGTTTGTACTGGCATTTGATGGAGAGCGTTGTAGTATGTGGAAAAACGCTTAACTTTGTTTTAGAAACTGATGAAGTGTGTAAATATCATGGAAAAGGCAAAGAAGACAAAATTTGGCGAAGATTGGGATGAGCAGGACTTTCTGGGATCAAATAAACAGTTAGACTTTCTTTGTGATTTGACAACAGCCTATGATATAATTAAGAAATATGATAGCTTATACCTAAAGGAATCAATAGTATTGCAAATTGTATGTAGAAACTTCAGAAAAAATAAAATTCAAACAACTGAAATGAAACATCAAGGTGACAGTTATGGGAGAACATCAAGTGCATTTAAGACAGTAAAGACACTCAACATATGTTACAACCTAATAAGAAAGTTGAAAATTATTACTCTACACAAATCACTATGAAATCAGTTGAAAGAGTTGATAATGAGATGGGAAAACATAACCAACTGGTAGAGAAGAGCAACGAGATTGACCCTGGAAGAAAACCTAATTGGTATGATGAATCAGAAATCTCCACTAATGACAGCCTACCTATACCTAAGTATCTTATAGTGGAAATAATGGAGGAAGGTAAGAATTTTAACGGTATGAATCCTTTTGTAATCAATAAGTGGATAACGTCCTTTTCTAAAAACCTTAAGGTTAGAAAATTAAGAAAAGAAGGTTTACTATTTATTGAAGCAAATAACTCACATGTGGCATCAAAATTATTAGAACAAAAATATTTCGGCTCAAGTAAAATAAGCGTAACACCACATCGCACTCTGAATCAGTCACGAGGTGTCTTCTATTGCCGTGACATTGCCGAAGTATCAGATGAAGATATTCTCCAGGAGCTTCGCGGCCAGCTTGTCACCAGCATTAGAAGGATTAGGGTAAAACAAGAATTGGACAAATCCCCGTTGTTCGTAGCTACCTTCGGAACCCCAAATATTCCAGAAAGGTTAAACATTGGCTACTTGACGGTGAGGGTTAGGCCTTACATACCCCCTCCGAGCATCTGTTTCCAATGTTTCCAGTTGAACCATCTGTCAAAATCCTGTACAAACCAAACGATCTGTGGTAGATGCACTCAACCGAAACATGACGGTATATGCAACACGGTCAGGTGCAGCTTGTGTGGTCAGGATCATTTTTTTAAATCATGCCCTACATATGCCAAAGAGGTGGAAATTAAAACCAAAATGGTCATAGATCGTGTGAGTTATTCCGAAGCAAAGAGGAAACTGGCGGTTGACCGAATAACCTCGTACGCCCAGAAAACCAAAGAAAATGACAATAAAGAAATGTTGACAAATCTTTTCCAATACATGGAAAAAATAGAAAAAACGTTGTCATTTTTACAAGAGAAAATTCTTGAAAAAGAAACCTCTGTCGTACAGTCAATAGGTGGCAACACAAACAAAGTAAATGCTCAAAAGACACCAGAAAAAACTGGAAACCCGAAAAACATCCCAGCAATGAAAGTCTCCAGCGAAGTGGTTGGAACAACAATTGAAGAGACCCCACCCATCAAAACAGGTGGAAGAAAGTCCCGGACCAAGAAGGAGACGTAAACTGTTCATCCTCATTCAAACTTTACTGCACTCATCTACTTTACACTACTTTACTGTCCACTCAATGGTATACATATCTTCTTTTCTAGGTTGCTATGTCGGTACTCCAATGGAACATTAATGGCGTCCAGAGGCACTATGCTGACCTAAGGCATTTAATGCAAGATGAGGCCCTTAACTTTAACATTATTGCTTTACAAGAGACACACAGCGCTCCTGGTAAGCAAATCTCCATAAACGGGTACAATTCTTATTATAAAGATTATTTGCTGGGAGGTAGGGCTTGTGGCGGTGTCTGTATTTACGTCAAGGACTGTATCTACAGTGAACCTGTAAGGTTACTGACTACGGCCCAAGCCGTAGCAGTTACAGTTCACATGCCTTTCAAAGTTACTGTCTGTTGCATTTATCTTCCACCAAGTGAACCTATTGACATTCATACACTTCAAAACATTATCACACAACTCCCCACTCCTCTACTCCTGGTAGGAGATATGAATTCGGAGAGCACATCTTGGGGTGCTAACTCTACTAATGGACGAGGAAAACTTATACAAACACTTTTCGAGAAAAATGACCTTATTCCACTTAACACGCACATACCGACACATTTATGTCCACGCACCGGAACGTACACTAACATTGATGTATCTGCTTGCTCGTCATCAATATTTACCCGCTTCAAATGGGAGGTAAGCCGAGATCAGTACGGAAGTGATCATTTCCCTATATTACTTACTCCTAATACAACCCCAATGATTTTTAACTCTACTCCGCGTTATAACATTAAAAATGCTGATGGGGAAACATTTCAAAATTACTTTTCAGAAAATTCTACAGATATAAAAACCTTCGAACAATTTTTATCAGCAATTAAATTAGCAGCAGATGCGTCGATGAATATGACACCAAGTACATACAAACACCGACCAGTCCCTTGGTGGAACGATGAATGTAAAAGGGCAGTATCTGAAAGAAGAAAGGCACTCCGTTTATTTAACTCCAATCCTAGTCAGTCATTTCTGTTAGAATATAAGCGAAAGAAGGCCAAAGCCCAGTATATAATAAAACAAAGTAAGAAAAAATGCTGGGTAAACAAATTTGGTCAATGGTTAACAAAATTAACAACAAAAAGTACAACCCACCTATTTCGGCTCTAAAGCAAAATAATATTTTAGTTACTTGCCCCGAAAATATAAGCAATTGTATCGGGCAACAATTCAGCTACGTCTCAAGTGATGAAAGGCTCTCTCCCGAATCGCGGAGAATAAAAAACAATTTAGAAAACGTCCCGCTCCTTCTTACGCCGAGATTCATTCATCCGTTAAATGAACCTCTAACAATGCACGAATTGTCACTTATACTGAGCCAAGTAAAATACACCTCGCCTGGTGAGGATGGAATATGTTACAAAATGCTGAAACATCTTCCCAGTACAGGCTTATTGTTGCTCTTAAAGCTGTATAACAACGCTTTTAAAACTGGCAAGTACCCATCTCAGTGGAATCAAGCTATTGTTATACCAATTAAAAAACCAAACAAGGAAGCAACATCAGCTGATAGCTACAGACCAATAGCTCTGACAAGCTGTACTTTTAAGGTTTTCGAAAGAATATTAAATAAGAGACTTCTATGGTTCCTTGAACATAATAAGCTTCTGTCAGAGTACCAATGTGGCTTCAGACCGAGTCACTCGGCTATAGATCACATTGTTACTTTAGAAAACCAAGTATTGAACTCTTTTATTGATCAAGAATCTGTTTTAGCCGTCTCATTTGATATCGAAAAGGCTTATGATACAGTTTGGCGCAGAAATATTTTGTCTAAACTAAGCGAATGGAATATTCAAGGAAATTTTTTCAACTTTGTTTTAAATTTCCTTTCGAATAGAACATTTCGCGTAAAAGTAGGAACGACCCTTTCAAATATATTCTACCAAGAAAACGGAGTGCCTCAAGGCAGTGTACTAAGCACGACCTTATTTAAAGTAGCTATGGACACCGTTCGTGTGCACATTACTCCACCAGTCAAATATTGCCTGTATGTGGATGATTTGCTTATTTATATTCGAACAAAGGATTTAGTAAATGCCGCAGATTCTATACAAACGACGATAAATGGGCTAGAGCATTGGAGCGTTACTAACGGACTACATTTTTCTACACAAAAAACACAAAGTATACTTTTTACAAAAAAACGACAAATTCCACAAATTAGACTAACATTAAATAATACTCCAATACAGTTAACGAACAATATTAAATTTTTAGGACTTGTTTTTGACAGTAAACTCACCTGGGTTCCCCACCTAAGGAATCTTGTTGATAGATGTAAGAAATCTTTGCATCTCTTGATGATTTTAAGCAACACCAAGTGGGGAGCAGACAGAAGTATAATGCTAACACTCTATCGAGCGTATACCAGGTCTCTTCTGGACTACGGGAGTGTAGCGTACACATCTGCCAAGCCCAACACTCTTAAAATTCTAGACTCCATACAAAATAAAGGTCTACGCATTGCTACAGGTGCTTTTAGATCCAGCCCAGCCGTTAGCCTACATGCAGAATGTGGAGAGCTTCCATTGGTGTACAGGCGTATGCAGAATTGTCTGAAATATAGTTTAAAAACTAAATATTTAAATAGTGCGTGCGTTCCTCAATCAATCGATGAGGCCATATTACGCAAATATCAAATGCAGCCTTTTAGACAACGCCCACTGTTGGTAAGATGTGCGACATATACTCATGACACTGATCTATTAGGAGAACAGCTGTTACTGAAACCTCTAGGGACTTTTATACCATGGACTATAAACAATTTAAAACTAGACCTGGGACTGACTAAATACAAAAAATCTAACCCGATTTCTACACATACTTACAAACACATTTTTAAATCGTATCTCAGTAAGAATAAAGACACTTTCTTCATCTATACCGACGGATCCAAGACGGCGGAAGGTGTAGGCGCAGCCGCTGTACTGGATAGAAATACTCTACAAATGAAACTATCGAACATTGCAAGTATCTATTCAGCGGAACTGCATGCCATATCCCTCGCTTTGGACAATATACAGGACGTGAAACAAGATAAAATAACAATCTGCACGGACTCACTTAGCTCAATATACGGACTACGAGACATATACAATCCTAATCCAATAATTACTAATATACTTGAACGGATACATCAGACGACTAAAGTAATAACTATATATTGGCTCCCAGGACACGAGGACTTAGGACAAAGCAGCAAAGCCGACGTACTTGCACGGACGACAGCAAGACAAAACTATCACTATATACACAATAATACACTACAAGATTTGCAAGCTGAGGCCACAAGGTTAATTACAGGAAACTGGCAGCACTCTTGGCACATGACGACAGAGAACAAACTCAGAGAAATAAAACAAACAGTTTGTGAATGGCCTTCAAGCAAAAGAAACAATAGGAGAGAAGAAGTTGTACTTTGTCGCTTACGAATCGGCCATTCACGGCTGACACACTTACACCTCATGACGAGACAGGACAGACCGAAATGTGAACATTGTAATTCAACACTGACCATTAAACACCTACTGACAGAATGTATACTTAGACAGAACTATGACTTACCGTACAATATGACAGAACTACTAGGTGATGGGAGCCAATATATAGGACAAATATTTAACTACCTCCAGAAGACTAACCTACTTGACAAATTATAAAATGACCTCTATGACTAAATTAGCAACAACACATCAACTTGAAAAAAAAAAAAAAAAAAAAAAAAAAAAAAAAAAAAAATAACAGAGAAAAGAGAAGATGTTATGTATTCCATTAAAATAAAAATTATACTTACATTCACTACCAACATACGGCCAAATACTAAAACCTTATTGACAGACACACAAACCATTATTACAAAGCCAATACTAATACATTACACTCTAAACAAGTTTACATAAAACAAATTTAACATTCTTGTATTATTTTATACATGTTCATGTAATATTTTTTAAAAGTTGAATCGCCTAGCCGCTACAACTTATTAAATAATAAATAAATAAATAAGACAGTAAAGAATCAGTTTATCTGGACCTGATATAAATTTATAAAACTTGTGTTGTAAAATGAACCGTGTCCCTTTTGAAAACAGTAGGAACAAGGCTAAAAGTATTTTGGAATTGTTGACAGTGATGTATGTAGACCTTTTCTAACTATGAGTCTCAAAGGTGAAAAATATTTTTTTTCATTTACAGATGATTATATCATAGCTAGGATTAAACCTAAAACAGAAGTTTTTAATTCCTTTGTTCAATACGTAAATGAGGTTGAAAACTTAAGAAATAAAGGAATTGGTATTATGGGATGTGACATTGGTAAGAAATATTTAAATAGTAAGATTTATGACTTCACATAAAGAAAAAGGGCATCAAAATTAATCCCTGCCCCACATATGTTCATGAATTAAACGGAGTGATTTAATAGAAAAAGTATGAATATATCTCATTGTTTACTGGCAGAAGCTATTGTAGAAAAAAATGTTGTCCAGAAATTGTCTGTGCAGCAACTTATTTGAAAAATCGCTCTTTAGCTAACACCATTGAGAATAAAACACCCTATGAAATATTTTTTGGAAAGAAACCAGATGTTTCTAACTTTAATTTTTTGGTAGTAAAGATTTTGTTAGGAAACCAGAACAAATAATAACTTCTAAATGGGATAAAAAGGTAAATATGTGCATTTGAATCGGTTATAGTGAAGTGGGATATAAAGTACTTTTGAATAATAAAATCATTGTCGCTAGGCATTTAGATGTTATCCAAGAAAACATAAGCTGTATTGGATTGGCTGAGGGTGAATCTGATAAAGTTCAAGCGATTGTGATTTTTGGGATAGAGAAATAGATAGTTTGAAACAAAATAATGCTTGAGATTTTGTTGAAATAAGAAAGTTGAAGATATCAAATGGGTCTAAATGTTGAACAGATGGATGTAGAGACTATATTCTTAAATGATCATTTAGAAGGAAAATCCACCGCTGGTTTTCTTATTAGGTTATTTGGTAATGTATTATACTGGAAATCGAGAAAGAAAAAAGATGTTACAGAAGAGTCTACATATGCAGAATATGTAGCTTTAAGTGAAGTTTAAAGTTCCAAGACTTTCCAAAACGTTAGAACTTTTTGTTTTAAAAATAAAGATTTTTTAAACATTAATAACTCCTTTGTGAACAATGTCATTTTGTAAAGGACTTAAATTTATGAACTTGAAATTAATTCTCTCACATACATGTGCAAATATTATTAAATGTTGTTATATTTAACTTATTTTTTTATTCGCATATAGATAGATGTACATAATAAATTACATAAATGTTTATAATCATACAAATGAATGTATATAAATGAATTAATTTTCACCACATTTTGAAACATTATTTTATTATTATAAGAGCTGTATGGTTTAGCAACCCTATTAATTTGGGCAGCCTCACTTTAATTTTTTTTTAATAAAGTTATTCTTCTTATAATATTTCTTTTGCATGCTATTTTTTTTTGCAGATAAATTAATGTATTAAAATATTATTTTTATAAGAAGAGGAAGTTACGTGAATTGTGGTGTTCTAATAAATGAATAAGTAATTAAATGTTCCATGAAATTTTTTGTTAATTTAATATCCATCATAATTTAATCATTATAATCTCACATATGCTTTCTTTTGTCTGAGATAGTTATATCCTCTGACTGTCACCATTTAGTCGGAGAGCTGGTAACGCACATTTCATGAAGTGTTTTATGCACCTTGGAATTTTGGTGTATTGCATCTCGTGGATAGGTTAGGCATATATGTGTATCCTGGACATCCTGTGTATCTGTATCCTTAGAACACCAGGTACTGCACATAGGGGAAAGGTGTTAAAAAAATATGTCACTAAAATGGTATTTTATTCAGAAGCCAACATATATACCATTTAATGTATAATTAAGACAAGTTGCTTTATTTCTAGAACAGCCACAACTGTCCTGTAACTCACTCTTACGGTTACACGCAGTGTATTGCAGTCTATCATCGGCTGAATTTATTTTCATGTTTGCTGATTACTAAACCTCACAAAAAGTGTCTGCCCTTTTGTAATTATTTTCAATTATGGTGTTTAAATAGCAGTGTAAAGAAGAGACTTCATTTAATATTACAAAAAACCCACTTCAGTTTTTTTTTTATATGTATCCCACTTAAAAGTGTCTGCCTTATATATTATTCATTATAGAATTGCCTTAATTTTACATTAAAGAATTATGGCTTCTGAATAAAACACTATTTTTGGCCCATAGTTTCTTACTCATTACCATGCGCAGTATCTAGTGTTTCAAGGTATGTCCAGCAACCACATACTTAACTTTTTATCTACACTACAGACCCACTGTAGCACAATTTCAAGGCACATAAAACACTTGAAAAGTGTGTTACCAGCTCTTGGACTAAATGTTTAAATATGGTTGCAATTCTGGTAAAAATATTGTTGCTCGCCAAGTCAATGTCGTTATTGAAATTCCCAAATACCGTTAATTCATTATTGTCCGTAACTGCAAGAAAAATATCTTAAATTTGTTTTTATTCTTAGAGGCCCCAATTTCCTATGATAGAAGGACTATCCTTATAGAAGAGCTCATGAACCATAAAATTTGAAACAGAAACTTTAATAGAAAGGGGAAAAAAGTGAACAAAAATATGTGAAAGTGTATTTGAAACAACAAACTATGTTTTTAAAACTTTCCTTTTGGCGTAAATAACATAAACCCTGCACCACTTACCTACTTTTTCATTCATAAAAAAAACTCAGTTACGGATTATTACATGAAAAGGTAAACAATATAACATATTAATATTATATTTGCGCAAGGTTGAGGTTTTAGCTTTAGATGCGAAGCCCTTAAAATAAATAAATATTATATTTTAAAAAAAATCAATGAAAATAAAGAATATAGTTTCAGTTGTAGGTTATTACAACTTATAATTAATCATAACCTTAATTAAATGCCTCATTTGTATTGCTATTTTTTATGAATATTTATTTATGGACCACATATTTTTTTTTCTTTAAAAAAATTAAACACAGGGAGTTTGGTTTGGATTTTCTTTAAAACGGTATTGCAATTAAATTATTTGGAATCATTTAATTGTCATACCATTTTAAAATAAGGGTACTTTTTAAAATAAGGGTACTTTTTAAAAAATAAGAATTAATTTATTTTCCACCCCACTTTCTCTAAAAAAAAATGGAAAATAATTTTTTCAGCCGAGCTCTCAATTTATTATCTTATATTCTCATAATTTGGACAAATATAATATAATCATTCATTTTTTTAAATATATAATATAAAGTAGGCGGACCATGTGGGATACAACTATTTAATAGAAAGCATGTGTAGCATGGTAAGCCCGGCTACAGATATTTAATATAAAGTAGGTGTAGCATTGCACACCGGGTAACAGCTAGTTTTCTATACATAACTTCAAGCCAGGTATCATCGCATGAGCCGTAGCTAATACCTGCGAGTTTTCACTCCACCGGATTGTACACAGTTTTAGTGGACTAAGATTAATTCCAGAAACTTGGCTGAATTTAGGTCCTTTATGGGAAATCTTTGAATAGAAAAATGTCGTGACATGGTTTCCAAATTCGTGACTTTTTCGTGATTTTCGTGCCCTATTTTTCATTTCGTGACATTTTCGTGACTTTTTCGTGCAGTAGACACCCTATAATTCTTATAATAAGAAAAGAAGAGGGGTCTCCCCGTGTTACAGTGGCTAACACCTTGGGATTCTCATGCGGGTGATGGAGGTTCGAGTCCAACATGTAGCAGGGATTTTTCTCATTTCGGCGTGTGTTGAGAAAAATCTCAGCTGCTCCATGGATGTTTGCACCAATGACCGAAAAATAGAACTACTAAGAATTACTGGAAATACAGCTGGGCATCTGACTGATAAAAAATCTTCCAATCCGCGTGGTTTCGATCAATTTCGTATATTCACTTTTCCAGGATATATGTGGCGTAGTTCTTTAAAAGAATATGACCTATTTTTATTTTGTTATTAAAATTTATTTTTTAATTGTCCTACATGTAAATGTAATGAAACGTGTAGGGGAATTTTAAAAGGCACGACTGAGGGGTGGACATCCAGCAACCTGCTGGAATCAGAATTCGCCAAATGACGGGTCTAAGGAAACCAATTAGTTGGATAGGAATGATAGAACAAAGAGCCTTTCCAGTAAAACGCCTACTTGCGGAATGCAGAAGACGACTCAAACTGAATTTCCCAAATGACATGAAACCATTGGTAAATGACAGCAACCAGTACATAAAAACAATTTTCCCTTATTTACAAAACAAAAAAATTTTACGATCTCATTTGAAGACACCTGGTGAATAGCCACTGGCTTCCGGGCATATTACAGGCAATTCAAATTTCAGTTTATAAGATTAAAGAATAAATTTTTTGATCTTAATGCTGTTTCATTGTGTACAGGTACCACATTAAAGAAGCCAAATGGTTTAGAACCGAAACATTTATATATAATAATAATAACTGTATTGGTGGTCTAGTGGCTAGCGCCATAGTTTCTCATGCGGGAGATGTTGGGTTTGATTCCCACCGGCGCACACTGGGCAAAAATCCACTTTTAGGGCGACAAAATTATTTTTTTGTGTTTTTCAATATTTTTGAGGTCACTGAGATAGGGAAAAATATTTAAAAAAAAAAACATTGCCCCATATTTATAAAGAACATACCACTAGGTGGGGTCTCCCGTGGTCTAATGGCTAGCGCCTTGGATTCATAAGCGGGAGATGGTGGGTTCGATTCCCAACCTCCGGCAGGAATTTTATCATCCCACGGCTCGCTGATAAAATTCCTCGCTGCACCCTGGATGTCGGCGCTAATGACCTAGATGTAGATGCGCCGTAAAAAAAAAAAAAAAAAAAAAAAAAAAAAAAAAAAAAAAAAAAAAAAAAAAAAAAAAAAAAAACCACTAGGTAATAAATCCATTGTGAAAAGAATTTTTAAAAATTTGCACACAATTTTTAAAACACAACTTAAAAGGACCATAGTTGGAACAAGACTAAACCGAGGAAGTGGAAGAGACTAGCAATGGTTGCATTCCTTATTGTTTTAAACAGGTTTGGGTTAAAATAGCTAAAAAAATTGTTCGGTTTTTAATGAAAAGAAGACTTGAGCACGTTTTGACTCGTGAATTACCTAGGCTATTACCTGGTGGTATGTTCTTTATAAATATATAATATATATCTAATAACAGAAAGGCATATCGAAGAAAAAAAATATTAATGAAATTATTACTAGATTGTTCTTATTTTGTTGATTACTCAAGTTTGAGTAAGGTTTTAAAAAAAGTTCCAAAAAGTCCCACTTCCAAATATTTTTTTTCGATAAGCCTTAAGCTTCTACTTTACTGTCTTCAGACTTTCGGCTCCCCCTTCTTCCCCCTTTTAATGCAAATTTAAATTTAGTTTAGGCAGCCAGATAGAAGCTGAAGAATCCGCGGCGCACAGTGGGCGAAAATCACATTTTAGGTGGACAAAATTCAAAAACAAAATTTTACAAATCACTTACTAAATACTGTCTAGTATTAGTAGGATTAAGGTAAAATGTAAATATTTACTTTCTTGGATCATGAACGGGCGCGGAAGGGAATATTAATCGGACTCTAAGAAAGGGAACATTTGTCCCAGTGTTTATTGCAGTTTTGTTCTTGTAATTAATTTTCCATTTTTTGAACAGAAACTATACATGATTATTTAAATTTCATGTTACCGATGTATATGTAATTAGCCAATGTAAGTTTAGTTTACCACATGATCCACTTCAAGAATTGTCATTAGAAAATGAGGCAGACGATACTGACTCGTCAAAAGAAAATGCTGAAGGATGTAGCAGTATTTAATCAGACGATGATTGGTGGATAATTCGTTTTTAGTGCATAATATAATTGTATATATTTGTTATTATTAAAAAAAAAACAAGTCAGTACAATTACTTTTTTCTTCAAGTTGTTAGTCTATTTTTGTTCTTTATTTTCGAATTATAGCCTATATATTATTTTTTATGAATATATGTATTATGTTTATGTAAATAATAGATGCAAAAAGTTACTACTTAAATGTTCCATAGATTTACAAAATGTTTTCCCAATTTTTATCTATTATGTCAAAATATTTGTATGTCTGCAACATTTGTTTGTTGGATATACTAAAAACTATGGGTCAATGATTTTTTTTAAATATTTCTCCCTATCTCAGTGACCTCATAAATATTGAAAAACACAACAAAAAAAAATAATTTTGTCGCCCTAAAAATAGATTTTTGCCCACTGTGCGGCGGCAGACATTTTCTCATCTCACGGCTCGTTGAGTATTCCTCGCTGCCCCTTGGATGTCGGCGCTAATGGCCCAGACGTCGGTGCACCGTAAAGAAAAAAAAACTGTATTGTCATGAAATGGACTAAAATCAGTGAGTTGACACGAATTGCGCCCAGATTTTCCCACTAATGGGTCTATCTCATGCTAGAATGCGTGTTGCTTCCAGTCCTCTATGAATAAACAGATGCTACGCTCTTTAGAGATAGGAACATTAGCAAAATGAAAAGGCTTTCCAAGTCCTTGTAAATTGAATCCTTTTCAATCCCTCGAGGACACTAATGTGTTCAGAGCTTTTATTTTCCTTGTTGATTGTAAATCAATATTTCCCTGCTCACGGGGGACAATACTGCTAAAAATACAATCATTAAAAATTTGTATTCTCCCCATGGTCGAGGTAATAACGACTCCCAGTTTAACTTTATTCATACATTCTTCTCTTCCGCTTGAACTAGCTCGAGTTCGAAACACAGTGGAGTTCCAATGGGTTTTATGTAGAAATCCTGTAAGAAGGC
>OX328128.1:32046908-32329408 GCA_946811695.1 Gonocerus acuteangulatus | reverse complement strand
GGAGACAATAGAGGATGACAATAGAGGGACATGAATTAATGGGAAATTTTTGATTGTCACAGAAGTGTTTAGTTCATTTTCAGGGGAACCTCGAAAAAAAAAAAAAAAAAAAATGGTTTGACTCTTTAAACAAGCCTATGAGTCGAATACGATATATTGAGGTTTAGTAAATCAAATTTGTTTGCTTATAATTTGTTATTTTAAAACAAATAAAACTCGGTATAATCCATGCAAAATAAAATAATTTTTGTTTCCAATTTATGGCATTCTGTAGATGAAAGACCCCTAAAAAATGTACCAGCTTTGCTGCTAAACATGTAGGAAAAATTTATTATTAATATAAAATAATTTTACTCATTTTTTTGTTAATAAAAATTGAATGAAGTTGCATCACTTTTACATAGTTGTTTTGCTTATAACCCTTTAGTGTACATGCTCAAGACCTTCTCAAAGCAATAAAAGATTTGTAATTAAATCACTAGGACGTTAAAATTTAAATAATAATTAGATCTCCTATAATGGTCTATTAAAAAAAAAAAAAAATCAGTCCCGTAACAGGCCACGAAGACCCCGAGGGGCAGATACTATAGACGTATCTGATACATGACCATGCGGCACACTAGGGAGAAAGTGTGGTCAGTACTATGCTCCGACCGCCTGATTTTCCTCTTTAATGCTTCGACTGCTAGGGTCTTTAGCACAAAGGTACCCATTTATAAATTAATTAAAGGCTGGGTTGGCCTAGGGACGGTCAGGGAGGCCGAATTCAAACCATGAACGAATACACTAGAAGAAAAAATCTTTAGTGTTGCTCGGGATTTGAACTCAGGTACTCCAGCATACTAGTCCAGTGCTCTACCACTGAGCTAACCTCGCCCCCAATGGTCTATTATTTACAACCGTTAAAATTTGAACGGCATCAGGAAATGTTTGAGTTATTATCAAATTTCGCAGTTTATAATAATTCGAAATCTCTCGCTTTAATTATAAAATGTTTTTTCATTTAATTTTGTTATTTTAATAAAATAAAAAAAAATATACAATAACATTTTAGTAATATTTCGTGTGTGATATCTATCGTTAAAAATTATGAACGGTATTTCAATATCCGACGTTATTTTATTTTCTACGCGGCCCGCGAACGTATTCGCGAAGTTTGGCCCACAGCATGATAACGGTTGCCATTACCGGGTCTATATCATGTATACATTCGCAGCTATGAGCCAATTAAATATATAAAAAAAACTTCTTTTTTTTTCATTTTTTAATTACTTAATATAAATAACAAACGTTCCGGGAATAATTCAAATTGGTGCGAAGCTCAATTATTGTTATTTGTGTTGTTGAGAAGATATTCCGGCAAAAAGGTGCGTACCGCCTCCTGAACTCAAAATAGATGGTGTACAATAACATTAAATGGACCATACTGAACACAATTAAAATAATTATATTATCTGTAAATACTCGCTTGAAAATTCCATTACTAAGAAATTCGACTGCTTGCCTTTTATGTCTAAATTCTAGGTAAATTAATGCACCGGCGAATCTTCAAACAATCTGCTAGCTCATTTAAATTGCAAAAACCTTCTTCACGCTCGCTTTTCAATGGAATACCACGAATTTCAATGGAATACCTCGACTTTCACGCATACCTCATTTAAACTATGAGATATTCTATTCATTATTATAATTTTGCTTTTCTCAACGTACAACAAAAATAATCATTGTGAAGCAAAATATTAAACAAATTTAAATAATTATAAACTTTATTACAAAAGTCATCATTGAAATGTATTTTTAAAACAACACAATTAAAATATAATGAAAAATAGATATTTAGTTCGATAAAATCGCTCGGCGCCTTTAACCCAATCGAGACGACGTTTTTTTTTTCAAACAGGAGCGAATTTTTTTTCCATTATATTGTTGTAAGTGATTAAGCATAAATAAAATCATTGCACACCGGGTGTTCCGGGGGACTCGCTTTTCGGAAAGGGTTTATTGCGGACTGAGCACCATTAAATTTTCCTGTACTTCACAGATTTCATTAGTTCAATAAAAATCATATTTCGACGAATATTTTACTCAGAATGACAATTATTTCTCATTACTGTTATTGCACTTATAGCCTCGGAAATCCATTGGACACACGGTGTGCAATCAGTCTCGAATGGGTTAAAAGGCTTTATTTATTTAAATCGGCAACATAATACGTCATACATCATATTATTGATATATTATATTAATAATATGATGTTTGCAGAGTTTCACAGTTTAGCCAGAGGGATAATTTGCGGAAAATTATTCGACTTTTCACAGTTTTTCTTTACTTATTCTGTAACATCAGGAATTTTGTAAAGTTTTTAACAATTTTTGGGCTTATAAACAAATTTAATATCTTCGCGAATTTTCAACCGAATTGAAATCAGGAAACTACGTTGGATAGTGTCCAAACGATGCTCAATTTTACTCTTCAGTTTTTCGATTCTGGTCACTAAATCCAAGGATATGCCTCGAATTAATCGCCCTTTTTACCACTTACTAAAGCTGTTTACTGGCTTGAATTAGGTCAAAATAAGGCATTATAAAGAATTTCATTCAAATCTTTTGACCTATTGGGTAAATCTCCAGCGTGAGTACTCCGGAGTTAGGAGTGATATAAGTACAAAAAATATTAATTTTTTAATATGAAAAAACAGTATGTTCCGGGAATGTTTCGATTTACGCATACATCAATTATAATTATTTGAATTATTCCGAATATATTACTGTAACATTTAGCATGCGCCCCTCAACATTAAACTGAAAACAGGTTTCTATTGTCAGAGAATTACAATGATAATGTTTACAATGAACAGTATATGGAAGGTGCCAATTATTATTGATACTTCCTAATATATGTTTAAGTTTTATTTTTACTGTTTTTATCTGCTGTTTGCATATCTGGTCACGGGACCAAAGACTATTAATCCTCCTGGGAAGATCTTTAGGATGGGTCTGAGTGGAAAGGGATTGATCTCTAGGATTTGGGTGGGATGACAATTTGGAATGAAAGGTTAGGACGGGATTTGGCGAGATCGTTTACGACGGGAATATTAAGGTCGTTATGTAGGGTTTTGTTGGAGACATAAAACGGAGCGATGACTATTCTACGAAGGACTTTGGATTGGAATGCTTGTATTCGTTGTATGTTTGAGTGTTTTGCTGTTTCACATAATTCAAGTCCGTCAGTTCAAATAGGTCTAATTATAATTTAGTAGCCGTCAATATATCTTATTTAGATCGTGTATTTTCTGTCTTGTGTGGACCAATATATTGTCCAGAATATTTACATATATATTATTTTATGCACAGAAGATACAAATTTGTAGGCAGAATATAATAATTACGGAAACATAGCGAAAAATAACAAATACAGCAAGAGCCTGGAAAAAGGAAACCAGAATGAGAGCTTATGACCTCCAACCTTTGAAAGTTCATCCTGGGAGAATATTACATATTATACCGAAGATCCTTATTTTATCATGTCCTTACTTCGGATTCAGATAGTAGGTTAATTGTACAGAACTACTGACCCGGAGACGAGGTCTCCAAGCCAGGCTGTGACCCTTTGTGGGGCCGTTTAAACATTCATCCCTATCGATCCGTAGTCAACAAGTCACCTTTAGATATTTAAATAACCTCCACAATTGGTGCTGCTATTCACGTCAAACTTATCCTTTATGTGAGGTCGTTCTAGCACTTCACTGAACGATTGTCAACACTCCAAACGGAAAACTAACCGACAACTTTAAGTCTAGTGCATTTCAGTTATTGCATAATTAATGTCTTAGAGACAGATATGTACGGGGTGGTCCCGAAAGAAAATGCCATACTTGAAGAGTGTGTACGCCGTCTAATGTGTAGTTGAATGCCACAAAGGAGACATTTTTACATGCATTGTTTCCCTAAATATGCGTGTTTCCATGTTCTTTTTTTCTCTAAACGCTAGTTTTTGACCATTTGTCGTTCAAGCCATAGGGAAAATTTAATTCTGATGACATTTTCGAAATCTGCATCAAATTTCTTATAGGATCTCATTTACCTT
This sequence comes from Gonocerus acuteangulatus, assembly GCA_946811695.1. Classification (NCBI taxonomy): domain Eukaryota; kingdom Metazoa; phylum Arthropoda; class Insecta; order Hemiptera; family Coreidae; genus Gonocerus; species Gonocerus acuteangulatus. Next base: position 32,325,321 of record OX328128.1, on the reverse strand, counting down.
ATGCAACAATGCCTCAGACCAAATTTACAGCGCCACCCAAACAAATAACTTATCAGTTATTACTTATGAGTTATCATTAAAAGCCAAAATGTTTTGCTTATTAACTTTTTTTGATTTAAACGACCTCAATTTACCCTTGCAAAGCATCCTTTTTGCCCTTCATCACGTACTAACAAATTAGCCATGGCAATGAAATAATGCAAGTTTTATTACTACCTAACAGTGGAACAATAAAAATAAAAACCCTTTATTATAAGATAGTGACCCTATTTTTCAATATATTCGTCTGTGGCAGAAGGTCAATTTTATAAAAACACACTTTCTTTTTTCTGTACTCTTTTATTTGGCTCTACATGTTTCACGTCGCTGTGACGCCTCTTCAGGAGCACTTAATCTAAATAAAATAAAACATGGTTACAGCCTATCCATTAGAGAACCTTCCGCAGGTAGGGCCACGTCTGGACTGATAAGATCAATCATGTCTACTAGGTATCAGCTGTTTAAAATCGATAGTTTTAGGGTAAATGTCGATTTTCCAAAAGAAGTTTTTTGTCATTTTATAAAATGTTTTTAAGTCGTCTTGTTTATTAAATTAAAAAATATTTTATCCAGGTATTTAATATCTGTTTTTTTGTTGACGGCCTTTTTCCTATTTTTAATTATGTGTATATTTTCCTTAATTTTTCTTTTTATGGGGTTTTTCTCTTTATCTAATATCTTTACCGTGTCAAAATTAAATGTGTGGCTATATTGTATCGCATGATCCACCAATGCAGTCTTGTTGTCTTTCTCGTCAAGGTTTTTGGCATGTTGTTTGATTCTCTTTTTTTTTTTTTTTTCCGATTTTCATCGATCGATTTTAAACAGCTGATACCTAGTAGACATGATTGATCTTATCAGTCCAGACGTGGCCCTACCTGCGGAAGGTTCTCTAATGGATAGGCTGTAACCATGTTTTATTTTATTTAGATTAAGTGCTCCTGAAGAGGCGTCACAGCGACGTGAAACATGTAGAGCCAAATAAAAGAGTACAGAAAAAAGAAAGTGTGTTTTTATAAAATTGACCTTCTGCCACAGACGAATATAATAAAAACCCTTTATTTCGTGATAAGTTATTTGTTTGGGTGGCTGCTGTGAATTTTGTTTGAGGCATTTTCGCACAAGGTGTATGAGATCTTATAGGAAATTTGATGCAGAATTTGAAAATGTCATCAGAATTAAATTATCCCTTTGGCATGAACGAAAAATAGCACAAAAATAGCGTTTAGGCAACAAAAAAAAAACACGGAAATGCGATTTCCTTCGGGAACACCCTGCATATACAACAAATGTAGTGCGCTGTGGTCCGTAAAAAACAAAATATTGGCATGTCCGACTCGCAGGAACTATGCCACCAGAGCGCGTTTCCGTTCTCATCCCTTGTGTCATTTGGAAATTCAGAAATAGAAAAACAAATAGCATGTTTTGAATTTTCGTAAAATCACTCCATACCCAAACATCTCTATGAAAAGAGAGATTTACGCTCCAAAATGCACAGGAAACTGGTAGAAAATGAAAAATAATGCAGAAATGCTTCCTAATTACTTACGGTGATGCAATAAAAAAAAATAACAACTAATGAAACAACAGTCAACAAAAAACTGAGGAAAACAAATACGAATCCGTTCAAAAGAACCGAACATACATTTTGAAATTTTATGCACTGATTTCTCGAATGAAGCTGATTTAAATGATGCAAAAGGAAGATTTAAAAAGATGTCTAGAAACCAAGGTACTTCGTGGCGATATGCTTATTAATGCTACTCTTGCGTGATGGAATTCGTTTTACATCAAAGAGTTTATAACTAAATAATTAGATATTTATAAACAAATTTCTTGTAACTAAAGTTTTGAAGAAATAAATTTAAACTTATAAAAAAAATAAAATTAGGAGACTCCAGGTGGGTAAGTGCCGGGCCGGAGCGAGAAGAGAAACCAATTAAGATGATATCGGGTGGAATTCAGACTATTTTCCCTTTAATGAACAGTACTGCATCTCATTACGAGTTCCCCAGACCTCCTGGCTCCAGAATAGAGAGAGGGTCTTGTTCAATCAGCATTTCTAGCCTTATCTAATTCAGGAATCGAACCCAAAGTATCATTTTCAGTGTTTCTCTTTAACCAATTGTGGGGGCTTATCTTTATTTCATGAGATTCAAATAAAAATGTATTCATATATTTCTATGTTTAGATTGGTAGCTTTCGGTAACCAAGAATAAAATCTTACATGAATCTCACCTGTCCTAACAATGTATTATCGGTGCAGGAACTTTGGTATACAACCTGGTCACCTGATGGAAAAAATTAGGCAATGCAATTGGTAGAAATTGGTCCATGGTTATTTTTCGTAGGAGCGATGGTTGAGTCTAGATATGGTGGAGGAAGTACATGATCTCGTCGGCCAATTGCAAACACACACACACACACATATCCTGTACACAAATAGAGAAAAGTAACACACCCGGAATGTCCATACAGAGGTCAAAGGCTGGACACACCCTAGGGCATCTGTAACGATCCCAAACGTTTTGTAAGGGTGGGGGTAAAAGACACCGGAGTTCATGACGCACCCGTGCTCATGTTATGGGTTTATATACACAAACACAAACAGATATCTAAAGAATGCATCACTGATTGGATTCTTTTTATACTGTTTAGAATAATTAAATTTAGGTTATTTTTTTTTTTTTTTTTTTTTGTTATTGCTTCTTATATGAGCATTTCAACTTGGGCGACACGCTCATAATTGAAACATTTCGCCCGTCCAATGAAAAAACAATACAACAAAAAATTACAAGAAAAAAAGAAAATACTGTGGCACATCCATTTCTCATATAACATATGTACATCTTTAGGGCCTCCCCGTGATCCTGAATTGTTATGCGGGAGATGCAGGTTCTATTCTCGTATGCAGCAGGTTGAGTTCTGTAATCTTGGACTCGCTGAGAAATTTCCCTTCACTATCCAGTGGCAAACAATGGTCTTCTCTGATGTACTTGGAGACCATCAATAGTGTCAGAAAGCATTGAGCTTCCTCAGTACTCGGTTCGTAGCTACGTATACTAAATTCTATAAGCAGGCCATTCACGTTCGGATTTGTAGTCCGACTTAGTAGGACTACTAGTTGGATAGTCGATCCTCTCAAGCTCTGACTTTGGATTCCAACTTTCGTCCTTCTCTGTTTTCACGACAGTGTGCGTCACTCACGAGCCAAAAAATTTATCGAGTGCAGACCGAAGTAGCCCAAAGGTCAAGCACTGATTGTGGTAATTTGGACGACTTTGATGCGACTCCCCAACTCCGTCGCCAGTCGGATGTCGGACCCTTCCGACTAGGTTTCCAACAATCCAACAAGCCCATTCATGATGCGATTTGTGGTCCAACTTCCGAACTTGGACCACAAGTCGTACTTGTACAAGAAACGTGAATGGTCTGCTTTAGAGCTACAGATGCCTCGAAATAAAATATAAATGTCTTAATTAAAATTGGAAGAGTAAGTAGAAAAGTCCGTCACGCAGGAGCTGCATAACTAAGCACTTTCCTCAGAATTTGGGTAGTGTAGACTGCTTTCCAGAACAATTTGCTTAAAATATCCTACATAAAATAAAATAAAAACATGAATAGTTCTCTATTAATTTTGTAACGAGTAACTGATCAATTATTAATTTGCTTCCGGAGTAATGTTTACACATGGTACCAACTACAGTACGTAATAAATACAAAAAAACCTCATATTATCGTATTTTGATCTAACGCAGGAACAGGATACAGTCACTCTATTGGTAGAAAGCGCTCCTTGCGGCGGCTTTGTGGACCTACGTCTGGCGGGCTTTTCTATTGAAATATTTTACAAATTAAACCCCCGTTTTCCGATTGACCGATTCAGCTTATTTTTACAACACTTCTTTCTCATGAGTTACCCATGACGTATACCGCGTTTCGTTACAATACAGCAGAAATTACGACCGGTATGAGTATATTAGGAATTTGGGTCCGGAGTAAACCCCCCCTTCTAATGAACCGATTTAGTTTATTTTTACAACACATATTAACCTGTAGATTACCGCTACGAATACCGAGTTTCGTCGAAATATACCAAAAATCACGGCTAGTAGTGGCGAATTGGTATTGTGGGTCCGGAGCAACCCCCCCCCCCCTCCTCCTAATGAACCGATTTAGTTTATTTTTACAACACATATTTACCTGTGGATTACCACTACGAATACCGAGTTTCGTCGAAATATACCAAAAATCACGGCTGGTAGTGGCGAATTGGTATTGTGGGTCCGGAGTAAACCCCCCCTTCTAATGAACCGATTTAGTTCATTTTTATATCTCACTTTTCTCTCTATATTACCACTACGAATACCAAGTTTCGATGAAATATAACAAATATTACGGCTGACATAGTCAAATTAGTGTTTTGGGTTCGGGGTAACCCCCCCCCTCCCCCTTCCGGTGGACTGACTTTGTTGGTTAACGAACTCGTTCAATCTTTTGCTAATTGAATGCTATATACCAAGTTCAACTATATACCAAGTCCAACCTCAATAGCTACTTTCCTTCGGAGGAAAGTGCTAATACATGTGTAATTACAAAACAAAGTAAGAAACTGAAAAACACATTTGGAATAGTGTTTTCCTAGAGCAAACCTAGAGAAGGAGCAATTGCTCTCTTAAAATACTGTCAGATTTTAAGTTAAAGTGGTAATGGGAATAATTTAACAAACCAGAAAAAAAAACAAAAAAAAAAACAGAAACGTCCAATATGGATTTCTGCTTGAAATCTGAGGCTTTGTTCTCCTAGCCGAATCCCAACCATCCCTTGACCACCGCAACGGCTAACTATCTACATCTCATTCATCATTCAACACAACTACAGTTTCTATTCTGAGGTTTCTAAATTACACTAGGGGTATGAACGGAATATCACTAATGTGAGTCAGAATTTAATTTATTTGAGATTTCTATTAGAAATACATTCCAAAATACCCCAATGTGTAAGCATGTTTAAAGTAACACTTCAACGAAATTCAATATTATTTCTATTCAAGGATTTGAATGAGTAATTTGAGCCCGCAGTTTGACAGAGTGGAGATTGTACGCTCATTGAATACTAAAACTACAAGAAATCTTTAAAGCTGTTCTGTAATATTCTCATTCTGCGCAATTCCTGTGAGGTTCTGCAAGCCTATTTGTTCAAGACAAGAGCCTCTGGGTTGCCATTTTCTCCTTTGATGCGCCCCTATACTTGAGGTTGATGTGGCGAGAGGCGAGATGGAGGCAGTAACGGGAAGCGGGCTTTAGTAGAAGAGGGTTGGCGTGGATTAGGCTCCACAGGTGCTACCCAGTAATTTGTGACGGGGGGGGCTAGCTCGGTCACTGAATCATTAGCACCTTTGTTTCTTGCCTCACCCCCCGCACGGACGGCGGTTGAGGGTTCCACTCCATTCGGCGGCTCTACAGTCGGCAGATGTAAATTGCCTTAATTGCATTAGCATACTGACCGAGCTAGCGAGAAGGACCTTTCCTGAGGGAGGTAGTTCCATGTTAGGCAGTGTATAGTAGTGGGATAAGCCACTAAATGCACGCGCCAACAGTCTATTGTGCAAATAGTAAAGGATAGGGCCACTAAATAGATACTATGCAATCTCTCTTATTGATCCGCGGTGAGTTCCATGCCCAAAATACAAACTTTATTCTCATTTACATACCTCTTTTAACTTAAAACATCATTTGGTAGTTAAAATCAATTATGGAGTAACCGATCGGAGAACGGATATAGTTACCGCCCAAAGGGGTTGTTGACATTTTATGTATTATATATATGGAGCGAGTTAACTGGTAGAGCACTGGAATAATATGCTGAAGTTGAAAATTATGATTTAAAAACGGATGTCAGATTTTTTTTTTAAGCACATTGGAAACCCCCTAAATTCAAATTTTAGGAATATTGCAAAAAAAAAAAAAAAAATGTATTTTGAATTTCGCTAAGTGGGGACCCTTAAAATCGTGTTAAAGATTCCGCAATCCGGCCATATTTCAAAGGATATTTACCCGATTTAAACCAAACTTGGATGGTCGATAAAGGCCCTAATGTGACACATTTCCCTCCAATCGGGGTGTTTCTACGTGTTCTGGGATCGACGTTATATACAAAAACGATTACATTTTATTTTTATTTTGAGAGCCATTTTTTGCAAGTACCTTTTGGTACTTTTGATACTACAATAGTCATTTATATGGTTAGAAAAAGGAGTTGTTTTTTTTAGTCTCTTCCAGACTGGGAAAAATCATTATTTTTTTGTTTTCAAAGATATTTACCACATTAGAGTTTCTTGGGGTGCTGATTTTAAATCTTAAATTTTTAAATTGTTGAAAAAAAAATGTATAATACTAGTTTACTTGAAAACGTGAGCATATTTTTGAATTTATTTGACGAATATAAATTATTGTTTAACGATTATATTTTTCCGTTAATCTACTCTATAAAACAAATGAATTGGTGAAAGAATCATGTCGATATAATTTTCTAAACTCGATATAAAAAATAAAGCACTTTTAACCTATTTTATTTTATTTCTCGGCTCCTAAGGCACATTGGACGGAGCGCTCGGACACGTGTCGACTATTTTTTGATGCAGAATCGCCAGAAAAAAAATGGACTAGATAGTTGACCCCACCGCTGTAGGCTCCTCTTGATACGATGAGTGTTATAGGATAGGTCAAAAACGTCTACCAGCTGTCTGTCTGAATGTTTGTTCCTTATACAAATCCACCCCGCTTGACCGATTTTGACCAAACTTGGCACACATGTAGGTCTTGATTACGGGAGAGTCACGGGTTCGAAAGTGTGAGCTCAAATAGTTACAGATTTGCGTTATTAGATTATAATATTACTTATTTGGTTCCTACTTTTTTTTTTCGCTTTTCAAGATGCAGAAAGTAGGTGTAGCATTGCACGCCGGGTAACAGATAGTATAAAGATAAAATGGAGCTACTCCGGCTTACAGAAAGGAGATTGAAACCCTAAACCTCACCTGATCCGCAAAGGGCTATTCCGATTCCTGACGTTATTAGTTTTCTTTATCTCGAACGGATTTCGCCTTAGATCCGTCCGCTAGCTGACTCTATCAGACTAGGAGCGAAAACACTAAATCCTTTTGGAATCAGGCAATTCCAATCCCACTAGATAGCATTGTAGTGAATACGCTTCTCTGTCAGGGGAGAAGGTATTATTCCATCGGGGTCACCACTTTGTTGGGTTATAATACTAGAACTGCTTATGAATTTTAATAAAAAGGTTTTTGATACATACTTCTTGAATCACAAATGTTAGCAAAAACCGGTAGAAAATGTTTCAACTGAATAACACGATTTTAAGTACCCAAAACAGAAAAATAATTCGAAAATGGTTACACGTTTTTCGAAAACGGTTACGTTAGGGAACCCATAAAATAAGTGGTACTCAAACTTGAAATGCTGGCAATCAACCTCAATATTGTTAGACAACGATTGATTGAATCTAAAAGACTGCGAATGTGTATAATGCAGGATTTACGTCTAGGTAAAGGTCTCCCGCGGTCTAGTGGCTAGCGCCTTAGATACATAAGCGGGAGACGGTTGGTTTGATCCCCACCGGCGGCAGAAATTCCCAAACGGCTCATGGGGAAAATTCTTCGCTGCACCCTGGATGTGGCGCTAATGGCCTTGTTGTCCAATATATATGTTTTGCTAGGTCGAAGTAAGAGTAGGTCTGCTCTAAAATGTAAATGAAAAAACTCATAACTATTCAAAATTGCTTGTTTATTGGTTCATACAAAAGAAACGAGTTCTAGTTTCTATACTTAACTAATATGTGACTTTGGTTTTTGATTTGTGGCTACTGAGTGCTAATCGCAAGCATAATGACTAGAGCCCGGAAGTTAGGCAAAATGCCTTTTTTATCTGAATGGATATATTGAAGAATGAGATAGAAATGAATATGTTTCCGTGCATTTAGCAAGTGTAGAGACAATTTTTATTTTGCCTTTTTTGGCTATTTTAAGATTTAAAGCCTTTTTTGCTCATTCTGCATTTTTTTCCTGCGATTTAAACATTTTAAAAAGCACATAACGAATTTCGAATTTCAGTTCGTCGAAAACAAAAAAGGTTTCACAAATTAAATTACATTTTGCCGTCACAAATATCAATGCCGAAAGCTTATTTTCCCAACCCATGGATTTAGCTCTGTAAATAACAGAGCCTTCCTTGGTAGAAGGAATGCAGAAGCATAATGAATAGCAGGAAAGAGAGACGATGAGAGAAGTACGTCTTCTTCCTCACACCCCTTTTGCTGTCACAATGCGTAATTACCTAGTATTCCGGATTTAGAAATGATAAGATAATGCAGAGGAAGTTTTTCCATAATGAAAAACATTTTTTCTTAGAAGGTCTATGAGAGTTGATACTTTGAAAAAGTATCTTGCTGTTGCTTGTAAGAAGGGAAAGTTAGAGTAAGTACACTAATTCTGTGATAAATTGATAATAAAGAAATTAATGAGTATTTAAAATACATATTTTCATTAATAATGAGTGAGATTCCTCTTTGCCTTCACTCCTAATAAATGCCTATTTTAATTACAATACTGCCTATTTTCAGTATTTCAAGTGCCTTTTTGCCTGCCTATTTTAACCAAAAATAAATGCCTATCTTCCGGACTCTAATAATGACATATATCAATCGTTTAGTTCATAGCTTCATAGCGTTATTTTGCCTTGATTATCGTAATTTCAGGAAACGCACTTAGTTCCATATTGGACACTTCTTCTGAAAATCGACTCAAAAAGCACTCGACTGTTTGATTCCTCCCAAAAAAATGTTTACTTGGAAGCTTACAAACGAAAATCTGTAGGCACAATGATTTTGTTCTCACTAATGTGTCCTATAAAACCTATTAGTGTTCCTTCTGGGAGCATTGTTGTACCAAGTTTCATCAAAAACCGAGCGAGAAAGCGAACGCCTGATTTTCCCGTTTGCTGTTTCGACTGGTTGGGTCATTAGCACCAAGGTACCTATTAATAAATTTATTAAAGGCTGGGTTAGCCTAGGAACGGTCTGGGAGGCCAAACCAACCCATGAACGACGACACAAGAAGATAAATATTAGTCCAGTGCTCAACAACTGAGCTAACCTCGCGTGCCATGCTACACCTACTTTTTGCCTATGACACTCCCCGTATCCAGATCTACCTGTACACCAAGTTACATCAAAATCGGTGAATTTGAAGTAATTCGTGAAGCAGCCAACAGAGGCCAGCACTACAGCCTGCGAGATAGCTCTTATCAAAGAAAGGCCAGCCCTCCTGAGTTAGACAGTGACTGTTGGTATAAAATTGAAATAAACTGCATTACATGATTATATAATGATGTAAAATCATCAATGAGATGAGTTATTCTAATTAATTAATTATCAACATAAAAAAAAAAAAAATGTTAGAAATATTCAAAATAGGCGTGATTCGTGAAGCAGCCAACAGAACCCAGCACCACAGCCTGCGAGTAAGATAGCTCTTATTAAAGAAAGAAATCTTTCGACTAAATTTTGAAATTTGACAATATATATATATATATATATATATATATATATATATATATATATATAATCGTAATCGTATTCACATCTTGAGAGCTTGTGATTACAATTGAAATTGCAATTCTGATTATGCCCAACACTGATAAAGGGTTTTGATGCCCTACTCTGTTACAATTTTTAATCATGAGTCTCATACTGGTCGTGAAAACTACCATAAAAATTGTTCCAGCAATGAAGCTTTGCAATTATTATGATTAAAAAAAATCGCCCTAACGTCCAGGAACATTAAAGTACTTGCTGCTTCATTGTCTATTCGCTATAAAGCTTTAATTTCAACTGCCCCGCTTTAAAAGTGTACTTTTGCCCGAGTTTTTAGGGCCTCTGACGTCAGACAATCTTCCCACATTTACTGTAGCAAGATAAAAACACTTTTCTTTTGGATATGAATTCCTAATGGAAATTTGGGATGGTATGTACGATAACAGGAGGATATTCGTTTTACAATTTTCTTTCCAATCACTTTATCGGGAATCTAGCAATTGAGGTTTCACTCGTGAAGAAATAAAAGTTCATATGTGTGTGTGTGAGTCTGTTAACACGATCAATGGTTTTGTTTTTCACGATAAAACTTGGAATTAGGGACCGAAACAGTTATATTTTTTGTCAAAGAAGTTAAAATGTAACTGTTAAAAAAAAATTATTGAAAAGTTTTAAGAGTAAAAGTTAGTTAGGAACTCTTAAAATAAAGTACATGAAAATAAAAGGTAATGTAATACTTTTATTTTTTTTAAAAAATGAAATAAAAAGTTTGGGTATTTAAATCAAGAATTTTAGGGTTTCCTTGGTTTAAAAATAAGTAAAATGTTCTTTATTTAAAAATTTATTTTTTGTTTATTTACTAAAATATATTTGTTGATACAAAACAATAATTAAACATTAGTAGCACTATTTTATTCTTATTCTTCGTGAATAACAATGGGCGTTAAAATTTAAATTAAATAAATAATTTATTCCTTTAAACTTTTTCCTAATAAGTATTTTAATAACAATTGCATTAAAACTTTCATTTTTTAGGCTGAAAATAACAGAAAAAAACATTACTGTTAAAAAAAGTTTAAACTCAAAAAGTTATTTTCGCACTTTTAATTTTTTTTAAATGGAAATAAAAGTAAAAGTTTAAAACATATTTTTTAAAATAAAAATTAACCATTATTTTTTACCCTGCTTCGAATACATCAATTCTACAGCAAAAAGTTACAGTTAGCTAGCACTGTCGATCCATCGATAATGGGGAATTACTCAGGACCCAAATTAATAAATTGGCCAGACCAACCTTAATGATTGTTATATTTTATGGAAATTATTGATTTGTTGGTACTGGCCGTTATCTCTACTTCCTTTCTACATCAAGGACAAGATGCCTCATCAATAAGGAACATGTCTTTTACACAAATAAATTGAAATCACATAATTAAAAGTAGGATTTTAATGGGGAATATTCTCTGTTATGGACACCACCAGGAGCGTTACTGCTTGCTTCTGAACAGCTGAATCCGGTATTTCGCGATGTTATGGTTGTTATAACAGTAAGTGTAGAGAAAGAGTTCAGTTTCAAGAGAAAACCTAGCCACGCTTTTACCATAGCGTGAGGAGATTGTCTTTGTCAGCCAGCACCAGTGTGGGAGCAGTGTTGGGAGATTGTCTTTGTCAGCCCGCACCAGTGCGGGAGCAGCGAGAGGAGATTGTCTTCGTCAGCCCACACCAGCGCGGAAGTTCCGTGTCAGGAGCATCTTGGCGTCCTGGTACCGGTACGACGAGGTGGATTTTTTTTATTTTTTATTATTATTATTACAGAGCCCGTTAAAGTGTTCCCTGCTCAACCATTGATGTTTACGAAAAGGTATTTAGGTAGATTGCTCGGCCAAAATAGGGTTTCCATTCAATAATTTAAAAAACAAAATAAATGGCTAGAAAACCTAGCCATTAAGTGCCATTTAAGTGAAAGAGGTTCACTTGATGCTAAGCATATACTTTGTTTTTAATTAATTTCGACAATGAAAACTATTTAATTGCCATTAGTTCTCAATTAGGAATTCAGATAGTGTCTGATGGAATTCTAAAATTGGATTTTTTTCTCATAATATCGGACGTGACACAATTTGTTAGCTAATGTTTTATAGTCAATATTGTATTGCAATATAGACATTAACCAACAAATAAAACAATAGGCTTGGAAACAGCTTTTTTCATTTATCGAGAGGGGGAGAAAGCCCTAAAAACCTGGATATTCTCGGATGCTTGTTATTTGATCATTAAATGATCTATCTTATAATCTCTTTCTTAACTTCTATGTCCCTCTCTCACTCTCACTCTCTCTATCGCTGTCTCTCTAACATACACACTTTTACTTTTTCCTGTTCACTCTTAATGTAGCTAATGGATATCCTCTTTTGAAGCCCTCGCCATTTGACAACCTGATGAGCCATTCAATCCCTGAAAGAGAAATAAAATGGGGGTTTCCATCCGGAGAGTTATACCTGGCGACCCTAATTCTCATGTAACTGCTGGCCGAGGGTCGTTAGGATCGATTTAGCCGTCCGTCACGGGTAGCGAATTCTCTCTGAGCATTCAATCAAAGCAGATTTTTTTCAGCCGTCAAACTGCCTTACTTTCAATCAGGTTTTGGATGGGAGGATCCAATCAGCGAGTTATATCCTGCTAACTCCAAAACATTGTTTCAAAGGTCTGTCAGATACATTTTATAATTGCAAGAAACCTTCTCAGGTTGGAATTCAATAATATTTTACATAAATAGTCTAAGGCGTTAGGTCTACCTGTAAATGTATCTTATTAACAAGTAGCTGTTAAGTACGTAGTGCTCACCCGCTACTTCAACCAATGCCTCTGACGACGGTCTCCTCTAAGAGGTATGACAACAATATTTTAGTTATCCAATATATTCTCAACAAAACGAATGCGATAGGATTATCAGAGGAGATGCGTTTCTATGCACCCTGGTTTACTATAGCTTCATTAGAATATGGTAAATACGATCCCGTAAAATAGGTTGAAAGAAATGTTACGAGCATACGGCGTGGAACAGATTAAAATATTTTCAGAAATATCGGAGTGCATCATAGAACACCAAAGACTTAAGGTAGCCAAAGATGTTCAATTGAAATCTCAAGACGGGGACTGCAAAGTTTGGCCTGATGGTTGGGACTGAATAGGTCTAGCACACACATTTAAGTTAATAAACCTGAAGGGAGGGACTGCACAGTCCAGTTATAGTACACCCCGTGAATGTGAAGCAGGCCTCATTAGTCTGTACAGTCAATTTATTGTTTTATCGTTCGACTTCGATGGACTGTACAGTACAACTCTGGCCTTAAGGATATAAACATATAAAACGGGCCAGCGACCAAAACCCACGTGCGATATTGTTTTTGTTTCCCATGGTTTTTTGGATGTTGAAACCTGTTCTTTTAACAACAATTCCTTAAATAACTATTGGTAAAATCATGCCATAAGAAGTCGTCAATAAATACTTTAAGCTTTGTGTGTTGAATTGATGATTCAAAAAACTAAAATATTCGTCTCCTTCTCTCTCTCCGATTGACAAATGTTCCCATTATAATGCTATTACGTCCTATGTACCATTATAATGCTATTACGTCCTATGTACCATTATAATGCTATTACGTCCTATGTACCATTATAATGCGATTACGTCCTATGTACCATTATAATGCGTACGTCAAATTTAAAAGGTGCAAAACAAATCGTAACGCTTACGATTTTAGATGCTTGCAGTTACTCGTATTATAGGTTCCTAAACGAATGAAACTATTTTAAAAGCCAATTCTGTAACCATTTAAGAGAAAAAGTACTACAACTAATTCCCCAAACTAATTTTCAGTTTGGGGTTTCGTAACGATCGATTCAGTTGAAAACTGTTTCCAGACCTTTGGCATTCATCTAGTCTAAGATATTCAAATTTTGGTTGCATTTGGAGTTATTAGAAAGAAAAAAAATGTATTAATCGGCAAGTTTTCAGATCTTGATATATATTTTGAAATGATTCGAAAACGATTAGAAAATCGTGATAAGTAGAAAGTGACATTCAAAACCTTACTAATGCCTCTACAAAAAAGGTTCTAATGTCATTTTCGATAGGGCAACATTTTGAGCAATATCTACATTAAATAAATGATAACATTAAAAAAAAAATAAATAAAATGATAGTCTCTCCTACTCTATTAAAAGTAAAAAAAATCTAGGAAATTACCGCGACACTCAACTTGTTAATAAGTACTCTCATTTAAACTTAGTAGTAGGTTTACTTGCTTCTGTATGTGAAGAAAATTGAACATTGGGTCCGCCGAAACAGGTCCATACATCCCTTTTGTTCAGAAAGTGTGATATGCCATAGATAAAGTAGTCCAAATATCCTACGGAAGACATGTACCTCTTCATAAACGCGCAAGGAGAAATCATAGGAAAACCCGCCATCTAGAATAAACTGCTTCTTATCTTTAAGTTGTTACACGCTTTGATTTTTCTAAACGTTTAAGAAAATTTTCTTCTAGTATAAATTGCTCAGGCGAATGTTATTACGGTTTGAGTCCAACTCGCAGGAACTCCGTCATCTTAGTGCGTTTCCGTTAATATCTCCAGTGCTATTAGTAAAGCAATAGTAGCAGTTATTGATGGGAATTGATCTTTCGTGAAAAATATAGAATAAAATCTCGAAGAGATAATTGATATAAGGCGCCACAACAAGAAACTGACAGTAGCATGGCGACTTCCCCCCCCCCCTTCTCAACGTTCGCTCTGAGACACACTATAACAATGTTTCAATTTTTCTAACTTTGTTTTAATAAAATACTCGCTTTACTGTTGAATAAAATTAAAATAAGCAAGGTTAAAACGTTAGGTTGACAGATATAAAACTCCGTTCGAAAGAGCAAAACTAACAATCGGGAATTTTTAAGTCGTTATTCCTCCGATTGACATCACCCCATCAAACATTACATTCAAACCTCTTTTGTAGAGAATTTACTAAGCTCTCGAATGGCTATCTTTTACTTACCACGATTTCGCAACCGTTTCTGAAATATTTTAGAAAATATACGAAAACCCCAAAACTTTTCATGGCTGTTAATGAAATATTTTATTTCTAGTATTTCTTTAACTTTAAACGGAAACAAAATTTACCTATCATAGATTAGAAGAATATCAAACGTCTGGAAGAAGTTTTAAATAAATTAATCGTTTCTGAATACCCAAACTGAATAATAATGGTCAAAGGTACAACACACCCGAGTAATTTTTACATAATTCAACTTTTATGTTCTTCTGCTACAAATTTTAAACAATTAATTAATATTGATTGCTTCAATTTTTTTTTTTTTTTTTTTTTTTTTTTTTTTTTTTTTTTTTTTTTTTTTTTTTTTTTTTTTTTACGGCGCATCGACAAATCTTGGCCATTAGCGCCAACATCCAGGGTGCTGCCAGGAATTCTCTCAGCGAGCCCTGAGATGACAAAATTCCTGTCGCAGGTGGGGATCGAACCCACCATCTCCCGCTTATGAATCTAGCGCGCTGGCCACTAGACCACGGGAGACCCCGCTTCAATTGTTCAAAGAATTTAAAAAATAATAAATTAAATAAGTTCAAACTGACTTTATTAATCCTCAGTGTAGCAGTTCAAACCTATCGCCCCTTATCGTTCCACTTGAAGTTGTAAGGCCTCATCGAAAAGCGCAGGCAAGGAAAATGTCAAATAGGGGCCGGCCTAAAGGTAAACCTTGTATCCTGACAGATATTCCTGAAAAGCTAATTATTGAAGCTGAAAAAAAAACGAAAGCACCACCCTAAAGAAGATGTAAGTGAAAATTTGTATAATATTGATGTCGAAGACATTGTGGCTAAACTCCCATACACACACACTATTGCTAGTGGATCTGCTTGAAAGTTCAAATGTTTATCGGTTGGACTGGATTTTTCAGCATATTAAGCATAACATAATACCAATAATAGCTTTTTATTATGGTTACATCCATGTCCTGTATTTATTAAACTTACAATATTACTTATAATATTACTCAATAAATTTTGTTTTCTCCACTGCTGTGTTGTTTTTGCGTGGTCAGAGGTAAAACACCCTATGGTCAAAGGTACAACTACATGTTGTACCTTTGACCACTGTATATATATATATATATATATATATATATATATATATATATATATACATACATACGTACATAAATTTGATCCACCAGTTTCATTATTGATCTATGGGGTTTGAAACATGAAATTTTCGAGCCTGCACTTCCGGATTGCCCAGGTCAACCTCCCCATAGGTTTCCTCCCTATGGAGGGAGGGAGTATCGCGCTAAAAACAATGATCGAATTTCAAACAATTAACAAATATCTACGCATTGAAGTCAAATCACGAGAAATTAAAAACACTAAGATAGCCTGGACACCATACTTTACCCTATCATACTTACAAAAGGACAGACAAAATTGTAGATTTTCTAACAAGACATTGATGGTTTAACACAGAAATTTATTTATACTTCAAAATTTAACTTATTCTCTGTCGTCTGGAGCCAACTGATATTAATGCTTTTTATTTATTTTTTTTTATTTGATATGAATTCCTTACCATATATATTTTCAATTTTTATTTTGTTTAATTATGTGTTTTTACTTCATTCCTATTTTTTAATATTCATTTAATTTTTTTTTGTATGCTTATTTTGTGTCTGGTAGAGTTCATAGTTTTCTTCTCTTATTTTTCGTTTATTTCTTAACGTTTGTGTTTCGTTTATTGAACATCGATTATAAAGAATTTGTCGCCTACAGAACTCTATAAATTAAATAAATAAAAATCTACAGACTATCGAAGCACATTCCTCAACAAAACCTTATTAATTTATATTTAACAATGACAAATCACTTAATAATGTTATTTTTGTCCAAAATGAAGCCCGACTCTTATTGGTTCGTTTTGCTATTTTTCTTAAAAGTTCAGAGTATTGATTTCTTGGCCTCGAAATATAAGCGGTTTCGTTGAAATTTAGCAACATTTCACCGTGAGAGGAATCCCATATGAGAAGGTAAGGCACTGAGTGAAACCCTCCTGCAAATGTAAAGAATTTGCTAGTTAACAATTTCGCGTCATATATGAATTATATATACCACGTTTTCTGGCAGTAAAACAAACATTGGACACGATATTATAAACCAGTCAAATCATAATGCAGAGGGTTCAGAGCACAACTAGACCAAGTCCATGATATACAGTTTTCAGAAAATAAGTATTATTCGTTTTAATTGCAGAGACGTTGTATACATCCAGTATAAGTCTTGAAAGGTCTGAACTTAAACATTGACATTATTTATGAATAGCCTTGTTCATTAAATAATTATTACTTTAACTTGGCTTACTTATGCTCTGGAAAAAAAAAAAAAAAATGAGAATGGCTTCCAGATGTGTAGCAAGAACTGCTACAAGTGGCAAAATAATGAAGTTAGGACTTAGTCTGATGTAGCACTGAAAAGAGCTATTTTAGTAATACTCTTCAATGCCATTACAACATAAAATGTCAAAAATGGACTTGGTCTAGTTGTGCTCTGAGCCCTCCATACGTAAATGGGTTAATTTTCGGTAAATAATAGATACGATCAATGAAGATATGTGAAACGTTTTCATGCTGCTATCTCAATAACTACATTCCATAAACATGCTCACAAACACACATACACATATTTATATATATATATATATATATATATATATATATATATATATATATATATACTCCTATGCTGAATTACCCATTCCTTAACAAAAAATACAATTAAAACAAATTCAAGTGCCTTTTTTTGGAATTTCAGATGAGGAATACATCCAAATGGAAACGTATTTTTACACAGATCTACTTGACGCATCGAAACCCCGTTTGCACGGCTCTTCCTTGTTTTGTTAATACATTTTAAAAATATAATGCAAAATATGGGTAAAGAGGGAACTGTTCCCTTCAAAGGCCTATTTTAGCCCTTAGAAGTGTTATTTTCTCATTTCCAATTTATAGTTCTCGACGAGAACTACAACTTTGCTCCTTTGATATCTCAAACCGTTAAGTAGTTATTTCTCTTGTGGCCCGCTTATCTGGGCCACCCTGTATATGTTGTTATACATATACAAATCGGTATGTATATAAATAGGCAAATTGGTAAAAATTTGAACGACGATTTTTTTTTTAAATTCTCTCAATAGTTATTCCTTCCTAGTATAGATATTCCTTTGGACATTGCTAGCAGTAATTATCCTGGGAGAATGTTCAACGTGAACGACCGGCGTAACACAATTTGGTAATGCTCCTAGAATAAGGAATATTTATTTTTCTTCTCAATAAAAAAAAATAAGAATAACAAAAAAAATGGATTTCTATAAAAGCAGGATATGCTAATTATTGGCAGATTCGTAGCTGTTCAAGGATGTGGCATCGATAAAACAATAATTTTATCGGTATAAAAATTTAATAAAAAAAAAATGTTTTAATATTTAAAAAATAAAAAAAAAACTTGTAATTTACCCTTAGATAAATATTTGATGGGGAACATGGAGAAGAGACGAGCAAGACTCATGAAGAGAGATGATTGGTCATGGATGAGAAGGATATGCTTCTACGGCGGTCCGCACTAGACTGTCGCTCGTATCGAAGGCAGCGCTCTACAGCGGCGGATACACGCACTAGTAGTAACGTCAATTCCTTGAAAATGACGATGGAATTGTATTGCATTGTTTCAAACATAACACTATCTTACGAGATGGTCACAAAGAATATGATAATTCTAAAAAAAAAAAAAAAAAAATTGATGTCATTATCATGAATGTTTTTATGTCATTCTTCAATGAACAGTAAATAATTAAAATTCATAATTTTAAAACACAAGGAAAAAATCAAACACAAGTGAATTAAAATCAATAAAACTTTCAGCTACAATGGTATTTATAGCGCTTTTTATTCATTTCTTTTTGCAAGGAAAAGTTCGCTCGTGGAACAGAACTAACGACGCAATCCAGAATTGGAGTCAAGAAATGTTAATATGTCACGAAAAAACCTTGGTCTGAGTCCGATCGGTATGTGTATGTGTTTCATATGTATGTATGTATGTATATATATATATATATATATATATATATATATATATATATATATATATATATATATATCGACTAGTTTCTTATACAAGGTAGTCGTCATTTAATGACATCATCATCAAAAACAAAAAAAAGCCATGGCTAGTGATTGTTCATGTTAGATTTTAAAAAAACTTGTAATATATTTTATGTTTGTTTTTGACGATTTTATTCAATGACGACTACTTTGTATAATATATATATATATATATATATATATATATATATATATATATATATATATATATAAAGTCTGATTTATTTAATTTTTTATTTATTTTTATTTTTTCTTTGACCAGTTTCAGGGCAACTATGGCCTTCTTCGAAAAACAAATATTCTGGAGTAATGTGTTTAAAAACAATAAATTTTTACATTGTATTTTATTTATCTTTTTATGAATATAACGTTTATTTTTATGTTCGTATGGTTAAAAATATATAAGGTCATTTATTTACATCAAAATAAGGTAAATTAAATTAGACAGTATTAATGAATAATACATCGTTACAAAATGTAATATTTTGTAAAAATTAATTTCAGAGATAATTCTGTTCTAAAAAAAAAAAAAAAAAAAAAAAAAAAAAATGATTTAACCTATAAATCCTTTACCAGGAGGAGAGCATATATATTTGTATATTATATAAATA
Organism: Gonocerus acuteangulatus; assembly: GCA_946811695.1. NCBI lineage: Eukaryota > Metazoa > Arthropoda > Insecta > Hemiptera > Coreidae > Gonocerus > Gonocerus acuteangulatus. The sequence goes on along the minus strand of OX328128.1, from coordinate 32,305,841 downwards.
TTTCTATATGTAAATTCATGCTCTGGTGTTCACGAAATGGCCACATTTTAATATAATGTGGAAAAATAAAGCACTTTATCTTAAAAAATAAAATTTATGAGTTTGTCGCCAATGTTGCGATGCTCAACAATCAAATAAAAAAATAAATAAATAAATAAAAAACGAGATGAACTAGCAAAATCTAACAACGTTTCTGTACGTTAGCTCTGATCTTCATCGCTGAAGTAAAGCGGGTTTAGTATATACTAAAATCTGACTGCTGACGATGAAGTAATGAGGGTTTAGTATACACTAGCATCGGACTCCTGACGATGAAGTAAAGCGGGTTTAGTTATACTAAAATCTGACTGCTGACGATGAACTAATGAGGGTTTAGTATATACTAAAATCTGACTGCTGACGATGAAGTAATGAGGGTTTATTATACACTAGCATCGGACTCCTGACGATGAAGTAAAGCGGGTTTAGTTTATACTAAAATCTGACTGCAGACGATGAACTAATGAGGGTTTAGTATATACTAACATCTGATATTTAACGTTGAAGTAATCCGGGTTTAGTAAATAGTAACATCTGATATTTAATGTGGGGTGAGTAAATAGTAACGTGATCAAAAATTATTCAAACCGAATCAAACTAATTGTTAAGTTTATTTATTTATTTCATGGGCATCGCATCTATAGCGATGAACTCTAATACAGATTATTAAATATATAAACTTCATTTACATTACGTTAACATTTTTTTACAATTTACATCTAAATAATTTATTTAAAGGAATTGAACAGTGGAAATTCACCAGGGCCCCTATAGGTATAGCTAAGAGATTTCAGCGTTACACACTTTGGGGTAACAAGGTAATATCGGTTTCTGAGTTAACGAATTTCCTGATTATCTATTTACCTTGTTAACGTATCAATGTCTTCCGCAACACTTTCCATAACCATTACCCAAAATTGTATTTCCGTCAAAACGCCTTCTCTTCCTGTTACATGGCGCTATTTAAGGTAGCTGATAAGGTAATTTATTGAGTTTATTTTGACGATATAGAGAAATAAGTACCAAGAAAATCCACTATTTACCGGGTATTGGTTCAGTACGCCCTTGTTTGTTTTTTTAAGAATGTTTATAATTACTTTTACAGAAATACAAAACATTAACAAAAACGCATATTTTAAGTGTACTAGGGGGAATTATGGGAATGTGGGAATCGAATTAGCTGATCCGGCATTTAAAGCTGCAGAACAAAAGTGCCGATTTAAAAGTTTGTTGATATAAAATATTGAAAATAGACTTTAACCCTTGAGCCGTCACCTCGGGCCATATTGACCCGAGTGATATTTGTTTATTAGTCATGTTATTTCCTATTGAAGGGTAGACTTTCTGGCTTTTAAATATCTCTTTTCTCAGCATGTTTAATTAATTGGCAATAGTTGATACTGATATCAAATTTATAAGTGGGGTTTTTAGCCGTTTTGACCCGAGGTGACGACATTCGTCATAGTTTATTGTGCGATTGAGAGAGTAACTGAAGTAATTCTATTTTTAAATTCCAACATTATTTCTTAATTTTTGAGTTTAAAATTAACAAAAAGTAAATTAATTAATTGCATTGGTTTTAAAATATGATTTTCATTATTTATTGTTGAAATAAGTAGTGCATTTGTTAGAGCAATAATGCAATATTTTTCTTTTCAATATGACTACAATTGCCAGTAACCATTCAAGAGCCTCTAAATGAATAAGAAACTCACATACAAGATATTTTGGTAGAAAATACCGACAATCTAATCAGAACAACATGTGCTAATTATAATCGCCCCCAAGACAATCGACTCGGATGAAATGAAGGATTCATTTTTTAGTTTGAATGTTTGGCAGCGCTCACAGAAGTTTAAAGGATTTTTAAGGTACATTTACACGTGCGAAAAAACTTGCGACAGTATTTGCGAAAGTACTGTCTCGTCGTGTAAACACGTAGATGCAATTTTACCAGACACTTAAACGCAAGTTGTCCTGCGAGCTCTCGCGCGAATCAGTGACGCATGTTGTTGCGACAGAGAGCCCAAAATCCGTTTACATTGTGGCACCGTTTGATGCAATTTCAACTCGCGCAAGCAGCTCCTTCCAAGACAATTTTCAGTTTCTTTCACTCCAAGCCGCCGAGTAGACAGATAAATGAAACTTAAAGAAAACAACGACAACCAATTAACAAGTGAGTTAAACGACTAAAACCCGTTTAAAAGAAGAAAACAAAACTGTTTGAAGTTATAAGCAGTTATTTCTCCGATTGACATCGCCAAATCAAAACTTTATTTAGAACTTTCTTTGTAGAAAATATCTGTATGTAGATGTGTAATACACATATTCAATGTGTGTATATATATATATATATATATATATATATATATATATATATATATGCACACACAAACAAATTTGAACCACTGTTATTTTCGGGATCTATAGGTTCTGAAACTTAACATTTTCTAGTCGGCACTTACGGATTGTCTCATGAGCGGGATTACTCCCTGTGAAGGGAGGAAGGAACCGCGCTAAAATGCTGCGGCGTTTGTAATAATAGAAGATTTACTATAATTTAAATACACTATAAAAAAAGGTACTTACGAATTAGCTTTAATGTAGGTTAAAGACCGGCTCTCAGAGATCTTGATCTTCACCGGGTCTAAGATCTGGATCAACGCGTCAATTGAATTTTTGGCAATATGGCGACTGGATTATGACCCATTTGGTTGACTAGAGTTTCAATATAACCTGGAGCGAGCTCTTATGTTAATGGTACGGTTGCTATACTTTTTCTCTCGCTAAAGATAATATTGAAAATCTAGTCAATCCAACTCGTTGATAATATAGATCAAAGGTGGTTGTTTCGTTGGATAATGGACCAATATGCAATTTAACATGAAAATTATATTATATTATGATGACATATCTGTGTGTGTGAATTTTGTGCCTGTCTCCCTTTTAACCCTTTCCGTGCTATAAACGAATATATTCGTTCTCTAAAAAAATGCTCTGAGTGCGAAGCACGAATATATTCGTGCAGCCGGGACTTTCCTCAGAGTGCGACATACGAATATATTCGTTTTCATATTCGTTGTATAATCTCTGCTTCCAGAAAGCCCAGAGATCTCTTGTATCACGCTGTACAACTAGTCTAGTTACTTAGCTATCCGTTAGATAGCAGAAGAATGTCTTTACGTGTGTTTTTCCCGGGTTTATTGTGAGTGGAAGCTAACTTTATCTCGAGCGGAGTGTCCTAGACCACCTGAAAGGTCCATTACCACCAATTCAGACTGTAGCAAGGCGGCTACCTGCAGGGGTTGGGTTGTTATTTCTACTGTTTGCAGACACTTTACTAAAATTTTCCAAACCTTTTCCCACCTTTAGGCTAAATTAGGGGTGGGGAAATATGACCCTAACAAATATTTCTCAGTACTAGTTTTGGTTTATTATTTATTTTTATATTTATAAGTTTATTATTAATATTTTTGTTATATACCTACTATTTATTTCTAATTCATTACTTTATTATTATATTACTATTTATTAATTAATAGTAATTAATATACTACTAATTTTTTTTATTATTATTTTTTTAAGGCGCATCTACATGTAGGTCATTAGCGCCTATACTACTTATTATAAATAAATTTGTTTTTAAAATAAATACAAAACACAAATTTTAAAAAAGTGTTGTTTTTTTTCCAGCAAGTAATTATTGGACGTAACCAGTTTTATGAGTTGCATATAAAAATAAAATGATTAGTTTTTAGTAAAAAAAGACCCAGTTATTTACTAAATAATTACTTATTGTAGATAACTGTACAGATTGTAAATTATCAATAAAGATCAATCAATATTTTAAAAAAATTACTAAATAAATTGAAGAATCATAACAATGATATAAATCATAAAATGGGTAAAATGAAGAGAAGAGAAAGTGTTTTCATGAATATTTTGATAAAAGGGTGCATTCATACTAACAGGGCTAATGGTGCTAAATTTAAAACTAAAATATTTCGGAAACAATTGAAATATTATTTTAGAAACTGTTTATTTTTTAATTTTAATAAGAAACTTGTTATAATAATTGAAAAGGTCACATTAAAGTACACACAATTAATGAAATTAGCATCTTAAATTACAACAAAACAAGCAATTTTGCATGTCCCCTGTTATATATCTACGTAATAAGAGCGACCCAAGGCGGGAGCTCTGTCTGAGTATAGTCTTGTTCCAAACCAAAGTCGCAGGCGGAGGGTGGAAAATAGCTAGCACTGGGGGTAGGATCAGCTCTCAAAGCTCGTAGCACCCGGCGGTCGGTCCCTCTCAGATCCGCTAGCATTCTAAGGGTTAACACGATATCTGCCAGTGTGTGTGTTTTTTCCTTGTTTTTTTTTTTTTTTTTTTTTTTGCCTCAAAACGCCATTGCCACAAAAGTCGGTTTAGCTCGAATCTCGGTATTCGTCGTGGGTATCAAATGAGAAAGATGGATTTAAAAAAAAAAAAAAAAAAAAAAAAAAAAAAAAAAAAAAAAAAAAAAAAAAAAAAAAAAAAAAAAACTGAATCAGTTGAGGCTCACTCTTTATTAATTCAAATTCAATTTTTTTAATTTATTACAGGTGTATTACAATCTACATTTTACGTTGTATTGTGAAATGTGATGTTTGCATTTGCCACGCCTCAGATGCACCAAGTTATCAACGGAATACCTTCCTTAGAAAGGGTTCATATAGGTGACCTGATATCTACCTTTCCCTACCGAACCATCTCCTGCAACCAGCCGGCAGGATTTTTCAGGAATAATAGCATTTGAATTTAAATGCGAGAGCTGAATTAAATTAAATTAGTCGCCTCATCAAATATTTAATTCTAAATAAACACATGCATTACTTTAGCTTTGGGATTAAGTTCCTTTAGGTATACCGCATTACTTCGGCCTTTGCAGTACATATACATATATAAGAATAAGGATATACTTAACCTGCATTGACCCCTTTCTCTACCGTTGATTGTTTCAGCAGTCGAAGAGCTGCTGGGCCCTGTGTACCGTCAACTTTTGTACAAGTCGGTGGAAAGAAATTCCATAGACCCCTTCGGAAATTCGAGGTTAGTGGACAGCAACCATCCGAAAAATGACTGTTTTTATTTAAATACGGTTGCGAAGTAATTTTCGACGATCTCATTCAGATAAATCGGTACTTAAAATTTTGTCTCTGTATAAGTTTCAAATCAAGTGATGTTTTATTCATTGTATTCAACAGTAAAACGAATACTATAGTAAGAAAATGTGAAACGTATTAGTTCAAATAGTGTTTTTCCTGAGCAAAAGTAAAGAAGGCGGAGGAATTAATTTCCGCTTAGGTTACTATCAGTTAACTTTTGTAGCGACTGAAATGTTCATTCTATTTGAGATTTAATTTTACATTTTTAAGCGTGTTTAAATGTTTAATCTCAGGAGAATATAAGATGTATTATGTCGTTAAAATCGGTTCATGACAGGCTGACAACCTTAGACCTCATGACGAGACAGGAGAGATCGAAAATTGACCATTGTGACTCAACACTGACCATAAAACACGTGCTGACCGAATGTACACAGATAAAAAACTATGATTTACCACAACTGTACGACTGTCCTACTCGATGATAAGAGCCAATAGATGTATAGGGAAAATATTTAACTACCTGGCCAACTTACTTGACAAATTATTATAGGAACTCTAAGAATAAATAACAAACAAAAAACAACGCATATGGACTATATAATAAGGGAGAAAAGGGTTGTTGCAATATAGGGAACATATTACTTATACCATTTAAAAACAAATGGAAATTATACTTGCATCTACAAACAACTGACTACTAATTTACCAAGTACTAACAGCTTCATGACAGACCTGCAAACCACTGTAACTGACCATTATACCTGACGAGATAGACAAGTCGAGATGAAACACATATGATATTACATTATAATATTTTGCTTTTATGAGCATTATTCAGATAGATTTTACTTTTTGGTTCTCAAATTTTACAGAAATCAACTTGAAAATTAATCAACTTTTTTTGTACCAATTGAACATACGTGTGATGGTTAATTTTTGTCGCTAGTTGGTCATGCACAAACTACTGTTTTTTTTTTGTTTTTTTTAATCGTATGAAGAATATTGAATATTTTTCTGAATATTTAAAAATCAATCACGCAATTCCAAATATCGTCAATTCATGTCGTCATTATACCGAGTCCCTCTACTGGAGCAACATCAGGTGCAGACGTTTCTGGAAGCATTTCAAGTGACATAATACCACCTTCAATGTCCTTCCGAATACCATCTTCAATATCCTTCCTAATACCACCTTCTATACCCTTCCTAATACCATCTTCAATACCCTTCCTAATACCATCTTCAATACCCTTCCTAATACCATCTTCAATATCCTTCCTAATACCATCTTCAATGCCCTTCCTAATACCATCTTCAATATCCTTCCTAATACCATCTTCAATGCCCTTCCTAATACCATCTTCAATATCCTTCCTAATACCATCTTCAATACCCTTCCTAATACCACCTTCAATATCCTTCCTAATACCATCTTCAATGCCCTTCCTAATACTATCTTCAATACCCTTCCTAATACCATCTTCAATATCCTTCCTAATACCATCTTCAATGCCCTTCCTAATACCATCTTCAATATCCTTCCTAATACCACCTTCTATACCCTTCCTAATACCATCTTCAATACCCTTCCTAATACCATCTTCAATATCCTTCCTAATACCATCTTCAATGCCCTTCCTAATACCATCTTCAATATCCTTCCTAATACCATCTTCAATATCCTTCCTAATACCATATTCAATACCCTTCCTAATACCATCTTAAATATCCTTCCTAATACCATCTTCAATGCCCTTCCTAATACCATCTTCAATGCCCTTCTTAATACCATCTTCAATACCCTTCCTAATACCATCTTCAATATCCTTCCTAATACCACCATCAATGTCCTTCCGAATACCATCTTCAATATCCTTCCTAATACCATCTTCAATACCCTTCCTAATACCATCTTCAATATCCTTCCTAATACCATCTTCAATATCCTTCCTAATGCCATCTTCAATGCCCTTCCTAATACCATCTTCAATACCCTTCCTAATACCATCTTCAATACCCTTCCTAATACCATCTTCAATATCCTTCCTAATACCATCTTCAATATCCTTCCTAATACCATCTTCAATACCCTTCCTAATACCACCTTCTATGCCCTTCCTAATACCATCTTCAATGCCCTTATATTCGTATTTACAAATAAATGAGGTACCTACACATAAATTCTTATTTTTATTTCTAAATAAAATTATGCCAACTCTAATTACTCTTATTAGAGTAGGACGGTAATGATATTTGTTACAAAAATATTTTTAATTTTTTTTCTAAAAGAATTATATTAATAAAAAATATTGTAAAATACGTAGTTTTTGAAGCACTATTTAATTGTTAGACGAAAAAAAATTCATGGATGTTTTGAGTAATAAAATGGGAGACGGTAATGACCAGCAAAATACTCCAATTGTGATTTACCAGATAAAACACATCGCAAAAACTGATACGTACAACATTTCTCTTTTGAACCATTTGGACAACAAAATCAGTTTGAGAGAGCTGCTCCAACATCTATTTGGAAACAATTTGCTCCATCCTGATAGGTTTTCTCGTTGGTTCAAAAATGCGGACGGTAATGACTTTAAAGGCGCTATTGCGAAGTTAGATTTTTTTAAATTTATATGAATTCACCTTAAATATTATTATGTTAAAATGAAACATCACATGAGCAAAAAATATAATATCCTTCCCCCATAAAAAAAATAGTAAAGTGTAATAAATGTGTCCAGGGACAGCGGACGGTAATGATTTTGGGCCTATAAAATTAATAATTTTGACATTAAATTTTGAAATTCAGAATTTCATTTTGGTAGCATTAATTTCCTCTTTATTCCATTAGTCATTCCAAGAAGAAAAAAATTTAAAAAATCTGGCCGTCTGAATTATATCGCCAAGGGACAAGAATGTTAAAACTATTTGAATAATGCTCTTATAACATTTAACATCAATTATTGTTAAAAGTTAAATCGCCAAGCCAAGTCAAGTTATTAAATAATAAATGTATGAAATAAATACATTTCTTACAAAATACCAAAACAAAACAGTAACTATATGTATTCTAAGAATTCTAAAGACACTAGAGATAAGATTCGAAACGCGCTAAGACAACGCACTTCCTACAAATCGGATATTAAAATCAGAATATGAATGATGTCTTAGAAGATAGTATGCTGATAAAAGCCCGTAAGAATGCAGTTTTGAACGCTGTTCTAATATTTGTAGATCATTAGCTTTATTTTCCCAGCATGATTGACTCGCCTATTTCGTGCTGGTTCCACGTCAGGCTCAGCTTGAAGCGCATTTCTTCGGATAAAATACTGGGCAGATACTCCTTCATAATGAGCTTTGGTTTATATTATTAAAACCAGAAGACACCATGTTTCACCATATTTTTCAGGCGGAAGGTCAACAAAAAAGAATCAACCAAGTCATTTTATTTGTTCTTGTCCTATAGGTTTCACACCTTAGGTGCCTCTTCAGGAGCGAAAAATCTCGATTAACTAAAACTTACAGCCTAATTGTATTAAGGCGAACCTTCCTGTACAATGGCCACGTCGAATATTGGACTTTAATAATAAATGGACGTTAAAATTTAATAATAATACTAAAATCCAAATTTTATTATACCTTTACTTGAATCCTTCAAGTTTTTTTGTTTTATAATATTCCACTCTTTCTTTAAAATTTTATTATTTTATTATAAAAAGAAAATAAGCATAAAATTATAAATTCGGTTAAAATAAAAGAATTATGAGTATTTATCACCATGAAAAAATAAAATAAATATATCTAGGAAACTAAAAGTAAGAAATAATAAATAAATAATTATGGAAAATTATTCAAAATTTCATAGATCTATCTTAGTCGGAGACATTGGTGTCGTTATTGGGAACACAAGACTATCTCGATATCAAAAATTCAACTTCAAAAATAATATAAACTTAACTCTTATCATCGCTATTGGAGGTATTTTGAAGGAATATCCTTAGTATAAATATTTACTTCATAAGTAAAATATACGTCCTGATATATCTGTACTTCAGAGGTAAAGGACACCATGTCACATATTTGTAATTGTTCAGGAGAGCCAATTTTAAATAAATTTGAACTATTAAAATTTGTTTCTTCGTTACTTATATAGACAGTTTAAAAAAATGTTACCCATTGTTATTGGCATTGTTAGGTAATTGGAAGTATTGATCATAGTAAAAAAAAAAAAAAACCAAGTCCTCCACACGGTGTCTTTTCCTCTAATGAAAACGGACTTGATTTTATTTTTCACTGTCTTAACTTCGTTATTTATAGGAACATAACATAAAGCCCTATACCATTATATGTATTAAAAAATCCACATTCAGAACATGTTGTTGTCGGTTTAAAAATAATAAAAAAAATAAACCTTGTCAAAAAAGGTCACCATAAAATATCAAATAAGAAAAAAAATAAAATAAGAAAATAATAAATAAATTAATCGAATTAGTAATAAAAATTAACATAAGATTATAATATTTCAAGGATATATTTATTTATAACAATATTAGATAATGCAAACCGAGTTGTCAACAAAAAGCTTAAAACCTTGTAATTTTTTGACCTAATAATAGCCATAAAACAAACAAACTATCTTCAATCAGTGCACAATTAGTCAACGTAAAAAAGTTTAATCTCCTACGAGAAGGTCTATGTATTTTAAACTACATAAAACATTTAAATACTCTATATTTTTTTAATGTATCTAAGAATAAAATTATTATTATTATTATTATTATTAAATATCTAATAACTACTCATGCTAGAAGAATGTGCTCTATTCCTTACACGCAAGCCAGCCAGTGCAACGCAGCGTTAGTGTCGTCTTTGTAGGATACTCACCTGCAACAGAAGGGCCATTTTTGTGTCATTATCTTCAAAATAATATTTTAGGAGAAATAAACCTAAGATATTTTAATTATTAGTGCATTTTAAATGTGAATTTAAATTGTATATATGTATTCACACGTATACGTTAAGATATTTACTTAGAGAATAAAAAATCCCAACTTGCAGCCGACGCGCGGTTCAGGTTGCATTCCTATTGCCATTAGTAAAGGAATAGAAGCAGTTATTGGTAGATATTGATCTTTTCTGAAACATATAATATCAATTCTCAAAGAGAAGGAAGGTTTAAGGCGCTACAACAGGAAACTGTCAGTATCCTAAGCGGAAATGACTCCAACCGTTCGCTCTTGGGAACACTATAGCACTGATTCACATTTCATTTCCTTGTTTAACAAAAACTAATTTTACTGTTAAATTCAATTTACAAAACAACAATAACCAATTAAAACCTTACGTAAACAGATACAAAAACCCTTTCAAAAGAGCAAAACTAACAGTTTTAGTGTTTCAAGCACTTATTTCTTTTATTGACATCGCCCTATCGAAAATTACTTTAGGACCTCATTTGTAGAGAATTTAGTAACTTTTCGAATGGTCACCTTCCACTTAACACGATTTCCCAACCGTTTCGAATTATATTAGAAAATATACGAAAATCCCAAACCTTTTCATGCCTGTTAATGAAATATTTTATTTCTAGTACTTCCCTAACTCCAAACGGAACCAAAATGTATCTATCTTAGATTAGATGAATATCAAACCTCTGAAACAAGTTTCAACTGAATTAATCGTTTCTCGAAGATATCGCTTTTAAAATTATTTCAGTCGTTTTTCTTCGTCAAGAAACCCATAAAACGAATACCTGCAAGCAACTCGAAAACGTATACGTTACGATTCTGTTCGCGCGAATTTTGTTCCCAAAAACATCTTCCGGTGGACGGATTTTGCTGGTTCATGAACTTCCGCAGCAATAACACTCAACATTCCTAGTTATTAAAAACAAAATACATTTAAAAAAACGACAACATAAATTTTTAACACCCTTTGGAAAATAAAAAAAAATCAAAAGGTTTAATACCTCTTATCAAGAGTTTACCTTACATGTATTTAAACCTACAACAATTTTTTTTATAACGACAGACAAATTGCACTAAAAATAAATAAGTTTACAACTATTACAAACATTAGAACGCCAAACTAGATTGTGTTCAATTCATTTGAATTTAGATCAACTGTATTTAATGTCTTTAGATAATCTCATTAAAAATAAAGGTATTTAGTCACTTAAAAAATTATAATAAAACGAGGTCATTGTAATAAAACAAAATACATTAAATTCATCAATAACAAAATACTAGAAAGTGTTATATAATTAAATTAAAAATAAATATATCCGAGTCTTCAAAAACGTCCATTGACTATTATCTTAAAAATAAATACATTTATTCCAACTAGAAATAATACATGACATTCTACAATTATTTATTTCAAACTGTGTTTAAACCTTTAGAATAAATGCTTAGCGCCCAAAGACAATTATATTAAAACAAAAACAATTAATTCTTAACAAAAAATAATGCATAACAAACAATTTTATTAATAACAAATGTTAAAACCTACATCAAAGAATAATTAACATCCGTAGATATAATATATAATATTATTGAGTAGATATAATATAATTGAGTCTTAATTAAAGTCCTTTACAACTCATCAAGCTTTAAATTGACATTTGTCCAGAACAAAAGTAAAGATATTTTGAGGTATTTATTTTTTAATTTTGATTTTATATTATCTTATTTCTTATTATTTTGTCTCATTTTTTTTATATATTGTTATTTATTTATTCACTTGTTTAAGTCCTGCAACTATGGCGATGATCTCTTTTAACAGTTTTATTACATTAAAAATCTGTACCAGTCCAAAGAAACGAAAAAAAAATAGCCAAAATAATAAGAAATAAGGTATTATAAAAACAAAATTAAAAAATAAATACCTCAAAATATCTTTACTTTTGTTCTGGACCAATGTCAATTTAAAGCTTGATTGGTTGTATAAGACTTTAATTAAGACTCAATTATATTTAAAGTTTAGAGGTTTTATTAAATTTAACAGTATAAGTTGAGTGTCTTTAAATGTAGGAGTATAGTTTCGAAGTAATGGCTATCTGGGGATAATAAGTCAAGTAAGTTGTGTGGTATTTGCAAGTTGTCTCTCTGTGTATAGTCTATCAGTATGTGTTTAACATTACGTTCCTCGTTGCAGTGAGTGCATCTAGGCCTGTCTGTCTTTTGCATAAGATATCTCTAAGTTATCCTCCGACTCAGCTGGCCTGAGTCGGAAAGAAAGTTGTTCGAAAATCACAAGGAGGAACTTATGAACTTTGTTTTATCCATAAATTTTGATGACCTAACAAACAACTAGAAAAATAAAGAACGAGAAGGAGATCTGACTCCACTTCATCATCATCAAACTAAATTCTTTTGCTTCTTTATCTTTCACTTCCTTACTTTCATTGCTTATAAACTATTAATGATTATTTTACTCTTTTATACTACATTTATTTATGTTATTATATATATATATATGTATATATATATATATATATACATATATATATTATTACATCAATATTATAAAGATTAACAATGTATACTCGCTTTAACTATGTAAAGACATGCGTGCAGTGTATCAAAAGATATGGGACACGCTTTAAATAATAAACGGCTCCAATATAGAGTTACTATGACTAAGAAAAAGTTAGTAAGCAGTGTCCGATTCTACGGGTGAAAACATAGTGGAGCGGCGAGGGTAAAGGGTAGCCGAGAGGGTAGCCAAGAGGGTAGCTAAGACGGGTTTGACCCTCTCGGCTACCCTCGCTGCTCCACTATAAGCGTAAATTAAGTGTAAATACGTGCATTATTTTCAACCCTCTCGGCTACCCTCTACCCTCGCCGCTCCACTATGTTTTCACCCTAAGCCTGGTTAATAGTATTTCTTCCCATCTTGTGAGGTTTTTCTTCAACCAGGCTCTTATCTCTCTTAACTTTATTTTCATATTCAGTACATTCCATTTGCTAGTCGTCCTGTACGGTGCTTTGTACTACTGTAGGATTAAGAAATTGCAAAAAATAATATTTGCCCAGACATTATGGAAATATAATAACCAGCCTTACCATTAGGACATTCACCACCACGAACCCGGCGGTGAGAAGAAAGAAAGAGGTTTAAGGAAAGAATTGAGGGAATTATAGGAAAATCTCACCATTCGCCGAGAGGGCTGGCTGTAGAATAAAAGCTGGAAACGGGCATAGAATAAGCTCCGAAAAAGACAACTTGATAACGCCAAGGAAATCGGATTACCATAGACCGTTAGAAGCGCTACTGGCACAATAAACACGAAATAATACTGTGTCGGGAACAATAAGCACTTGGACACGAGGTGGTAAGCCAGATAAAACCTTTTAGTAAGTCCACCGATGTACAAACGTGATAAATTATACAAACCACTGGATGAACTAGAACTGCTTCTTCTCAAGATATGCCAGATGGCGGTTATTTCTACAAAATATGTTGACACAAATACAGCCCCTAGATCATTTGAAGATGTCTCTATACATCCGGCTCTGGGGGTAATTCACGCCCGCTTTTCTTATTCTTCCTGTTTTCCTCTGACGCAGTTTGATTGTATCTGCCTTATTATTTCATTTTGTGAAATGTTTTCCCTTTCCTGTAAGGAGGAGCTGCTCTAGCTTATGACGTCGATTTCGATTACACAATCAGGAAGTCCTGGCGACGCAACCTAAGCACATTTGGTAATTAAGTTTTCCTCTACATATCATCTTTATCTATATGCAGGGTGTATCGCAAGTATATGACAATACTACAGGGGAAGAAACTAGACAAAAAATGCAGCTCAATACAACCAACTACATATTTCTTTCTCACTCCGTTCTAGAAATGTAGCTCAATACAACCAACCACATATTTCTATCTCACTCCGTTCTAGAAATGTAGCTCAATACAACCAACCACATATTTCTATCTCACTCCGTTCTAGAAATGTAGCTCAATACAACCAACCACATATTTCTATCTCACTCCGTTCTAGAAATGTAGCTCAATACAACCAACCACATATTTTATCTCACTCCGTTCTAGAAATGTAGCTCAATACAACCAACCACATATTTCTATCTCACTCCGTTCTAGAAATGTAGCTCAATACAACCAACCACATATTTCTATCTCACTCCGTTCTTAAAATGTAGCTCACTACAACCAACCACATATTTCTATCTCACTCCGTTCTAGAAATGTGGCCTTCTAAAGGTTCTTTAGAAAATAACGTGTTTTTTTATTAAAACTCCTTGCAAACATTTTTTTTTTTTTCAAAGAATCGTTGCATTTTTGAAATCACCATTAGATTTGCTTTAAGGCTAATACACATTTAATGTTCACAATCATATAGTTCAAACCGTAATATCAATTCAAAAAGTCCGTCACGCAGGAGCTGCATAACTAAGCACTTTCCTCAGAATTTGGGTAGTGTAGATTGCTTTCCAGAACAATTTGCTTAAAATATCCTACATAAATAAAATAAAAACATGAATAGTTCTCTTTTAAATTTGTAATGAGTAACTGATCAATTAATAATTTGCTTCCAGAGTTATGTTTACACATGGTACCTATTACACTACGTAATAAATACAAAAAACCTCATATTATCGTATTTTGATCTAACGCAGGAACAGGATACAGTCACTCTAGTGGTAGAAAGCGCTCCTTGCGGCGGCTTTGTGAACCTACGTCTGACGGGCTTTTCTATTGAAATATTTTACAAATTAAACACCCGTTTCCGATTGACCGATTCAGCTCATTTTTACAACACTTCTTTCTCATGAGTTACCCACGACGTATACCACGTTTCGTTACAATACAGCAGAAATTACGACCGGTATGAGTATATTAAGAATTTGGGTCAGGAGTAAACCCCCCCTTCTAATAAACCGATTTAGTTTATTTTTACAACACATATTTACCTGTAGATTACCACCACGAATAACGAGTTTTGTCGAAATATACCAAAAATCACGGCTGGTAATGGCGAATTGGTATTGTGGGTCCGGAGTAAACCCCCCTCCAATGAACCGATTTAGTTCATTTTTATATCTCACTTTTCTCTCTATATTGCCACTACGAATACCAAGTTTCGTTGAAATATAACAAATATTACGGCTGACATAGTCAAATTAGTGTTTTGGGTTCGGGGTAAACCCCCCCTTCCGGTGGACCGACTTTGGTGGTTAACGAACTCGTTCAATCGTTTGCTAATTGAATGCTATATACCAAGTTTCGTGACGAAAAAACAAAAACTCTGGCCGCTGTCGTGTTAACAGACATATATATATATATATATATATATATATATATATATATATATATATATATATGCATATATATATATATGCATATATATATATATATGCATATATATAGATATATAAATTTTAACGGTGGTCATTTTCGGTGTCTACTAGGTAGGATCGATAAAGATTTGAAGAAATTTTTCAAAAATTCCGTCATGAGTCCAACCTCAATAGCTACTTTCCTTCGGAGGAAAGTGCTAAAAGTAGAAATTAATAAAACCTTCTGGTTAGCGACAACTTTTCGAAATTCACTACTCTTCCAAAAATAATCCTGCAGACTTCCGAATATCACAAAAGTTGTAAAATTTAATCATCTTTCCTTCCTTATACTCAGAATTGAGATTATCCCACAATTTCATAATGTTATTGGAATTCTTGACTGCAAAACATGAAATACATAAAAACAACATTTTATTTATTTTCGTGATATTATCAGAAATAAATGAAATTTAGAGAGGGTCTTAGATAAAAGTTGAATAATTAAAAAATACATCGAATATTTTAAACGTTCTTACGACTTGTCTCCTTGCAGAACACGCTGACGACACCTAGTCACGCCGCTGATGTAGTCCTTTCAATCAAATCATAGTTAGATCTCATTTCCAGAATTGATTCGTGAATCCTTGCTATCAGGTGGTTTATGCCCTAATTATTTATAAATATATAAATAATTTATAACAGTATAAGTTCTGGCGACGAAACCTAAGCACATTCTTAAACGTAATAGATATCAATAAAAGTCCGTCACGCAGGAGCTGCATAACTAAGCACTTTCCTCAAAATTTGGGTAGTGTAGACTGCTTTCCAGAACAATTTGCTTAAAATATCCTACATAAATAAAATAAAAACGTGAATAGTTCTCATTTTGTAATGAGTAACTGATCAATTATAAATTTGCATCCAGAGTTATGTTTACACATGGTACCTACTAGACTACGTAATAAATACAAAAATCCTCATATTATCGTATTTTGATCTAACGCAGGAACAGGATACAGTCACTCTAGTGGTAGAAAGCGCTCCTTGCGGCGGCTACGTCTGGCGGGCTTTTCTATTCAAATATATTACAAATTAAACCCCCGCTTTCCGATTGACCGATTCAGCTCATTTTTACAACACTTCTTTCTCATGAGTTACCCACGACGTATACAGCGTTTCGTTACAATACAGCAGAAATTACGACC
Source organism: Gonocerus acuteangulatus (assembly GCA_946811695.1). Classification (NCBI taxonomy): domain Eukaryota; kingdom Metazoa; phylum Arthropoda; class Insecta; order Hemiptera; family Coreidae; genus Gonocerus; species Gonocerus acuteangulatus. Next base: position 32,289,146 of record OX328128.1, on the reverse strand, counting down.
GGTATGAGTATATTAGGAATTTGGGTCCGGAGTAAACCCCCCCTTCTAATGAACCGATTTAGTTTATTTTTACAACACATATTTACCTGTAGATTACCACTACGAATACCGAGTTTCGTCGAAATATACCAAAAATCACGGCTGGTAGTGGCGAATTGGTATTGTGGGTCCGGAGTAAACCCCCCCTCCTAATGAACCGATTTCGTTTATTTTTACAACACATATTTACCGTGGATTAGCACTATGAATACCGAGTTTCGTCGAAATATACCAAAAATCACGGCTGGTAGTGGCGAATTGGTATTGTGGGTCCTGAGTAAACCCCCCCTCCTAATGAACCGATTTCGTTTATTTTTACAACACATATTTACCTGTGAATTAGCACTACGAATACCGAGTTTCGTCGAAATATACCAAAAATCACGGCTGGTAGTGGCGAATTGGTATTGTGGGTCCGGAGTAAACCCCCCCTTCTAATGAACCGATTTAGTTCATTTTTATATCTCACTTTTCTCTCTATATTAACACTACGAATACCAAGTTTCGTTGAAATATAACAAATATTACGGCTGACATAGTCAAATAAGTGTTTTGGGTTCGGGGTAAACCCCCCCTTCCGGTGGACCGACTTTGGTGGTTAACGAACTCGTTCAATCGTTTGCTAATTGAATGCTATATACGAAGTTTCGTGACGAAAAAACAAAAACTCTGGCCGCTATCGTGTTAACAGACATATATATATATATATATATAAATTTTAACGGGGGTCATTTTCGGTGTCTACTAAGTAGGATCGATAAAGATTTGAAGAAATTTTTCAAAAATTCCGTCATGAGTCCAACCTCAATAGCTACTTTCCTTCGGAGGAAAGTGCTAATACTTTCCTTCGGAGGAAAGTGCTAAAATAGATATGAATAGTTTATTTTTGTTATTAGAAAAAGATTAAAAAATTGAGTGCAACAGCTATTTCTGATGACAAAAAGAATAAAATAATTGTGGACAAAGAGAAAATCGAACTTGTCGAAACACGTGATTAGTAATTAATCATTGTAATTTTTATGGGTATTTAGAGAACATTTTGTTGTATTAAGGTGTAAGCTCTTAAGTAACATATTTCTTTTTGACACAAAAGCGATTAGCGCGGAAAACAGAATGTATTTTAAATTTTTTAGACAGAATATTGCAACTTAGATATGTTCTAAATTAAACGATTCCCCCGCACATTTAAAAAAGAGATAGAGCTTCGGCTGAAGATTCCCGCATAAAATCAATTAAATGCGCGGGTTATACTGCGACACCCAGCTGGAATTACTAGAGTCTCTGATGATTTCAGGCAGTATTTGCATTAGAGTCTGCTTTCAGCCGATTGAAAAGGCCCCGAGGGAAAGGTAATTCTAAATACTAAATGCCAAGGTAATTACAAATTGGGATGAATAATAAAATGAAAGATTTAATTAGTTTAGAAATTGTCACATCAAAGCCGCCTCGTTAGTCTAATTGGACAATTTACTAAATGTTGTTCCACCTTTAATTGTAAACACTAAGCTAATAGGGAAATTGAATGTTGTATTTATTGCACGAAGCTATAATGACTTCAGAATAATTGTATGCGCGTTTCCTCCTTCGCTCAAAATATAGTAAATGCGTTTATAGTACCAACCTACTGGTTTCAGAACCTATTGGTCACGGATTGTGCTGTGGTTTATAATACCAACCTACTGGTTTCAGAACCTATTGGTCACGGATTGTGCTGTGGTTTATAATACCAACCTACTGGTTTCAGAACCTATTGGTCACGGATTGTGCTGTGGTTTAAATTAATTTCCACTCTTTTTCGTGTCACAAACTCCACTTCAATGGAAGGATTTTTTTCCTCTGTTTCTTAGATAGTATTCGTAGTGTATAGATGCACTATCGAATGTAAATCATGATTTTTGCAGCGCATGGATGGTTTTTTTTAAACAAAGATCTAACTCCAATATCATGTATTGCATATTTCTTTCTTTCTTTCCTAAGTTAAACGAAACGTGCTGTAAAAAAAAAAAAAAAAAAAAAAAAAAAAACGGTTACCTGAGGGGGACCCACACACACCAAAAAGTGTGGGTGTATTTTTTTGGAATTTTCGAAAATGTCGAATATTTTGAAAACCGAAGGCCTTTTATTTACTAAACATAAAATATATTTTTCTGGGCCGCTGCAGCGACCTCTACCCGTAGGTGCCATATTATACATTCAATACGCCGCGCACTGTGTGTATGTATATATATATATATATATATATATATATATATATATATATATATATATATATTTTGCCATAACAGTTTTTATTTATTTAAAGAAATATTACAGTCTACAATACATGTATTATGTAATTCGATACAATTATATGTAGCTTGACCATGCCACCAGTTGTCAACCGAATGCCTTCCTTGTTAGGAAGGATTCTAGGATGACCTGGAGTTACCTTGCGCCATCCAACCACACCCTGCACAAGCAGAGAGGCGAATGGCGAATGAGACGTGGCCTGTGAGTTTGTGTGTGTTTGTGTGTTTGTGTGTGTGTATGTGTGTGTGTGTGTGTGTGTGTGTGTGTGTGTGTGTGTGTGTGTGTGTGTGTTCGTTAAACAGCATAATCCGCTTTTCCGGAAAACTGGTTTTATGTCGAAATTCGCGAGAACAAAAGAACATAGCAATTAAGACTTTGCGTTTGTAGGCCTTCAGGGACATTTTGTTTAGACTATTTGTCGTAGTAAATGGAATGAAACCACTTTTAAAGACAGATGTAAAAGCATTTTTTTGAGAAAAAAGGCATTTTCTTGAATTCTTTTTTATTTTTATTTTTGAAGATGAAAATTAAATCAGGGCCAAAATCAAAACATAAAAATTTGATTAAGTTTGGAGATCCTGGTGTGTTAGAAAAAAAGGTTTTATAAACAAGCATTTGTTCGAAATATTCAAGAAGCAAATTAAAAGACACCAGCGAAAAACCCCAATAAATATCCTCCATTGGACGATTTTTTTTGTCAGTTAATTTATTGAGTAGTTTTTGTTTTAATGAATTTATCAGCAAATTAATATTTTAGTAAAATAATGTAATTTAATGATAAAACTATTTATAATAGAGTTTTCGTTAAGAATGAGCGAGGAGGTGGAGTGAGTAAGTTCTGCTTAGAAATGGGTATTTTTAGTTTCATCTGGATTTTGAGGCCATAAATCATTGTAGTTAAGTGTTGAAAGTTTTGGACAACATAAAGCAAAGAATTAACTCTTTACTAGTAAACTTTCAAGATACCAACAGATGAGAATGAAAACGTGACAAATTGCGCAGTTCCCACGTTTCGGACATTTGTTTGTGTTATTTTTCCGTAGATCATTAACACTTTTTTTTTTAATGTTTAGAATTAACAAGCATTATTTGCACCGCCGCACAGCGGTGCCGAGAGGGAAAATACCTCCAAAACCGAACGTGTTCTATCCCGTTTGAACTAACATTTTTTTAAACCTAATTAGTTTTAGAATACAGCTCTAATATTGTTATCCAATTTTATTAATAGTTCTGACCACGAAACACCTTTTTTTTGACAGTTTTCTCACCGAGTAAAAATATCACTGTTTTTCGTGAAAATTAGAACAATATTTTATACCACTTATTTTATTCCTAAAAAATTGATATTATCCAGGAAATCTCATGTACATATGCAGCTTTTAACCCTGGAACACTAACCCTAATTCATCCTACACTATTACTAACCTTATATCAATTTGACGTATACGCAGGAAAATGACTCAGAACTTGATTATCAGGGATAATGGAGAAATCTGTTGTTAAAAAAATTAATATTTGTCAATATTTAATACATAAAATACAAATTAATAACATAAAACATTGAGCAACAAAAAATATGGACCATTTCCGGGGTATGGGATACTAACATGTGAAATTTGAACTTTAAATAGTTTTAACCAACTAAAACGCTTATACTACAGAGGTAGAAACTAGACAAAAAATGTAGCTCAATACAACCAACCACATATTTCTATCTCACTCCGTTTTAGAAATGTGGCCTTCTAAAGGTTATTTAGAAAATAACGCGTTTTTTGTAGTAAAACTCCAATTTTCTTTCCTTGCAAACATTTTTTTTTTTTTTTCAAAGATTCGTTGCATTTTTGAAATCACCATTAGATTTGCTTTAAGGCTAATACACATTTAATGTTCACAATCATATAGTTCAAACCGTAATATCAATTCAAAAAGTAGAAATTAATAAAAGCTTCAAGTTAGCGACAACTTTTCGAAATTCACTACTCTTTCAAAAATAATCCTGCAGACTGCCGAATATCATAAAAGTTGTAAAATTTAATCATCTTTCCTTCCTTATACTCAGAATTGAGATTATCCCACAATTTCATAATGTTATTGGCAACAAAACATCAATTCTTGACTGCAAAACATCAAATACATAAAAGCAACATTTTGTATATTTTCGTGATAATATCAGAAATAAATGAAATTTAGAGAGGGTCTTAGATAAAAGTTGAAAAATTAAAAAATACATCGAATATTTTAAACGTTCTTACGACTTGTCTCCTTGCAGAACACGCTGACGACACCTAGTCACGCCGCTGATGTAGTCCTTTCAATCAAATCATGGTTAGATCTCATTTCCAGAATTGATTCGTGAATCCTTGCTATCAGGTGGTTTATGCCCTAATTATTTATAAATATACAAATAATTTATAACAGTATAAGTTCTGGCGACGAAACCTAAGCACATTCTTGAACGTAATAGATATCAATAAAATAGATATGAATAGTTTATTTTTATTATTAGAAAAAGATTAAAAAATTGAGTGCAACAGCTATTTCTGATGACAAAAAGAATAAAATAATTGTGGACAAAGAGAAAATCGAACTTGTCGAAACACGTGATTAGTAATTTATCATTGTAATTTTTATGGGGATTTAGAGAACATTTTGTTGTATTAAGGTATAAGCTCTTATGCAACATATTTCTTTTTGACACAAAAGCGATTAGCGCGGAAAACATAATGTATTTTAAATTTTTTAGACAGAATATTGCAACTTAGATATGTTCTAAATTAAACGATTCCCCCGCACATTTAAAAAAGAGATAGAGCTTCGGCTGAAGATTCCCGCATAAAATCAATTAAATGCGCGGGTTATACTGCGACACCCAGCTGGAATTACTAGAGTCACTGATGATTTCAGGCAGTATTTGCATTAGAGTCTGCTTTCAGCCGATTGAAAAGGCCCCGAGGGAAAGGTAATTCTAAAATCTAAATGCCAAGGTAATTACAAATTGGGATGAATAATAAAATGAAAGATTTAATTAGTTTAGAAATTGTCACATCAAAGCCGCCTCGTTAGTCGAATTGGACAATTTACTAAATGTTGTTCCACCTTTAATTGTAAACACTAAGCTAATAGGGAAATTGACTGTTATATTTATTGCACGAAGCTATAATGACTTCAGAATAATTGTATGCGCGTTTCCTCCTTCGCTCAAAATATAGTAAATGCGTTTAAAGTACCAACCTACTGGTTTCAGAACCTATTGGTCACGGATTGTGCTGTGGTTTATAGTACCAACCTACTGGTTTCAGAACCTATTGGTCACGGATTGTGCTGTGGTTTAAATTAATATAGTACCAACCTACTGGTTTCAGAACATATTGGTCACGGATTGTGCTGTGGTTTAAATTAATTTCCACTCTTTTTCGTGTTACAAACTCCACTTCAATGGAAGGATTTTTTTCCTCTGTTTCTTAGATAGTATTCCTAGATGCGCTATCGAATGTAAATCATGATTTTTGCAGCGCATGGATGGTTTTTTTTAAACAAAGATCTAACTCCAATATCATGTATTGCATATTTCTTTCTTTCCTAAGTTAAACGAAACGTGCTGTAAAAAAAAACAAAAAAAAAAAAAAAAAAAAAAAAAAAAAAAAAAAAAAAAAACGGTTACCTGAGGGGGACCCACACACACCAAAAAGTGTGGGTGTATTTTTTTGGAATTTTCGAAAATGTCGAATATTTTGAAAACCGAAGGACTTTTATTTACTAAACATAAAATATATTTTTCTGGGCCGCTGCAGCGACCTCTACCCGTAGGTGCCATATTATACATTCAATACGCCGCACACTGTGTGTATATATATATATTTTTTTTTTCCATAACAGTTTGGACCTGGAGTTACCTTGCGCCATCCAACCACACCCTGCACAAGCAGAGAGGCGAATGGCGAATGAGACGTGGCCTGTGAGTTTGTGTGTGTGTGTGTGTGTGTGTGTGTGTGTGTGTGTGTGTGTGTGTGTGTGTGTAGTGAAATTTGGTTTCCCAAAAAGGTCACGTTCGTTAAACAGCATAATCCGCTTTTTCGGAAAACTGGTTTTATGTCGAAATTCGCGAGAACAAAAGAATATAGCAATTAAGACTTTGCGTTTGTAGGCCTTCAGGGACATTTTGTTTAGACTATTTGTCGTAGTAAATGGAATGAAACCACTTTTAAAGACAGATGTAAAAGCATTTTTTTGAGAAAAAAGGCATTTTCTTGAATTCTTTTTTTTTTTTTTATTTCTGAAGATGAAAATTAAATTAGGGCCAAAATCAGAACATAAAAATTTGATTAAGTTTGGAGATCCTGGTGTGTTAGAAAAAAATGTTTTATAAACAAGCATTTGTTCGAAATATTCAAGAAGCAAATTGAAAGCAACCAGTGAAAAACCCCAATAAATATCCTCCATTGGACGATTTTTTTTGTCAGTTAATTTATTGAGTATTTTTTGTTTTAATGAATTTATCAGCAAATTAATATTTTAGTAAAATAATGTAATTTAATGATAAAACTATTTATAATAGAGTTTTCGTTAAGAATGAGCGAGGAGGTGGAGTGAGTAAGTTCTGCTTAGAAATGGGTATTTTTAGATTCATCTGGATTTTGAGGCCATAAATCATTGTAGTTAAGTGTTGAAAATTTTGGACAACATAAAGCAAAGAATTAACTCTTTACTAGTAAACTTTCAAGATACCAACAGATGAGAATGAAAACGTGACAAATTGCGCAGTTCCCACGTTTCGGACATTTGTTTGTGTTATTTTTCCGTAGATCATTAACACTTTTTTTTTAATGTTTAGAATTAACAAGCATTATTTGCACCGCCGCACAACGGTGCCGAGAGGGAAAATACCTCCAAAACCGAACGTGTTCTATCCCGTTTGAACTAACATTTTTTTAAACCTAATTAGTTTTAGAATACAGCTCTAATATTGTTATTCAATTTTATTAATAGTTCTGACCACGAAACACCTTTTTGTTGACAGTTTTCTCACCGAGTAAAAATATCACTGTTTTTCGTGAAAATTAGAACAATATTTTATACCACTTATTTTATTCCTAAAAAATTGATATTATCCAGGAAATCTCATGTATATATGCAGCTTTTAACCCTGGAACACTAACCCTAATTCATCCTACACTATTACTAACCTTATATCAATTTGACGTATACGCAGGAAAATGACTCAGAACTTGATTATCAGGGATAATGGAGAAATCTGTTGTTAAAAAAATTAATATTTGTCAATATTTAATACATAAAATACAAATTAATAACATAAAACATTGAGCAACAAAAAATATGGACCATTTCCGGGGTATGGGATACTAACTTGTGAAATTTGAACTTTAAATAGTTTTAACCAACTAAAACGCTTATACCTAAAATAAAATATTTTTTATTAACTAAGTAATCTTATTTTATTTATTTTTAAAGGTTTTACGACACATTTTTACCGATAAAAAATATTTCGGGGGGGGGGGGGCTGCAGCCCCCTCATCCCCCCATATACTCCCATGTTCTTTCTCAAGATATAATAACTGGAATAATAATAATAATACATCTAGGCGCACGGCAGTGCGCCAGGCCAAGTTCCGGCCTAAGCATACTGTTTGTATATTACAGGCGGTCTTAGAGCCGATTTTTACCCTCTCATAACATTCAACCAGGTAAAGATAAAGTTATGAAATTTTACACAGGTATTATACTACTAGATGTGAGTAAAACTGGAAATTTTCATAATTCTACATCGAATAGTTTCTCAGATATAAGCGATCGAAAATCGGGATTTATAGGACTCACTCACTCACTCACTCACTCATCAAAATTATTAGGCACTTCCCATGATGCTACAGACTTGAAATTTGGCATGAAGATAGATATGAAGACGTTATTAAAGGAAAAAATCGAAAAATCGTGAAAAGTTGTTTGACCGATTTTGACAAAATTTGACACACATGTCGGTCTTAATCCGGGTAGACTCATAGGCTAGTCAAAATCGTCTATCAGCTGTCTGTCTGCATGTTTGTTCCTTATACAAATTCACACCGTTTGGCCTATTTTGACCAAACTTGGCACGGAGGTAGGTCTTGATACGGGAATGTCATATTACCTATGACGTTTTGTACTTTTTGTTCCATGCGGCATGCGGTATGCGGCAACTAAATTCTATTTAATACTTAGAAAAAAGTAATGGGATCCCCAAAAAAACATAAATGTGAAATAGAGGCCAAGTTCCTGCCCCCACAAAGAAACACTCCCTTCCTCTTCAACACTTCAACTGACCTTTAAAAACAACAATAAAAATACTTATATCCAGTTACTAAAATATCACTTTCCTCAACCAGGTATAATCTTAAACTTGGCAATGTTTTTTTTTTGTGCCGAAATTATCTTTAGAGAAAAACTAAACATTGCCAAGTTTAAGATTATACCTGGTTGAGGAAAGTGATATTTACCATTTAAGTAATGAACTTGGACATTTCTTTCTTGTATCATCTCTTGTATTGGCAAATATTTTTGGTTGAATTAATACACCAACTCATACTACTTTTTTAGAGTGTAGAATGGTAAGGCGATTTGGGGGGTTTTTAAGAGGGGATATTTTTGAGGAAGTGAGTGTTTCTTTGTGGGGGCAGGAACTTGGCCTCTATTTCACATTTATGTTTTTTTGGGATAATATAATATCCCAACGCCTTCTCGTCTTTTAAAATATTTACTGCGTTAGCAATATGTAATTTGCAATAATTTACATAATTAATTAATGGTTTAATTATATTTTAGGTGCTCGTTACTACCCCGGTGTCAAATTGATGCAATTTAAAATGTGTCTTTACTAATACATATACGTCAGATGCTCATATTATTAACAGTCCATGAAAATTACGTAGAAAAATTTACGTGTATTACTAACCTCTATCTCGTCCTATAATATATATATTATTACTAACCTCTCGTCAATTTGATGCACTGTCTTCTTGGAAAATCAAGGTTACACCTATCTAATCACTCGCTGAGAGGTGAAATCTTGCTGGATGTGGACAGGAGGAATTTCTGGAGGAATAAGTGGGGGGGGGGACCGACTCTACCCCCATTTAACGGAGGAAAATGACAATTGATTACATTCATATGCGTCAATATGACGCAGGTGAGTGTTCCAGGGTTAAAACAATTTTCTTTCTTGCCAAAATGTACCATGAAATTGGTGCATTTGGGTTGTGAAGATATCTGCATTGAAACTAAGTTATTCTTATTTTTCTTGGTGTAAAAAAAAACGGTACTTAGCTATCCTCTCCGCATAGTTTTGCCTAAAAGTGCATGTTTTGAAGTTGCTGTCCTATAAATTACATCGCCGTACTCGGCCGTATTTGTGCACGGCCTAATAAAATGGATTCATGCGATTATGTCACGAAAAACGAGTTTAACATTATCATTTTCTGCAGAGAGTTGTTTAACAATTTGTGATAGCAAGTAAATTAACATTAACAGTGGGATCCACCTAATAGCTCGTGTAACACTGTCAAAATTTATCCGTTATAAGCTAAAATTGTAATAAAGTGGAATACGACGAGAACAGTTAACAGTATTAAATTGCTTGTTAAATTATTCAACAAAACACTACAAAATACATTTTGAAACATACATATTTCTACAAATTGAGTTAAATATGACTTTTTAAAATTGAATACTTGCCGTCACGGTTTTCATAATATAAAACCCGTTTCTCCCCCAAAATAATTATTCTATCGATTTGGCAGCGGTCTCATTCGACTTGGCAGAAAAAAATACTTCACAAATGACCCCGAAATCAGAAAGATTCAAGTTCTAAAGTTTTTTCCCCCCAAAATCGGGCTATTGGCACCACTGTGCGCCGCACAGTGGGTCCAAACGACTTCTCCCGTTTCAAAAAAGGCTACAGCCTCAAAATCTTAATCGATTTCAAAGCAATTTTTTTAAATGAAAGCTAATAAAATTTAGAACAACTTAGTCTGCCTAGATTTTTTTTTTTGTTTCCCCCGATTATTAAATTGCGTGTAAATAATTCACAAACCTTTACAATTGAACATAAAAAAATATATTTTTTATCTAATTTAATATCAGAACTGATTTAGTTGAAATTAAACATTCAAAACCTCATTGACTTGGAAAAAATCAGACTGACATCTTCAAAACGTAAATTTATCTTAATTCAACAATGAGATTAATTGAAATAATATGATTTGAAAATATATTTTGATTTTTTCCAAGTCTAATCAGGTTTTGAACGTTTAATTTCAATGATATCAGTGCTGATAATAAGTTATATGAAAAATATAATATTATTTTATGTTCAATTGTACAAGTTTGTGAATTATAATTCACAAACTTGTACAATTGAACATAAAATAATATTATATTTTTTATATAACTTATTATCAGCACTGATATCATTGAAATTAAACGTGTAAATAATTATTTACACGTAATTTAATAAACAGGGGAAACAAAAAACGAAAATCTGGCCAGACACAGTTGTTCTAAATTTTATTATCTTTCATTTTAAAACACATTGCTTTGAAATCGGTTACGATTTGGAGGCTGCAGCCTTTTTTGAAACAGGAAAAGTCGTTTGGCCCCACTGTGCATTGCTGAAGAAGTACATCCCACACCTTATAGTATTCTGTTTGTTTTTATAATATACTCCCATCATTAGTTTTTTGTGAATTTCCTTGATAAACTTATCGAACATTAATAAATTCCATTAATGTGAATTTGAAAAATTAGTCCAATTAGAGCTCCAATTTACAATCATAACCCTGAGATTAAAACCGTTCACCGATTAAAACCGTTCAAAATCCAAAAGGTACATTTTCAGGATTATTTTTTTCAGTCTTGAAAGAGTGCTTTTGGGAGAGCTGTCGATACGATCAACGGTTCTCAGTACCGAGGTCATGACCCAATGTTCTATATTTGGCTAGTCTGTAACTAAAATATAATTCTTCATTATAAATTCAACATTTTGTAACAAATATGTTAATTCCGGTTATATATATATATATATATATATATCTAGAGCAAGAAAATTCTTCTAACTAATATGGAGATAAACTTATAAATAAATTTTATGTTTGTTAAAAATAGTATATATTTCAAAGGGGTCTCTCCGGGGTCTAGTGCCTGGCACGCTAGAATCTCATTCGGGATAAGCGGGCTCAAGTCCTGACTTTTTTCAGCGATGGGCCCTTGCAGCCTTGATTTTTAGAAAGGGTGGCAACCTGTAGATAGCCCGGAGCTAATGGCCTAAAATCCGGCCGTCGTCGTAAAAAAAAAAAATTAAATGAATAAATAAATTTTGAAATATTCAGAGATACTAAATTTTGAAGTTTAGAACGAGGGAAGGCTTTGAGAGATAAGACAAGGGAGATCGTGTTCAATATGTATCAATACTTAGCCGAAGCTAAGGCTAAAAACAATTTAAATTCTAGCCTGTTCAAATAGATGGTTTAGCTGGAGGGAAAAGGGCTTGAGCTATATTCCCCGGTGCAAGAAGCAAGCGGTATGATTTCTCTCTGTTATAACCTTATCACTTGGGGTTTAAAACGTTTTTAGTCTCAGCTTTGGTTAAGTATTGATAAATATTAGACAATATTTCCTTTGTCTGAACTCTCAAAGCCTTCCCAAGTCTTAAACAAGACATAATAAGTTTTTATAATGTTTCACGTATCGTGTTATTCCTTGAAATGCAGACTGTACAGGCTCCAGCTATTTCAGGACCTATTTCTAAAGAAATCCCATATTAATTTTGACGGCACAAGAAGACAACTCATGTTTCTGAAAGTGTTCTACCATGCTTGGTGGTTTCCGTATTTCAGTTTAGTTACATCAAAATTAAAATATTAGCCTCATTAACCAGAAGAAGGCAGATAAATTTGGTTTGTGAACAGCGGGTATAATCAGCACCCCATGTTCTTGTTATATGAACATCATAAGACAGAGCGGGACATGGATATGCAAAAGAGCCAAAGTGCACATAAAAACGTCCCTGCAAGTCGGACGTTCTTTGCACAATTCCGTTTGTGTCCTAAGTATCATTTTGAGAGCTTAGAATAGAAATAATGAAGAAAGTAAATGTATGTAAAAAAGTAAAATCTTAAAGTTAAGTAAGATCTTTGTCGCCTATGACAGAATCCTAAGAGGAAATTAATCTATTTAAGCACCGATTTTTCCGAATATGATCGCTATCAAAAATCTTGAAAGAGCCATATTGGTTGGAAATTGGATAAGCATGCGAAAAGATTGTTTAAAACTACGTTTCCCCTACAGGTTTCGAAAAATATTAGAATATATTCGGAAATTCCAAGAAAAATCATGTTTTGTTTTCAATTTTCCTTTACGACGGTTATAGATACGGCATTTTAGATGGTTTTATACGATTTTCCATGTCAAATTAATAATAAAAATAATGATCATAATAAAGACAAGTAACGCAAAATCGTACACGTTAAGATTTCAATTCGTGCGAATTCAAATTCACATGAACAACATATCTTGTACCAAATTACATTATAATCGGTCAATTTTTAAACCAGCTAAACTTATATATCGTCCCTACCATATCAAATTATCGAATATGCAAAATCTCGTTTCTCAGATTCGAGACTTTGCTCTTGGATTGTGGACGACACGGCTTGTCGAAAATTGTCTCAACTCTAACCTCTTTAGAATAGCCTTCAATGCCTTAAATAAACTATCGAATAAGACCATTTTTCAATATATTACTTCGTCAATTGATAGAAAATGTTCGTTCTCTAGTTTGCTCCGATTTGCATATTCGATAGTTTGTCATGGTAGGGACGACATATATATATATATATATATATATATATATATATATATATATATATATATAAAAAAATTCAAATTTATAGCACCATCATTATCGTGATCTATGATTTATCAAACGAGGACATCATCATAAACGCGTTTTCCTATGGAGCGTGAAAGCGAAATCGCTAACTGATGTTCATGGCAATTATTCCTTAAGTGATGTTGACTCCCCACCATCTTGATCCTAAAATCACAGGATATAATATGTCACAGAGAGAACAAGACAAAGTCGTCCGTAAAGGTGTAGACTGCACCATCTATCGGGGTTCCTTGTAACTATACTTTAATCTATATCTCTCCACCATCATTTCCCAGGATGTTCAGGGCTACATAAACTATTAAAGGGACATTATAATAATAACGAAGCATTCTTACTTTTCGAAGGACTGTGGCTATTGTGATTGCACTCATGAAAAAATGTTTGAAAAGATTTTTCGATATCTTCATTGATACCAGGTATCAAAAATAACCCCTTTTAAAATTTATATGTTTATTTATAAACGTTATGTAAATATATATTATTTTGGGTTATTGAGGTAGATGATCAATGAATAATAATTCAAATTATGATATTTTCGTCAATTTATTAAAATGGCTCTACACGTTTCGAATCTTTGGATGCATCTTCAGGAGCCTAAAAACTGAGTATAGCTAAATGTGGAACCTTATGCTACAAGGGCCACGTCATTTTAGGCTCCTGGAGAGGTATCCAAGAATGTAACACATATAGAGCCATTTTAATAAATTTACATGTTAATTTCAATTTGTATTCATTGACCTTATGTCTAGAAGAGATAAAATTGTTGAGTTTTTGGATAACTATATTTTTAACATTTGTATGAATATACAGCGTTGGGCAAAACTAAAGTTAGTTTACTAACAAACGTTAATTCATTCTAACTAAAAATAAACTTAGGTTATATTATTAGTTTTAGTTTAGTTTTAGATTATGGAAAAATTATTATTCATGTGTCTGAGTAATAATTTTATTCCCTAATGACAACCCTCTGAAAGATTCTAAAGAGCATCGAAGAATCAGACATCGAGTGGACGATGATATAACCACAGATGATGTACCATTGACAATAGATGAAATATTGGAAGCAGCACACACCTTCAGCAAGAAGAAAGCTCCAGGAGAAGATGGTATTACAGTAGAGATGATGATAGAATCTTGTAAAGCTATTCCTCATGTAATTCATCATCTTTTCAATAAACTTCTTGAAAAAAGCGTATTCCCTAATTGTTGGAAGGTATCTAAAGTCACTCTTATCTTAAAACCCAAACGAAATCCTACAAATGTGTCCTCTTATCGACCAATAAGTTTAGTACCAATTTTCGGCAAATTGTTAGAGAAAATCTTAATAAATCGCATAACTTATTTCCTCTCTCAAAACAATGTTTTAAATGACAACCAGTATGGTTTCGGTTACTAGTTTAAAAGTAACAAATTTCAAAATAATGAATTTATTTTCAAATACTCAACATTTACTTTATCAATTTCATTTCTTTGTTTATCCTCTTTTATTAATTTTTCCATTGTTTATTTATTAACATTGTTATTATATTGAATAGCTTATTATCCGTAATTTGTTATACATATACTATGAATGTTAAATTATTATTACGAATAATTATTTATACCTTGTAATGCTGTGAGCGGAGCAAGGTTGTTTGTATTGTGTACATAAATAAATAAATAATAAAGTTGGGGGAAAAAGAGGTTACAACTTACAACAACTTCATAAAGTTGGGGGAAAAAGAGGTTACAACTTACAACTTCAGCCTATTTAAAACAAAATGAAAACAAGTTCTATTAGCTTGACATGTTAGGAATTATCCACAAAGATTTTCTGAGGCATAAATTATTTCCATATATACATTATTTATTGATCCTCAACCTCAGCCAAATATATTTGATGAACTAGTTACAATTCCTCATTTTAAACGTTTCGGCCTCAGGGCCATCCTCATTAACTTCCTTTCTTAATCCACATATAATCACCCTATTTTCACAAGGGCTTGTCATCACATTACATCTAAAACTTTAAAACTATAAGCTTTTCCATCTTCTATAAATAACACTTTTTTTAAACATTTGAAAATTCCACCAGACCATGTGGCCACAACTTTCCACCATTTTCTATTTACATTATCATGGTCATGATGATGATAATGTAAATAGAAAATGGTGGAAAGTTGTGGCCACATGGTCTGGTGGAATTTTCAAATGTTTAAAAAAAGTGTTATTTATAGAAGATGGAAAAGCCTATAGTTTTAAAGTTTTAGATGTAATGTGATGACAAGCCCTTGTGAAAATAGGGTGATTATATGTGGCTGAGGTTGAGGATCAGTAAATAATGTATATATGAGAAAAAGTTCTATTAGTTTTAATAATTTACTTATGTATCGAAATAACATATGATTCATATTACTTCATGCTATTCTAGTAAAACTAAACTAAAATAAAACTTTAGTTTAGTTTTTAATCAATTCCCAATGATTTAGTTATAGTTCAACTAATTAGTTAATTTATTTTTAGTTTCAGATTTTTGGTTTGTTTTTTTTTTTTTTGTTTTTTTTTTGCAATTTTTAGTTCAGATTTAGTTTATTCTAAAAAGTTTTAATTTTACCCAACATTGTGTATACAGCCTCTAACATACACAACAATCCGGATTAAAATGCATCTATTATCTATTATAATCCGGCATGACGTACTTTTTTTGCATCTACCCCTGCCTAAAAAACTCAATTCCTCATACTGAGATTTTCTACTTGTCCAAGTTCCATTCACGGATCTTCATGATGTGTTATGAATGAACGGTGTTCTAAGTGACTGAACCGACCTCGTTGAATGCTGTTTGAGTGGATGACGTCAGAGAGTGAATCGCCATGAAAAGGCGAGGAAATGAGCTCATGAAGAATTCCTGCAGAAGAAGGGGGCGCTACAAAGAGAATAGCCTATCTTCTCAGGATGTACCTTCCTCTGGTCGTCAGTTCTTGAGATGCCCAAACCTGGATCTTGTGCTTTTTTCTGGACCTCGTCCATTCGTTTCTCAATTTGGAGCAATGTCACTTAGACTGATCTAAAACAAGTCAGACACAGAGAAACATCGGGACTTTAGTGTCATTCCATTTCTTTGAAGTTAACAGGCTTCGGATTCTCCTTCCTGTTGTTCACACGTCATGGGATGCCGTGATGTTCTTTTTCTGGACAAAAGTTCGTGATCCCGGGCCAATCATCTCTGTTCATTCCAGTGGTTTTCACGTCTCGAATAGTCATGATCCAATGGTTTATTGTGGGCAACGATTCTCGAATTAGAGGACTGTAAGACACACAGGAACTGAGTCATTTTAGCAAGCTTCCATTTAAGTCCAGAAGAGTCGCTACAAAGAAAATAACTCGTCATCTAGAATGCTCCTTCCATTTGTTCTTTCGTCTTGAGGTTCAGTGATCACCTGTTTTTTTCTGATTAAGGTTTCTTGATTTGGAGGAATAGCTGTTAGACTAAACGATAGTAAGTCATTATAGAGAGTTTATTATTTATATAAATAAATAGATTATAAATAGAGGTTATAAGGAACATAGGCTCTCATCTCGGATGTTCCTTCGACTGGTTCTCACATCTCGAGAAACCGTGATCTTCTGGTTTTTGTGGACAACTGTTCCCGCCCTGAAGAATTTTCAGTGTGACTAGTCTGTGACGGGTGAGGCTTACAAAACTGAGTCATTTTACCATCTCTACATATAATTCCAGTAGAGCACTACAATGAGAATCAGGTTATCATTTCGGATGTTCTATCCACTGGTTCTCACTTCTCGAGATGTTGTGTTTATATGTTTTTTGTTTTCTTTTTTTACTAGATTTTTCGATCTGAAGGAACGTAAGTTAGACAAGCTTGTGACAAGGCTGCTGCATTTTAGGCTGTTTATGTATCATTCTTGCAGATTTCGGTAAGAATTATCATGTCTTCTAAGAATAAATTAAACTTTTGAAATATTTTGTCAAATTTGTGTTATCATATTTTATTTTATTTCTTTAAAAGAAAATAAATTAATTTGTTTCACAGTCCTATATTGCATCGCATAGTTTTGTCTTTTTGGGGAAGTATAAAACTGGTCCATCTCCGATATCTTCTAGAGATTTAGCTGTTTCAGGCGGTTATTATACTTGTGGAGCTAATGTTTGAACACAATAATTTTTATGAGCCCTGCAATTTACTACAACAAAATTCAAATAATGGAACTGAATCCAAATAATTATTAAATTCATATATTAACTAGCTGAATGCCTTTGCTTTGACACGGTAGATAAGTAGTTATTCTATTGCGATAAAAAATGTATCATCAAAATTAATGCTACTATATAATTTTGTGCAGTTTATTAAAGCACGGTTCCCGTCATACTGTGTTTTTCATCAATTCATAAGTAATCAAAGGATAATGTTTCGGGACACTGGGGCGCTCCGGACCAGTGTTAACAAACAGATAACGTAGACACAACCCGTTATGTATAGGTTACCAGTGACAGGAGTTTATCCAGCACAGGTTAAAATTCGTTGTCGATAATTAACATTTAGGTAAAATTAAAGTTAAAATTTACAAATTTATGATTCCAAGATGTATTACCTCGGATAGACCACCACCAGGTATAGCATAAACTTTATAAAAGACAAAATCACAGTTTATTTCCAGTAATTGAGGGTCTGCCAAAATAATCACAAATAAAAATAATACTATGAAATACGTACGGTAACAGCTGACCTGTTATCATGCTGGCTAGGCTTGCCTATTCTAACCAACTAAAACTTCAAACCCTTCTAAAAATACTTAATTTGAAAATCAAAAGCGAGTGTCTACGTTCTAGAGGGAGTGTCCATGCAAAATTTTAAGTTTTTCTGTCGCGTGATTTTGGCTCTGATAGGTCAGT
Organism: Gonocerus acuteangulatus; assembly: GCA_946811695.1. Classification (NCBI taxonomy): domain Eukaryota; kingdom Metazoa; phylum Arthropoda; class Insecta; order Hemiptera; family Coreidae; genus Gonocerus; species Gonocerus acuteangulatus. Next base: position 32,270,988 of record OX328128.1, on the reverse strand, counting down.
GAGTGAGTGCTATTTGGCACATACATAGTACATCTGATATATAAAAATGAATCGCTAAATGTGTTGGTAAGCGAAAATCTCGACAACTACTGAGCCGATTTCGCTAATTCTTTTTTTATAATATTCCTTGAAATACAAAGGTGGTTCTTACGGAGAGAAAAATTTAAAAAATTGCCTAAAAATTCTAAAAACGCCATTTTTCGGTTATTATTTACTTCGGTAACGGAAATTTATTTTTCAATAAAAACATATGTTCTCAATTATAATATTTTTAACAGTTAACGTATTTGGTTATTTGTGTATAAGCAAAAAAAAATTAAATAAATAAGAACATGTAATCACTAGGTGACATTAAAATCAAATGTTAATAATGCAATTTAAATCTACTATATATTTGTCAAATACCACTCACTCACTCATTCACTGACTCACTGACCTATCATCGCCCAGCCCAAACCACTCGACAGAAAATTTTGAAATTTTGCATGGACACTCCCTATATAACGTAGGCACTCACTAAGAAAGGATTTTTTGATATTCGAATCTTTAAGTATTTTTAGGGGGGTTTAAAGTTTTAGTTGATTAGAGCAGGCAAGCCAAGGCAGCATGTGTTGCTAGGACGATAACAGAACAGCTGTTACCGTACATTATCTATTTCATAGTATTATTTTTAATTGTGGAGACCCGATGGCCGTGAGGGTTAAGGCGTGAGCACTTAACACTCCGTGCTAAAGGTCGTGGGTTCGATTCCCACTAGGGGTGGTGGCTTTTCTTTCGAAAAAAGAAAAGGCATTGCCCCTATCCTGGCTAGAAAAGGGGGGTAACCTATAGATAACCCGTTCTAAAATTCGTAGTTAATAATAAATGGACGTTAAAATTTAAATAAAATAATTTTTAATTGAGGCCCTGGTGATGGCCCATCCGAGGTAATAATATCCCGAACCACTTGACACAAAAATTTGAAATTTTGCACGGACAATAAGTTTAAGTGTAAACACTCGCTAAGAAAGGTTTTTTAATATTCAAATGTTTAAGTACTCTTAGGGGGGTTTGAATTATTAAGAAGTTCCTCATCGGCTCAAAAATGGTTCGATTTTGATAACATTTGGTACAAAAATCTTTCTTCTCATTTAAAAGGTCAAGTTCATTAACCAGTTGAATCCGTTTACTGGAACATGGTTTTTGGAGCAAAATTTAGGAATGTAGGAAAACGAATGGAACCATTTTTTAAGCGAGTTATATAGCCACCAGAAAAATTGATATAAATACTTTTCAAGGGGTCTTCCGTGGTCTAGTGGCTAGCGCGCTGGATTCATAAGCGGGAGATGGTGGGTTCGATCCCCACCGGCGACAGGAATTTTCTCATCTCAGGGCTCGCTGAGAAAATTCCTGGCTGCACCCTGGAGGCCGGCGCCTAATGGCCAAGATTTGTCGATGCGCCGTAAAAAAAAAAAAAAAAAAAAAAAAAAAAAAAAAAAAAAAAAAAAAAAAAAAAAAATACTTTTCAAAACTAATTTTCTGTTTGGGTATTCAGAAACGAAATATATGGGGGAAAAAAAGGGTATGAATGGTGATACAAAGTTTTCGGATCTCAGTATATTTTCTAAAATATCTCGAAAACGGTTGGGAACTCATAGTGAGTGGAAGGCGGCAATTCGAAAGGTTACTAAATTCTCTAGAATAAGATTCTGTTGTAATGTTCGGTGGGGCGATGTCAATCGAAGAGATAAGTGCTTGAAACTTCAAATTTGTTAGTTTTATGCTTTTCAACGTGTATTTTTCTCTGTTTACCTAACTTTTTAAGCGGTTGTTGTATTTTTTTTTATTTCTATTTTTTTTTGTTTTTTACTCTCCAACGAAAACAAGCACGGTTACCTCCCCATGCTGTTTCCTGGGTAACTTTAAAGTCCGTGCAATATTAAGCTGTACAAAATTATGTAGTAGCGTTAATTTTGATCATATCTTCTTTTCTGAATTCCCATACAAAAGATTCGTAATAATACTTAAAGGTCAATTTGAACTTAAATACCATACCATAAAGTGTTAGTGGAGGGGTTCTGGGAAGGCAAATCAATTGAGTGACATTAGTATCGTATAAATATTAATGTCAATATTTGTCAATATTTATACGACGGTAACATTACTCAAAAACAAATTGACTATGGTAAAATGTAAATTGTCTGTGGTAAAATGTCACTTGAAATGTAAACATCTCTTTGCTGTGCATCTATAATATTACTAAATCTAAAAACCACCAATTTCTATAAAAATACTAAAGTGTTGTGTGTTTGTGACTTACTAAATATGCTTCCTATAATGCGGCGGACAAATTTAGGCAGAAGAACCCGAAATGCAACGCATCAAATTAATCATCAATCTAATCGTACTGCCCAGGAATGTGAAGATCGCAATGAACGTGAAAGAATTTGGTTAAGACAGACCCGTGAAGCGCGACATTCGAGTAATAATGGTGCAAGTTTGAATCGAGCTGCTGTGAATTCATTACAGTGCCTGCAGCTGTGTTGCTATTGGACCTATGAACTCAGTTTGACTATAAACAAATCCCAGGGCAGTCATTGTTTGTGGTATTAAGCTAGAAAACCCATGTTTCTCGCATGGTCAATTGTATGTTGCCTGTTCCCGTGTTGGCTCTGTTTATTTACGCGTCGGGTAATGAAACAAAAAATATCGTGTACTATTAAGTACTACAATAAAAGTGAAACTTAATTTAGAATAAGTAAAACTAAAATGAAATATAATAAGTAGGTATCATAATATGAAATCTCATATTGTAATTTTGATTGTAATTTTTTAGTGACTATTAAAAGAATTTTAAGTGTTTTATAATTTTTATTTTTTGACATAATGTAATTGTCGACTTATTAAGTTTTTTTTTATCTTACTAGCTGTCCGGGTGTCCCAAATAGCAGAATAAGTATTAAAAAAAATCAAGGAATTGACTGTTAGGCGGTACGAAGTTCGCCGGGTCAGCTAGTTTTATACATAGATAAGTTTATTGAACCATGACAACGAAAAGACATTTTTTTTTATTATTATAATAGATTTAATGGTAAAAATGCAGTTTCACGCCCTCCAAACCGATTTCTTTCAAATTTTGCACAATAACGTATTTTGATGCACTAAACACGAATACGATAAAAAAAAAACAAAAAAAAAACGTCGGATTTAACTATGAAAGAAGTTATTAAGCACTAAAGTTCACTGTTATGCAGGTTATGAGAGCTAAACGCATAGCATGTATGCCTTAAAGTCGTCATTTATGCCTTAAAGTCGTCACAAATTTAGTTGTTTACATTAGCTCTCATAACCTGCATAACAGTGAACGTAAGAGCTTAATAACTTCTTTCCTAGATAAATCCGACGGTTTTTTTTTTATCGTATTCGTGTTTAGTGCATCAAAATACATTATTGTGCAAAATTTGAATGAAATCGGTTTGGAGGGCGTGAAACTGCATTTTTACCGATTTAAAAATTATTTGATGACTTATGTACTATTTATTTCGCCCTTAATCTGAGGGCCTACGATTCCTCATCATGGGCGCATATAAGGGGGGGCTGCAGCCCCCCTAAAATTTTGATTTGATGGTAAACATTTGTAGTAAAACCCTTAAAAATAAATTAAATAAGATCACTTAGTTCATAAAAAATATTTTATTTTACGTGTAATAGTGTTTTAGTTGGCTAAAACTATTCCAAGCTCTAAATTTTTAGTATTCCATACCCCGGAAATGGTCTCAGCTCCCCCCCCCGAAATTTTCCCAGCCCCTCCCGAAAATATTTTCTATATACGCCCATGTTCCTCATGCAGCTAAAGGTACTCCAACGTCCCCTCGGAACGAATGTGCGGCTAGAGATTCGAATTTCTCATCCTTAGTCGAAGCTCGTTAAATCCTCTACTGCCCGTAGGGAATTCTGGATGTATCCTTAAAGTGAAATTCTATCATTCATATTATATTACATTCTAGCTAATAGCCATAATGAAAATTCATTGAAATGCTTTGATTTTCTTTAGAATGAAAACACGCTTATGACGTCCACCAGGTAATGAAACCCACATCTCGAATATTAATATTATTATCAGTCTTCTTTTCGTGTAAAGACGTTTATTGTATATCATTCGAAATTATAATTTATTTATGATTTACTATGTTATACTCGTAAATGAATTTCTTTGCGTTTTCAATATTAATTTAATTAATTAATTAAGTGCTGGATTAAAGATTGAAATTTATTATAATTTAACAACCGTATTTTTAGGTGAATTGTGTGAAGGTTCAGTTAAATATGATATTGTGTCCTTGGTTTACCTTTTCTTAAATATAATATTAAATAATGTGTTACTATTGACAAATGATCGGTGCATTTAAATTCTGGATTATCTGCAATCGTCATTGTATCGTGTGTTTCAAAGCAGAATTTCTGTGTTCTAACGCTTCATAATGTTTATCTCACACACAAGCTTTATTTAATCACAATTTAAACCAGAAACAATTCCTGAAGTGATTGAATTTCCTTAAAAAATAGAACAAAAAAAAAACAAACAAAATTCCATTGAATGTAGTGGTGTTCCCCTACAATATATGAGAAACATATATATTGCCTATATGTGGATTAGGGAATTGTCTACAATTCACAGCCACCTGCAACCAGAATAATATCTATTGAAATTACTCTGCTTCAAATATTGAAATGGAATCACTTAATCACGATTCGCCAAACGGCGTCCATTTATTTATTTATCCATTAACTCCGATAGTAAATTTGTTAAAACGTTTCTTGTTACAAGTAGAAATTGTCGTATCAAATGTTTTACCTGAAACGTTTTTCTACTGAACATTATTGATATTGGCTACGTTCTATTTGCGACAATTTCTGCCTTTTTCGAGATATATAAAAAAAAATTAACGTTTAAAACTGCTAATTTCCATTAACCTTGGAGCAGCTTCGCTGGAATGCTGAGTACCCTAGGATCCGTTTTCTGGCTGTCAAACCAGTCAAAATGCTTGAATGCACTGGAGGCTCGAGTTCGTTCTCCAAAACCTCTTCCAACTCCTTTTACCGTCGTTCCTTTTCCGGACTCAGGTACCTTTAGTATTGTCCCTTATTGCGAGCAAACCTCTAGTGGGGAACTCGGTATTTCGCGCGGCCACTTCTGCGGTATTATCAGTTATCAGTTTTCGATGTAGAAGTAAAATATTTGGTAATTCATTTTATCAATAGTTTTTAACGTTAATATAATTAGACAAATTAAAAAATATTAAATTCCTGAAATGAATGTTATGGGAAATTTGCGTGAGAGCTGCCGACTGGGTGACTTTCACAAGAAGTGGTAGCTCCAAGATTATTCTTGATATTTGTATTTGAGCAGGGGAAATAAATATATTAACCGGATGTAATGCAAATAGAGATTTTCGTGGGGAGGGGAATGAAAATCCATGGAGATTGTGGCATTAACCTTTGCTCTTTCTACGCCCCCCGCCCCCCTTTCTCGGGATAGCAATTTCTCTAGGAAAATAAAGAGGGAATTTTTAATTCCCCGATATTATCAGAACAATTTTATAGGAAATGCAATTAATTCAGTAACATTAAAATCAGTAGTAATCCCCGTTTTAGCGCGTTTCCGCTTTCCATAGGAAGCAAATACTATTATGACGCCGACGGATTAGCGCAATCCTAAAGTGCCGACTAGAGAAATTCACAGCTCCAAAACCAAAGATTACGAAAATAAAGGTGGTTTAAATTTATTGATAATATATTAAGGCTCAGGGTCGGTAAAACATTAACCTTTTGTGTATTATTCACGCCGAACATTTATTCAAGATATTTTCATTAAATTGCAGCGATGTAGCAATACATTCATTTACACCAACAAATGGAAGAATAAAGGGGCCTTCACGCTGGCAAAAACTTTGCTTAAAATTTTGAAGAAGTCGGTTTTGTGCAAAAATATCGCAAGTGTGGGGAGAAATATTGTGCAAAAAAAGGGTATTCAATATTTTGTGGGGGCGTTCAAAATATTGGATAATGAGGAAGGAATGGGTGAGGTTTGTATGCCCAATTCTCATAAGGATTAACGTCATTTCTTTTCTTCATTTGTTGACGTTTTACACGTTTTAACGCATCCAAACAATTTGCCACGACTTCCAAATCAGGTCTTTTGAGTAGGTTATTATATCGATTTTTGTAACTTTATGGAAAGGCAAACCCTCTCTAATTGCTTTCCTTGCCAAGGCCTGTTACAGGACAGATTTATTTTTTCATCCAACTTGAATCCAAGAAGTATATTCTGGTAAAATGGCACATTACGTGAATGGTGTTAAAGCTAAAGAGGCAAAAATGAATGAACTTACCTAGTATTTACAATCAGATAATTATATTACTTACTAAAAGTGTTTAAAAAAAAAACAATAAAGAAACTCACACAGTGAAGTGATAGACGAAACACTTCCATCCAGTAGGCCTCTCTAGGAAGTTGTAGACTTTTCCTTGGAACGTAGCCCCTGCTCTCCGGTGTTCCTTACCCAGGTAGCGGTTCTCGAACTTACGTTCTTGTAGTAAGCTCCGCGGGTCCAGGCCTGCAAATAGAACGAGGTACATTAGTATTCAGAGATGCCAGAAATCGAGGAGTTGAAAAGAGATCGGTGAGCCACGAACATTCATACTTTTGAAGGAAGTAAAAGCCATTGCTAACACTTCACTTGGTCACACCAGCAGATCCAAACAGAAGATAGTCAGCTGATTTCAAAGGAAGTAGGAGGAGGGGTGACAATGGAATAACCCTAATATAGCCAGGGTGTTTCCAGTCAAAACCAGGGGGGGGCTTCATTTAAATGTTTTTTTATTTGTCTGGTTTAGCTCATTATAGACCAAAAGAGACTATTTGGGGGGGGACAATAGAAAAAATACTTAATCATTTCGAGCACTAATCATTTCGTAAATACCTTGTTGAAGTTCTCATATTTCTAGCATTTTCAATTAAAACTTAAATTGAAAAATTTGGACATTACTTATATTACTGTTTTTTTTTTCGTTTATTGTACAATAAACTAAAAAAAAAAACTAAGAAATTGTTGGAATTTGGCTGGGATGTTACTCCCAACCCAACCTCTATTCATCAGACCTTGCCCCAAAAGATTTTCACTTATTTTGGGTCCTTTAAAACACTCTACACTTTAATTCCTTCGAGGGTCGCAAAACACACATAGAGGAGTTAATTGTAAAAATAATCAAGGAGTACGGAATTAACAAATTATCTCATAGATGGCAACATGGGTCTTATATAATTAATTAAAAATAATTACATGAATCTGAAGTTTTTAATGAAATAACCCAATTTATTGTACAACCCAATAATGAAACTAAAATAATAATAAAATTAAAAAAATAGAGTGTAAACAGGGGGGGGGGGGTAGAAATTAAATGAATTATTTAAAGTTTGGTTTATAAATTTGTACTTTTCAAAAGTATAGAGATGTATGGGCTACCTTCTGTCATTAAGTCGTGTGGATCGTGGGGCATATTTAAGTTATTGAGTTGTCTGCAGATTGTTAGTATGTGTCATTGTAAAATCCAGAAGTTTGTCTGAACTTTCTTTGTAGTATGTTCGAAAGGGGGTCCTAGTGAAAGTAACATCATCTCGCCAGGGGAAGTGTTTATTTGACCAGGCATTCGGGAAACAAGTTTAAAATGTCCTATTTGATGTAAAATTAGTCCAATTGAAATGTTCTATTTTTAGCTGCGGGGCGTTAAATGGTCCTATCTCTACCCAAATATACGGAGAACGGAGATATATACGGCCCTATAGCAACTAGACAATGTATTGGAGCGGCCAATAAAATGCGAGAATGCTAGAGCATCAATCCATGTTATTGGTTGGACGATAGATTTATTTTAGTCGGTCCACGGATATTTGGAGAGTAGCCCCCCCCCCTCTCAGAATAGGAAATTAGTATCGATTCTATGTCGATAATTAAGAGAGAACAATGAACAATCGAACGACTCGCCATGTTGGTTGTTCTGCTGTTCTTTATATTCGTTTTATCAGCTCACAATTTTAATTAGAATCGCCAACAAGAAGGAATACCGCTTTATATTTAACCTACTATATATAAATAAATTATTTGTTTCGTTCTTTACAGTGGACTTGAAACATGGGTTTATTTGATACACCCAGCCAAAGAGTACTCATACAAATGGAAACAATAATATTATATGACGAAACAGGATGTAATATTGATGTCTTAGAGAAAAATGCGAATCTAATGACGTTTTTAATTGTTTTTTTAATTGGATTAAATAGTAAAATGAACGTGAAATGCTTTACAAGAGGGAAGGATGAGAAGCAGGAGTGAGTAATTTCCGCTAAGGATACTGTCATATTCCTGGGTGTTTATATATATGTGTGTTTGTCTGTTCGCTCTCCAACAAACTCAAAAATCTTCCGATTTAGGTGAACTTTGGCATGAAAATCCTTCCGTATATGTTGTATTGAACCGAATTTGTTAACCAGTTAAATCCGGATTCTCGTATACTGTGATGTCGGCGAAATTTGCATGAAAATAAAATCCTAGATTTTACGTATTCGCCTTAATATGCCTTCTGATTTTCTAACGTAAGGGAATGAATAAAACCATTTTTTAGGCTATATCTGTAACCGTTTACGGGAAAACGTAATACATCTACTTTTCTTAATGTATTTTCAATTAGGGTACTTAGAAACCATTGATTAAGTTTTAAGTATTTTTAATAATATTAATTTTAATATTAAGGGGTAATTCTTTTGTATTAGTTAGGATGTGTTAAATATCCCTTAAAGTCTTAGAACGAGTAGTGGAATCCTTTACATATCTGGTTCTAAAGGAACAGTGACGTAAAATAATGCAACCAATTTAGGACTCCATCCAATTAAAGGGATTACTATTACAAAATACTCAAATCAAGATAATTGTTTTATGTAGGTAACAGGAATTCTTCTATACATTTTCTTTTAATAATATTGTTAAAGTAATAGATGAATTGTTGACAAATCTACTGAAAGAAGATGTATTGGAACGGAGGGTGTTGAGTATTTCGTTTTATGTAAGCCGATCCCTACTTTTCAAAGATTTGAGGACAGGGGTGGCTTTGGATTTTGAGCGGGAAAATGTGGAAGATGTTCAAAGGAAGCCCGATAGTGGAAATAGGAGACCAGAGTACAGAATCTAATATTTTCTCTTGTGTTGAATAAGGAATTCAGTTTTCTTTACTGGCACCACTGCAGGACATAACAGTCACATTTAAAATAAAAACAAATTCAAACAGTGCAGACGTTGTACACTCTAGACTTAGAATTTGACAACCCAAGAGTATTTACAAAATAAAACTCCTATTCGTGAAAAACTAAAGTAACAAAGAAACACATCATAACAGATTGCTGCCAACATCTAGACTTCCTACGTGACATTTACGAATTATATTGTAATACTAGTCAAGGGGGTCTCCCGTGGTCTAGTGGCTAGTGCGCTAGATTCATAAGCAAGAGATGGTGGTTCGATCCCCGCCGGCGGCAGAAATTTTCTCATCTCAGGGCTCGCTGAGAAAATTCCAGGCTGCACCCTGGATGTCGGCGCTAATGGAAAAAAAAAAGTAGTCAAGATAATTAAATTAATTATTGCGGTAAGTATTTCATCTGATGGAAGGTAGCTCAGCAGGTGGGAGGTATTTCAGCTGATGGAATGTATTTCATCTGAAGGGAGGCATTTCAGCAGATGTGATATTTTTAAGTTGATGGGATATATTTCGTATATCTGCTCATGGGATTTATTTCATCTGAAGTGAGGTATTTCAGCCGATAGGATATATTTTAGCTAATGAGATGTACTTAATCTGAAAGGAGGTATTTCAGCTGATGGAATGTATTTCAGGTAAATGGGGTGTTTTTCAGATAAAAGGGATTTATTTCAGCTGATTGCAGATTTTTCAAGTAATGGGAGGTATTTCATCTTAAGGGAGGTATTTCAGCTGATTGAATGTATTTTATTTGAAGGGAGTTATTTTACCTGATGGAGTATATTTCCGCTGACAGGATGTATTTCTTCTGAAGAGAGGTATTTCAGTTGATGGGATGTATTTCAGGTGAAAGTCATTTAGCTGATAGGATGTATTTCATCTTAAGGGAGGTATTTCAGCTGATGGGCTGTATATTATCAGAAAGGCGGTATTTCAGGTAATGGGATATACTTCAGCTGATAGGAGGTTTTTCATCTGAAGGGAGGTATTTCTGCTGATGGGATGCATTTCAGTTGATAGGATGTATTTTAGCTAATAGGATGTATTTTAGCTGATGATAAATATTTCATATGATTGGAGTTAATACGTCTGATGACAGGTATTTCAGATGACGGGAGGTATTTCAGCGGATTGGAGGTATTTTAGCTGACGGAATGTATTTCATCTGATGATATTTTTTACCATTTACATCATTTATTTAATTTACATTTAAGCCATATGCACCGGACTATCTAAAAGTTCAGCCTTCGCCCGCTTAAGAATTCATGGTGTTAGCCTCTATACCACAAATAGACGAACTTTTTATCTTATTCAAGACAATTATTTTATTGTCAACTGTATATTACCGTTAATACTCTCCTCGGGATACAGTGGTATACATTTTTTCATATAATTATGACCCATCCAGATGACCTTGAATGCATCTTGAAAGCAGAGTATTATTCTAGGAGCTGATTCACTGCCTCCACACGCAAACCCCAGCAACCAGTGTTAGCATTGATTAGGCTCTGAGTCATAGAGAATATTCCGCGAACAGTAACAATCATAAAAACGATACAATCATGAAACATTGCAAAAATATAAATATTCAATAAATATTATTGTTCATACTACATCACTAACTACTTATTTTACTACATAGGTAACTATACGAACTACTAAATTAAAGCAAAAACATTACAGAAATTCCACACTACAATGTAAAACTTAATAAATAAAAATATATATCTAATTTGTCTAAAATAAAGCAGCGAAATAAAATAAATATATTAACTGCAGAACAACATAAAATAAACGAAGAAAAAATAACTCTTAAGTCAAATGACAGAAGAGCTTAAGCAAAATGATAAATATATATTATAGAACTATATAATCCAAATACTACAAAGAAATTAAAAATAAATTAACAAAATACATAACTGTTGCTACTTATTTTTCTGAATAGGAGAATTTTTTGTATTAAGACCCATAATAACAGAGAGCTCAATTTCTATATATTTTTTTTTTTTTAATTAAAATGAATGAATAGTAGGAACTTTACGAAACGTTCATTTCATGGCAGTATGTAAAAAACTGGCCAAATGTTCAAATTTAAGTGATGATGTCACTGTTTTGTTGACAGTTATGCATATATTAACTATTATTTAATAATATAACATAAATTCAATAGAGGCAAGTATAAAAAATTACTATTTGCTTTGTTGTGAAAAATTGATGTGTGATGGAGAAAAACTAAGTTCATATTCCGATTCAGCACACTTAAATTAGGGATAATGGCATATTAAAATAAAAAATAAAAATCCATACAAGAAGTTAAATTTTGTAAACCGGTGTAATAACATGAAGAAAAAAATTATAATTGAAAAAAAAGTAATTGGTACAAGCCAAATTATTATTTATTTATTAAGCTTTTATTTTTATTATTAAGTTATCGCTTGTGCTGCCTGCAATGTCAAGGGGTATATAAACAGTTAGCTTCTCATCTAGAGCTGGGAGGACCGGAGTCTTCAACAGTAATTATTCTCTTCTCGATTGATATATTACAATATATAATAAGTTTAACATAGTATTAGTGAGTAAGATATGAGACAGTACTGTTAGGGGGCGGCTTTGTCCACCTTTTAGCGAGTTTCCTCCATATATATATATATATATATATATATATATATATATATATATATATATATAATTCTATAAAGTAAAGAAGGGTAAGAGTTGGTAGCACTCCAGGGAAATTTAGTTTTTGCGTTTTAGTTTGTCTACCACACTAGAAGATTACGCCACGGTGTCATCGGTTGTTCTCAATTTGTCTGGATTTTATGAGGTAAAACATACTTTTAGTACTTTTGTATGTAATATTTATATATTCAAACGTTAGAATTTTAATAAACATAACATATTTTCTAGTAATTTTTCTTAGTATTAAAAAAGCGTTCAAAATAGAAGCTACACACTGCTTACGCACTGCTGTTAGCGATCACTGCTAGTGCGTCCTCTTAGCCATGAGTACGCAAATGACATTTTTTTCTTAAAAAAAATCCTATTGGCCTGGGTGTTTATAAAGTACGATCTTATATAATTAGTTCTGTACTTAATGAATAACATTGAGTAAAAATTTTAGGTTTGTATATCTAATAAATCCTGAGATACAACCCAAAATCCACTAGGAGGGTACTCTTACCCTCCCTTACCCTATATATACACAAATATAATAATTACTTTTTGTCTGGTAATAGACGATGACTTATTTTTAGCGATGACTAAACTGAAAAAAAAAGTTACAAAAAAAGTGTCACAAAAACTTATCCGCTGGCGTTCACGCATACGCGGTGGCCATGTACGAAAAAGAAGATTGTAAGTGATACAGTACATTACATAGGTTTGTCGGGTGGACCTAAAGCATATTTATGTTCCTGAATTTGAGCAGAAGGCTCAACCCGATTTTATTTGATTTTTTTTTTTTTCACGATTGAGATTTGTAAGATTCAAATCTTACAATCAGTTAAATCAATAAAACAGCATCTTAATATTTTGTTAGCTTTAACTACTTCTTTAATCATTGAGCTACGATATCATTTTACGTCAAAACTCACGTAAACATCGTGGTGTAATCCAACTATAAATTAACATATACTATGCTTAGTTGATGATAAACTGGAAAAAAAATACCAATACGTTGTTGAAATTCGAAAATAAAATTTTGTTTTAGAATCTCTATTCTGACTTATTTGAAACACAACAACATTAATTATATTACGCACCACGCAAATATGAAGGAGTTTCTGGGCGTTATTGGGTGTCTAATGTGCTTGTTATGTTCTTAGACTCTCGCTAGTGCTGACTGCAAAGACTAGATGTATATATACCGCCTCACTCAGACCCAAACCTGGGAGGGCCGAAGTCTCCAACAGTAATTCGATCTGTACTCGTCTGCGTATTGCAGTAGTTATTAAGTTGTAGATAGTATTAGTGAGTAAGATACGAGACAGTACTGTTAGGGTGCGGTTTTGTCCTCCTTTTGTTGATAAAAAAAAAGAAGTTTCATACAAACGAAATTATCACTGTATTTATTTCCATTATTGTATACGTTTAATTTTATTTTTATATTTTATATCATTCATATTTGGATTTCTTTTATATTCATATACATTATCTATCATTTATTTCTGCAAAATTTTATACATTTTATTAGTTCTTAGTATTATTATAGTTTTAGTCTTATTTCTGTTAATTTTATTGTCTTACCTTTAATTACTTTAATTATAAATTGTCAAGTTTTTCATCACTAATATTCTCATGTTACATAAATATAGAACATACATGTAGTATTTTTAAAATGGCACATGTAGGAAATAAATTCCCACATCGCAGGATTACTGCAGTGTGGAAAAAAGAAAAAAAAAACGAAATTATCACAAGATAGTTATTTTTCTTATAATTCGTTATTTTTGAATCCTGGTTTACCATCATTTAAGCACCTCGATTGCATTTCATTCTACCTACTATTTACTTTTTTTTTTTTTTTTTTTTTTATTTATTTATTTCGAATTTACAACAATGTATAAGGTAACATTTCTAGTAAATTATTGCAAGATTATATGACATGGACGTACATGAAGTGGGAAGCTGCATAGTGCTATTTACTTAAAACTGCACGAACTGCACTTTCTTAGCGCGTTTCCGTAAATATCTCTAGTGCCATTAGTAACGCTTATAATCTTTTGTAATAATATTAAATAAAATCTCAAAGAGTAGTAAGATATTAGAAACTGATTTTATCCCAAATGGAAATTATTCCGTCCTCTTTGTCAACGTTTGCTTTTGAGAAAACACTATTACCAATACTTTTCACATTTTCTTTCCTTATTTTACTAAAAATGCACTCACGATACTCATTTTACTATTAAATGCAATTTAAAACAACAACCAATTAAAAAGTAATGTAAGCAGAGACAAACCCTTCTCAAAAAAGGAAAACTAAAATTTCGAAGTTTTAAGCTCTTATTTCTCGAATTGAAATCGCCCCATGGAAAATTACTTTAGAACCGCAAGCTTTCGAATGGTCACGTTCCACTTAACACGATTTCCTTTTTAGAGATTTCTTACAAAATATACCGAAGTCGGAAAGCTTTTAATGTCTATTAATACGATTTTTTTTCGAATACTTCTTTAAATCCAAACGCTACCAAAATTTAAATATCTTACTTGCAAATTAGGTTGGAAAGGATGCTGTATCAATTGGTTTCTTAGACGGTTACAGATAACGCTTTAAAAATATCCTCATTGGTTTTTCTACGTTAGAGAACATAGCGTAAGCCTTACGATTTTTCTTCGCAGGAAGTTCACTCCAAAACCCATATTCTAGCGGACAGATCCTGCTGGTTAACGAACTCGATCTTTCAAACGTTAAGAAGAAGTGGTTAACAATACCATTGTCTCGAATACTGTAGATTGATACAAGCTCATCATGCTGTAAATGGATATCCTACTAAAAAAAAATTAAAATCGTGGTTAATTTAAAAATAAATATGATGTTAACGATTCATATTTAATAAGTGAAAAATATGTTGTTTAATAATAAGTGTGAAAATAGCTTTAAACTATCATGTCCTTTATTCACAATAAGGTTTTGTAATTTTGTTCTGAATTTAATTTTTTTTTTTTTTTTTTTACAAAAATATATAGTTAAATCAAGTTTCTTCCAATAAATAATAGATGCATATTCGTGTATATTATTTTTATTCAACTAGCCAAAATTCAACTAGTCAATTATTATTCTTGGAAAAATACTTTTAGGCGTTACTGTATATATACATACAGATAGTTAGATGAAAATTTAATGTTTGCAATAAGGACGTTGGTATTTAAACGTATTTTAGTATCCAACATATTTAAAAAATATTAATAACTCATAGAAATAAATAAGATAATAGAATCCTTCTAATAATTGCCCTCTGAAATTGGATTAACTTTAGAAATAGCAATAATAGAAAAGGAGATTACAGCGCTCTGGCTTCTGCGAGTTCTATAGTCCTCTGCAAGTCAAGTAGGGGATTCAGAATTAATTTAGAAGATTCATGGCCACTTCTAGATTCCGAAAACTACTATAGTGTTGATGTTTGGAAGAAATTCAGGAATACTCAATAAAAGCCGGCTCGCATGAACAGCGTCATCTTAGCGCACTTCCGTTCAACTGTCACTTGGAAAGCATCAGTTAACGTATTGTCCTAATCTTTCGTTAGAACGGGAATTATTTATTATTATTAATTCGTCTTTATCTTTATTATTGGTTGAATAAGAAGGCATGCTTTAGTCGCTACCGCCTCAGTAGTCTGTTTATTTTATTTAAAAATTATTTTTCGTTTTTAACATCCTTCTTCTCAGCCGTTAAGGTGGTAATTCACCATCTGAATTGAGTCCTTCAGGATAGTTCTGCTGATTCGTAGTAGGACCTCTTGTTTGATTTGGAATTTTCTGGCAAATTTTTGGATAAATTCCGTGATGGTGCCGCGAGCTCCAAACATAAGTCCTATTACATCCCACTTTTGAACCTTATATTTTTCTTGAAAATATGGGATACAATTTTCGTAAATTTTTCTTTTCTCCATATCGACTGCCTTTGGTTGGTCCACATCTAATTCGAACCGAATTGTCGGGTGAACTGCGAGAAAAGGATTACGCCTTTGCCTTTTGAAGGAAGTGAAGCCCATATATTTAAATACATAAGTGACAGCTTCTAACTGAATTTTCTAAACCGACATTTTGTCTAATCCGACTGTACCCCGGTCCAGACGACACCGGATTAGTCAGAGCCTACTGTATGTATGTTTGTGTGTATGTGTGTGTGTGTGTGTGTGTGTGCGTGCGTGCGTGCGTGTGTGTGTGTGTGTGTGTGTGTGTGTGTGTGTGTGTGTGTGTGTGTGTGTGTGTGTGTGTGTGTGTGTGTGTGTGTGTGTGTGTGTACAGTAGGTCGGATCGATGAAGATTTATAGAAATCTTTCAACAAAAGGTTTACGAGTTCAGCCTCAATAGCATCTTCTAAATGTGCTTCAACTCGACCTGCGACGTGTTTGAATTGTACCCGAAACTTCTTAACCTTGCTAGTCCGGCACACTACCTAATCTGCCGAGGGCCTAACTGTTGAGTGTTAGTGATATGATAACCGCTGTGGTTTTGCTGCCAGAGGATATTGTAGACAGTAAGGACTGCTTTCTTAGGCCGATGTTCTTAGCCTCTAGCCACTTAGAAGCAGGCAATAACACACGGCTTCTTGATGTTCCTTCTGGCTCTCATACCGCTCCTCTTGAAGGGAGAAATGTAAACTAACACGGGTCTAGCTCGTTCACTGAATTCGCATTAATAACATCTCCCGCCAACGGCCATAGCCACGTTGAGTACACCGGTTCCCGTAGATCACCGAAGTTAAGCAACGTCGGGCGTGGTCACTACCTGAATGGGTGACCGACCACGTGCTGTTGGCATTATAAAAGGGTGGCAACCTATAGATAGCCCGGCGCTAATGGCCAAGTTGTAGATGCGCCGTAAAAAAAAAAAAAAAAAAAAAAAAAAAAAAAAAAAAAAAAAAAAAAAAAAAAAAAAAAAAAAAAAAAAAAACATCTCGCTAAATTTCTGTGGACTTAGTACACATGAAAGTCATGCTGTCTCACAGCCTCTCTTTATGGAAACCAGAGGGATACAAGGCGTGCTACTCATTTGAATAAAAATTCGGACTCCCAGTAAATGCGTCATATTGGCGCGTTTCCTTTGTTATACCTGTACGGGTCTTATGACGGCACAAATTGAGATATGATGGTTGTACGAGATAGAGTAGATAGAGGTAGAAGGATAAGGCTGATCAAGATGATTGTGACAAGATGGAGATGGTGAATAAAGTAAGATTAACAGGAGCTATGTGTTATCCATATTTATCTTGCTCCCAACTGGACTTTACAAACCCTATTATTATTTAGAATGCTCAACACTGAAACAGTTTACAGTTTCTTTTAATCTTCTGTAAAAAATAGAAACACGTGGGAAAATGTAAAATAAAACCTCAAAGAAAAGCATGATTTTAGGACACCAAACCATAAAACTGAGAGTATCTTAAGGGGAAATGACACCGTCCGCCCTTCTCAACTTCGCTCTGTGAAAACACTATTACGAAGTTGTTCTCTTTTCAGTAAAATACTCATTTTACTAAATTTTTGTAGGACATTTTATAAGCTTTCAAATTTATTAGGACATACCTGAAAACCCCTAGAAAAGTCTAGTTTCCTGACTTACACTAAAGGGAAGAAAGGAGCATATGAGGCTGATCTAATGCGGAAGTGCTGAAGAGAAATTTTGTCGAAAAATGTTAAAGACATGGCCTAGATAATGGTTTTATTGTATTCCCCAAATTTATTTAGAACGTGTCCTTGAAGCCTAATAGCGCAAAATCCTAAGTGCTACCATATTTTTGTGCAAATTTCACCCCCCAAAAAAACATGTTTCATTCATTACACGTGACCCTTCAAATTAGACGAAATATTTTTGTACAAACTTTCAACTAAAATAGAACATTTTTAACTAGCTAGAAAATGAAGTGACAAATATATATGTGAAAATGAAGTGACAAATATATATGTATATGTATATACATACTATCTCCCTAGTGTGCCGTATGGTCATGAATCAGATGCCTCTATAGTATCTGCCCCTCAGGGCCCTCGTGGCCTGTTACGGGACTGATGTATATACATGGTTTCCCAGTCTTAAACCGGCAGACTTCGTATATCGATGGAGAATCGAAAAAAGAAGTTTTTCTACATTGGCGATTTCCTCATTTTCCAGAAAAACACAAAAAAGCCCCACCACCAGTATTAAAATCTGAAACGCCGACATTCACCTTCATTCCGTAGGTTATAGAACCTATAAAAAAGTTATCAACAAGCTTATTAACTCAAATACGTACGCCCTACGATTGTTTCCCGTGGGTTTCGCCCAAAAAGCAATGTTCCAGTAGAGGGGCTAAGATTATTTCTTCCTTCATTTATCAAACTGTCAGACCAAAACATTTATGTGATTATGTCTGATCTGATATTCCCGCTGCAATCCAGAAAATTTTATTCTCCATAAGAAACATATTTAAAATAAAAATACTAAAATATAATAAGATATAGAAATATTATAATTGAAAACATACGTTAAATTACAGTGCGACATATTTCCAATCCTTTATTTATTTTTAATTATTATCGTATACGAGACTTATAGAACATTTTATTTAATTACGGCCAAAAACATAAAAATCTTATGAAGAAAAATGCTCATATTCTGAGAATGGCCTATACGGCTAATCCCTGATTCGTGCAGCGGATCGTGCTCAACGACCGCACTAAAATAAAATCTTGTACAGCCATCAATTCCATTTCTCCTCGGGGGAAAAAGATTTTAGTAAAACCCGTAGTACTCATAAAGTTGTTAGGGTTCGTGTTCTACATTACACCCACTGTGCAACATAATCCTAATTTATGAAGATGTACTTTATTTCCGAGGCAATTACATTACTTAAGTGGCAAGGGCCTTATTACTACATCTTATTGTGTGGACGTGGGTTGTATTACAAATACACAAGTAAGGAATTAAGGAATGAATTGGAAAAATTTAGTGCTACACTCAGGAACTTTTGTTTAACACTAACATATATATATATATTATTTATTTATATTGACTATAGAGCTCGTAAATCGTGCTTCGCTCTTATCTTATGTTAGCGGTAGCGAATACTGAGAGTTATAACAGGTTAAAACATTATAAATAGTTGATGTTAATCTTGGTCACAATATGTTGAAAAGATAGAGCCACTACAATTGAGAATAGACGAATTACGTACATATATACATATATGAGGAGGTGAGGAGCAAAAGTCGTTCGTTCCACCGGAGCACGTTTTTCAGGAAGCTCAAAAACTCAAAACCACGTCTTGTAGAGTGGCCAGTTAAAAGTACAGCTGTATGTTTACAGCTAATTCTTATATTTCAATTTATGTTAAAATATAAATAAAATCTCTTTTAGAATCGACTGCCATCTCAAATTTAAAAAAATGGAACGAAGGTTTTGTACCTCACCTCATCTTCTTTGTTTTTTCTTATTTCTTATCAGTTTGGCCACTTAAACCTGAAACACTCTTTATAACCTAATTATTCACAATTAGCCGTAATAAGAGGAATAAAACTTTTTATATTTAGGTGTGAGAATATTCCTCGGGGAGAAGGATCGCTTGGAGAGGCTAAATCCAGCTAACACAATATTTGAAGCTGGGTGATTGATGGTCGTCACCATGCCACTAGTCCTCAATCACTCTGTCGTCCAATCAACGGCCAGTTGTACGCAGAAATCCTGCAATTTCTCATCCTTTTATCTCCTACGTTATGTTGGTCAACCACGACACATTGTGCACTTTAATCATTTGTAAGCAAATACAAAGTTGTTAGATGAAATCTCAAAGATAAGCAATATCTTAAGGTGGCGTTTAACATTCAGTTCAAACCTCAAGGCAGAGATTGCTCAGTCCAGTTAAAGTAGATCCCCTGAAAGCGAAGCAAATATCCTCTTGCCCACAACACACGCCCGGCCTTATTGGTCTGTACAGTTAAATCAATTGGTTTAATCATTCTAATTCGATGAACTGTTTAGTTCAACACTGGCCTCAAGGATGTCCGAATCACGGTGAGTAATATCACGGAGGGCGCCCCACAGGAAACAGTGTATCCTAACCGGCAAGTTCTTTATTTAAGCACCTACAGGGGCGGAAAAAAGTATTTGCACTTCACGTTTTTATGGATAATCGAGTACAGGGAAACAAAAAACTTCACTTTACTGTACAAAAGTAAAAAGTGCATTTATCAAGAACTATAATAAACCTCATTATAAAAAATAATAATGATTCATAACTTAACAAAAAATTAAAACTTTAAAAGTGCACACTTCCATAATTACAATTGAAAACTGTAGCTCTCAAGCTTTAATATTTTGTAAAGAAGCCATTTGTGTCAATAATTGCCAGTAGGCGTCTGGGCATTGAATGAACTAGGTTTTTAAGTAAATCTAGGCTATTTTTTTTTCCATTCTTGAACCAGAAGATGTTTAAGATGATGTCTTCTAGTGATATGGAATTTTCTGACATTTTGATTAAGATTGTGCCATAAATTTTCAATTATGTTTATATCTGGTGACTGGGGAGAAGTGTGGGACGTTAAATATAAACCACTCCTTTGTTATCCCTGGAGTATATTTTCGATCGTTGTCCTGCTGGAATTCCCATTTTTGCGAATTTACTACGCAAATTATGGTGCAAAATGTTCACGTAGCCTTGTGCATTAAAATTACCTTCCATACTCACGAGTTTCCCCACTCCATGATAAGAAACACACCTCCAAACCATAACATGGTATCCACCATGCTTAACAGCCACTGAACCATTTTGCTTCTTTAGGTCTTCATTACGACGTCTCCAAATAGTCTTCCGACCATCTGAACCAAACGAATTCAATTTGCTTTTGTCAGAAAACACGACATTTCCCCAAAAACGTTTTGCTCGTATTCCCTAGCAAAAGCAAGCCGCTTTTTGCGGTTAGTTTCACTGATGTATGGCTTATGTCTTTGTACTCTACCGTGAAGCCCTTCTGAATTCAGGGAATGTCTTATTGTTCTGTCACTAACTTGGACTCCAGGTGTTGATTGGACCATGGCAGTCAGATCTCGAGAATTTATCCTGGGTTTTTTAATGACTTCATTTTTAAGTTTCCTCTTCAACGTGTCAGTTAATGTTTTTGGTCGCCCTTTACGCTTAAGGTTTTCGGTTGTACCACATTCCTCATACCTTTTTATGACGTATCTGGCGGCAGAAAAATTCGCCCCTAAGAAATCAGCGATCTGGCAATATGTTTTTTGCTGATTCCTCAGTAAAACAATTTCTTCACGCGTCGCGGATCTCAATTGACATGTCTTCAGCATTATAATTGTCTATTGACTAAAGCAAATTGATTCAAACACTAGTGAATACTGATAATAAAGGATCAGTGATAAATTCAGGATCAAACTAGTGGACCCAGATGGATTAATGAAAAGGTAAACTGAGAATCTCAGTCATAGTAGACCAAATGTGCTTATACTTTTTTCAAAGCACTTTTAAAGTTTTCATTTTTTTGTTAAGTTATGAATCATTATTATTTTTTATTAAGAGGTTTATTTTAGTTCTTGATAGATGTACTTTTTATTTTTAGTTTCGGAATATATAAGAATATATCCGAAACTTCCAAGAAATGTCTAGTTTTCCGTTTTCCTCGACAACGGTTATAGAAATAGCCTTTGAAATGGTTTTATTTTTCCCTCACATCCAAAAGTTTTCGCAGCGTGGATCTGGAAGCCTAGTAACGCAAACACGTAAGCGTTGCGATTTTATTCGCACAACATTCGCTCAAAAATCAATGTTCCGGTGAACGTACCTGTATTTTTATCACGTGTGGTAATAATCTGTCTTGGACGTATATAAGGGAGGGGGGAGTTGCACCCCCCCAAAATTTTGATCTTATCGATAAAAATGAGTCATAAAAACCTTGAAAATAAATTTAATAAGACCACTTAGTTCAGCAAAAATATTTATTTTTTATAGCGTTTTAGTTGGATAACTATTCCAAGTACTAGATTTTTAGTACTCGATACCCACAGAATATACCCAACCCCCCCTCCCCACCCATTTTTAGTACTCGATATCCACAGAATATACCCAACCCCCTCCCCACCCATTTTTAGTACTCGATACCCACAGAATATACCCAACCCCCCTCCCCACCCATTTTTAGTACTCGATACCCACAGAATATACCCAACCCCCCTCCCAACCCATTTTTAGTACTCGATACCCACAGAATATACCCAACCCCCCTCCCCACCCATTTTTTTTCTTATAATCGCCCATGTAGTCTGCAATCAATAAGAAGGAAATTCTTTATTTAAAACAAAACGAAGAGGGCTGCCTAAATATATTGGGTTGCTAATAACACAGCGTACTTATCAATCTTTCGAAAATTCATTTCAATTGGTTAAAATACTTTTTTTAATCAATTAATTTGGAGTTTTGCCGAGAACATAAATTTTGATGACGAATTTAATATTAACATTTTAAATAAAACTATAAATTTTTAGTTAATGTTAATATTATCCTGATTAATATAATAATATTTTCATATCTATTAGATTTGGAAATATTCACTTCATAACCGTTTCATTATGAATCGCAAGATTAGTTAGCATGTTCAAATCGGTCTTATAATTTTGCATATTTATTTTAACTCCTGTAAGCGACCATATTAAGTCAGTGTATGTTTATTAACTCATGTAATTATACAAATTTATTTTATTATGTTCACCTGGTTCGCCTTTAGTTCTTTCACATACTCAAATTAAAGTGAATAGGACCATCGTCTATGAAACATTCAATCCTGAGTCTGAAACTCCCCTCCTAGTATTTTGATATCCATAAATCAATCGTGTAAATTATAATAATTACATTGAATCCCAATTGCATACTTTTTCCATCAGATTAATGAAACAGCATTCTCTATCTAGTGCTTCTAGAACTTTGACTTCGATTTCCCAACATCCGGAATTCGTGATTCGCCTTTTACATTCTAAATTTTATTATAAAGTCATGAGGAGTTAGGAATTGAGAGTAGCGAAAAAATTCATAACCCAATATTCACCAAGATTATTACCTTGATCTATATCGAATACAATTCCTTTTTGTGGATGATTCTGCAGCCCAGCTATCGATTAGTCAGTGATCGATATGGTGGAACTAATCGCCGCTGCTCTAAAGTCGATACTAAATGGCTCTTAGCCACCAGCATGCGGGTAGCAGATAAGAATTCTATGGAAGGAGAACGCAATCCTTTAGAAGATATACTTCTTCCAACCTTTCATCAAAACTTCTTTCAACCTTTCATCAAAACAATTATACTTTTATTTAACGCTAAAGGTTTTTTTTATTATTTTTAAATGAGCTCCTTCAAGCAGAAAACCTAATTGTTGCTATCCGGTACGTACCCAAATAAGTCCAATAAAAGGGAAATTACAATATTATTTTTATATCAGAGTAATAAAAAAAAAATCTTGGAAGAAAAATGATTTTTCATCCAAAGGCATTTCATCCTTAGTAACCAAACAACCGTCAACTTCCTCATTAGGTAACTGTAGGTAAACAGACAAGTTTTCCTGAAAGTGCAGGAGTTTAAAACCTTCAGGGGACAGAGTTAAAAATTTCCAAAGAAAAAGCTTTTGATGAATACTCTGATTTAGTTTTATGGAACCACCCTGGAACCCCTTTAAAATGAACAAAGTAACATTAAAATTCTTAGTTTTTAAAAGAGTATTCCGTATTTTTTACGATAGTTTGATTTTATTTAATTTACCATACACGGTTTTTCAGTAAACACTACTTATTCATAAAAGAACATCATCAACATACAAAAATATGAAATTTGAATTTACTCTGTTCCAGTTGGGAATTGAACAATAATACTTTATATGAACTTTTTTGTTGCACTTGAGGTCTATCACCTCCTGAATGGTTGATGCTTTTATCCGTTACACGATGTATAATTACATATATATATATATATATATATATATATATATATGTCTGTTCGCTCTCTCAACGGCTCAAAAATTTGTTGGCTGAAAAAAATTGTTCACTTTTTGTTTGTAGGGTTCGAGGAACTCTTTCTCGAACTTAGTGAAACGAATGAACCCTTTCAAAGCGATATCTGCAACCGTTTCAGAGACAGATGTATAACAGTGGTTTTTCTAACTAAATTTTAGTTCAGTTATTTTGGAACGATGGAATCAGTCAAAATGTTACCTATATGTATAACAATCATCCTTTTTTTATATATATATATTTATGAGCATCCGCAACTATATCGATTTGATCAGGGCTTTCATTGGCATTTATCTAAACAAGGATATTTAATTTTTTTTTACGTTTGGTGTTGAGCAAGTTTTGGGAAAGATTTTATTAACAGACATGATCAGTTTTAGTATTTACGAATATGTTCATAAATATTTGGAAAAAGCTCGCTAAATGTCCTACAAAATGTTTCTAAAATAATTTTTTGTATGTAACGAAAAATAATCTCATTTGGAAAAATCGGTCCATTTAATTCGAATACGATTGTTTCGTTTCTCTGAACGATTTTTGTCTCTTTTAGCACTTTCCTCCGAAGGAAAGTAGCTATTGAGGTTCGACTCATGACGGAATTTTTGAAAAATTTCTTCAAATCTTTATCGATCCTACCAAGTAGACACCGAAAATGACCCCCGTTAAAAATTTATGTATCTATATATATATATATATATATATATATATATATATATATATATATACAGGGTGTCCCGTAAATGTCTAGTCATATTGAGAGGGGTGATAGAGGACCCTTAGGGGAACAAAAAATGTTCTATGACGATTTCCCGAATTCTCGCCCATAAGGGAGAAAACGTCGTTTTATTGTTTTATCGAGACAAACGTGGTTTTTAGAAACATAATCGTTGTAGCTCCGTCCCAGGTGGTACTACTAGAAAGGGAGTGAAACCAATCG
Source organism: Gonocerus acuteangulatus (assembly GCA_946811695.1). Classification (NCBI taxonomy): domain Eukaryota; kingdom Metazoa; phylum Arthropoda; class Insecta; order Hemiptera; family Coreidae; genus Gonocerus; species Gonocerus acuteangulatus. Next base: position 32,246,062 of record OX328128.1, on the reverse strand, counting down.
AAAGCTGAGTAAATTTACTATAAGACTAGTTGGGAGTAAACGTAAAAATGAATGAATGTAAGTATGTATATCTTACCAAAAGAAGGCAATTCTAAATTTCCTGACATTTTATTGATATTTCTTTCCAGCGTTACACCTCAATGGGCAGGATCTGAGATTTCCGGGTTTCAGAAAAACTTCCTCATTTAACCAGCTTTCCATTCATGTATCACAACCCTGTGTTATTGAAGTATTTGAACGGTTTAAGAACAAAAGTTTAAAAAAAAAACATGGATCTGTGAAAAGAAAATTATATTTTTTTCTTCAATTTATTCAAAAAGCTGAAGGGAAATATTTTTTTTATAAATGTCTACATAAATATTAAGTAAATATTTACTTAAAAGAATAAAAAAAATTACTTCCACGGATATAAAAAAAAATCTTAAAACAGTAAATAAATAAAATACATATTTATTTTGAATTTGTTCATTCAGGTAACTAATACTGGGTCCAGGAGGCGGCCATTAAGGAACCCCAACCATACATTAACCTCAAAAATTATTATTTCTACCTAGATCACACATTTGAACACATTTTTACAGGTACTTATATTTAGAAAACAAATGCTTTACGTTAAATTAATACTGATGGCTACGCTTGTGAAACTCACTGGGATTCTGAGCCCATGCGTTTTTGTTGTGGTAATTAAAAATTCTATCCCTCATAAATAATATGTACATAGTCCTGTAAAAATGTGTTCAAATGCGTGATATAGGTAAAAATAGTAATTTTTGAGGTTAATGTATGGTTGGGGTTCCTTAATGGCCGCCTCCTGGACCCAGTATTAGTTACCTGAATTAATAAATTCAAGATAAATGTGTATTTTATTTATTTACTGTTTTAAGATGTTTTTTTATATCCGTGGAAGTAATTTTTTTTATTCTTTTAAGTAAATATTTACTTAATATTTATGTAAACATTTATAAAAAAAATATTTCCCTTCAGCTTTTTGAATAAATTGAAGAAAAAAATATAATTTTCTTTTCACAGATCCATGTTTTTTTTTAAAACTTTTGTTCTTAAATCGTTCAAATACTTCAATAACACAGGGTTGTGATACATGAATGGAAAGCTGGTTAAATGGGAAAGTTTTTCTGAAACCCGGGAATCTCAGATCCTGCTTATTGAGGAGTAACGCTGGAAAGAAATACCAATAAAATGTCAGGAAATTTAGAATTGCCTTCTTTTGGTAAGATATACATACTTACATTCATTCATTTTTACGTTTACTCCCAACTAGTCTTATAGTAAATTTACTCAGCTTTCGATTGGTTTCACACCCTTTTTAGTAGTACCACCTGGGACGGAGCTACAACGATTATTCTTCTAAAAAGTACGTTTGTCTCGAAAAAACAATAAAACGACGTTTTCTCCCTTATGGAGGAGAATTCGGGAAATCGTCATAGAACATTTTTTGTTCCCCTAAGGGTCCTCTATCACCCCTCACAATATGACTAGACATTTACGGGACACCCTGTATATATATATATATATATATATATATATATGTATATATATATATATATATATATATATATATATATATATGCATATATATATGTGTCTGTTAACACGATAGCGGCCAGAGTTTTTGTTTTTTCGTCACGAAACTTGGTATATAGCATTCAATTAGCAAACGATTGAACGAGTTCGTTAACCACCAAAGTCGGTCCACCGGAAGGGGGGGGTTTACCCCGAACCCAAAACACTAATTTGACTATATCAGCCGTAATATTTGTTATATTTCAACGAAACTTGGTATTCGTAGTGGTAATATAGAGAGAAAAGTGAGATATAAAAATGAACTAAATCGGTTCATTAGAAGGGGGGGTTTACTCCGGACCCACAATACCAATTCGCCACTACCAGCCGTGATTTTTGGTATATTTCGACGAAACTCGGTATTCGTAGTGGTAATCCACAGGTAAATATGTGTTGTAAAAATAAACTAAATCGGTTCATTAGGAGGGGGGGTTTACTCCGGACCCACAATACCAATTCGCCACTACCAGCCGTGATTTTTGGTATATTTCGACGAAACTCGGTATTCCTAGTGGTAATCTACAGGTAAATATTTGTTCTAAAAATAAACTAAATCGGTTCTTTAGAAGGGGGGGGGGTTTACTCCGGACCCAAATTCCTAATATACTCATACCGGTCGTAATTTCTGCTGTATTGTAACGAAACGCGGTATACGTCGTGGGTAACCCATGAGAAAGAAGTGTTGTAAAAATGAGCTGAATCGGTCAATCGGAAAGCGGGGGTTTAATTTGTAATATATTTCAATAGAAAAGCCCGCGAGACATAGGTTCACAAAGCCGCCGCAAGGAGCGCTTTCTACCACTAGAGTGACTGTATCCTGTTCCTGCGTTAGATCAAAATACGATAATATGAGGTTTTTTGTATTTATTATGTAGTGTAATAGGTACCATGTGTAAACATAACTCTGGAAGCAAATTAATAATTGATCAGTTACTCATTACAAATTTAAAAAAGAAGTATTCATGGTTGTATTTTATTTATGTGGGATATTTTAAGCAAATTGTTCTGGAAAGCAGTCTACACTACCCAAATTCTGAGGAAAGTGCTTAGTTATGCAGCTCCTGCGTGACGGACTTTTTACATCTGTTTTTAAATTGGTTGTTCTTTAAAATTAACTTACCTCAAGAACCCTGTACTCTACAAACTTATTTTATGAGGGTCTGCACTGTTGACTTAAAAAATATATTTCCATCGATACTAAGCACTATTTATAGTTGAACCCTGCATCTAAAAAATTTCATAACAACACATTTATAGATAAGACCAATAACCATGCTGATTTCCTAGAATAACTATGTTCATATGGTGCTGTTCTTGGTTTAATTGCCATTTTAGTGGCACACTTATACAGTAAATAAATATTTAAAATTGCATTTAACAGTAAAATGAGATAAGAAAATAAGAAACATACTTGTATAAGTATCTTCCTAGAATAAACCTTCAAAAGCGGGTAAGAGTAATTTCCGCTTAGGATACTGTAATTTTCCTTTTGTGGCGCCTAGAATCATCCATCTCAGATTTCAGTTTACATTTTTACCCGTGTTTACATTATTCCCAAGCAAAACAAAACATTTACTTTCTCTGTAAGTATTCCAAATAACACTACAGGGATAGATAAGGAAACGTGCTAAGATGACGCAGTTCCTTGATGACGGAGTTTTTTTTGTTACTCAAAGGGCTTTCTTCTCCACAGGTTGTTTTTGAAGCGATAAATTTCGCAGGAATCCCACCCTATTTCTTCTGGTATGTTTCCAATATTTTGACGGCTTATTATCTTTTTAAAATTAATTAATGATTTTTTTTAATAGATTATATTAAAACAGAATTACAAAATGTTAAAAGTTATAGTAGAAGGCTACTAATTTGATTTAGAATTACCAAGGTTTAGGCACAATAAAAATAACATCAGGAGAGAAATTTTAATTATAGAAACCAAGTTCATTTCTTAATACATTTTCTTAAAATGTGTTTTGAATTAGTGTTGCGTAAAAAATTTCGAATAATTGCGTTTATAGTTTATGATTTTAATACAATGTACTCTGAAGGATTTTTATAAATAAATAGGCACAAAAAAATATTGAAGAACATGAAACGCCCTACCAATATTTTAGGGGTTGTAAAGAAAATGGGAGAAACTGTGTACAAATGGACTGGTTATTTGTTTGCAAAAAAATTAATATAAATTATTTAAAAAAAAAATAATTTTTTTCAAATAATAGTGATGAAATTAATATATGATATAAAAATAATTTTAACTTTAAGATGAATGCCAGGATGTAAAAAAAAATATAAACTACAGAATGTAAAAAAATGGGTTTCTGATTTTAGGATAAAAGAATTTTGTAAGTATATTAAATATATTGGTACAAAGATTTGATAAATTTATGTAAATGAAAAAAAAATATTATTTAATTATTTCTTCTACTTAAAATGGCTTAAAGCCGAAAAGTGACTTGTCACATGTTCATGAACGAGTAAATTTGATCAAGGTGTAGATCAAAATGAAAAGGTGTTTTTATTAAGTTTCTCCTAAGAATGTTCAGTGATCATAAGACAATACATTTGTTTATATATATATATATATATATATATATATATATATATATATATATATATATGTATATATAGTATATTGATTAAGATAGTGTGAGTGTTACTGTCAAGGTATAGTTAACAGCTCTACTGTAGTAGAAAAAAAGATAGCTACAAGTTCTACAAGGCTAGGACCAACACCCCCAGGGATGAAGGGAAGGGAAGCTCCCAGCAGAAATTTATTTAGAAAATCTCTTGTGAAATTTTACTTAGTTTTTCCAGTACTTAGTTCTCTCAATGCTCTTTTTGAATAAAGTATAAAGAAAAACATTTTTCTTTCCTAAATTTTACCCTAATAAATTATTCTTTGATTTTTTATCCTATAATAAATTCTTTATTAGGCATTAATACAATTTGACAGCTGGAGAGGTAAAATAAATAAACGAAATTCTGTTTCGTTTTAGGGATTTTTTCTCTTAAATTTTGATAACGTCGTCCTTTTCTTTAGCCGAAGTCCGATATTGATTGCTGCTGAAAGACAAAAAATACTGTTCCGGCAACCCTTGCCTTTCCTCCCCCCCCCCATCCCATTTGTTCATCTGGAATTAGTTTTCATTCGTTCGCCCATTGCACCAATCTATTCTTAATAATATTTGTAAATAACTTGATAATGCTATTTAATATTGCTATGCCTCTGTAATTACATACATGTGCAATTATTTATTTTTTTTTTCTTTCTTTACAAGTAGTAAGATTGTATAAGTAGGGGTTTTTTTTCTCTCTTCACGTAAGGATGCTCAGTGTATATAGTGTAAATATTTAGTATTTTGTTTAGTTTAATTTTATAATGCTTCTATAGTTATTTCTTATAAGTAATAATCTTAATAATAATAAGTAGACTCCTTGCTGTAAAATTGTGAATTTTTAAAGCAATAAATATTCATTCATTCATAACGTCGTCCTTATGACGCAATCCATGATTCCACGTGTCAGAAGCCATAGAAAACAAAAATAAGAGTGCTTCAAAATTTACGTTTTATTTCAGAAATATGTTCATTTCTGCCAACAACCACAGCTGCGTTGAATGCTCCGGTTCCTTTTGATCACTAAAGTTAAGCAATGTCGGTTGTGGCCAGTACCTGAATGGGTGACCGACCACGTGCTGTTGTCATTTTAATAGGGGGGCATCCGGTAGATAGCCCAGCGTTAATAGTCCTAACGTTGATTCGCCGTTAAACACACAATAAAAAAAATAAATAAAGAAGTTGTTCGCCTTGTTACAGGAGATGTGACATAAAGATATCTCAGCGGGGGCCACAAGATTTCGTTATGTATCATTTCCTCATAGCTCAGATGGCAAACGATGGAAGCAGAAAAAGTGAAAGAGGTATTTTTAAGTAATTTTTGATGGTTCTGAGATTTCCTATAATTTTTATTAAGGTTTATTATAAACCTCTAAAAATTATGGGAAATACATTCCTCTAAAATACATTAAAAAATACATTACTACATCCGCGTTTTTGTTATAAAAAAATCTCTAAAACTCCATTGGACTATCCTTAAATATTTTATGTTTTTGAGTTCTGTGAATTTTCGTTGCCATGAGCGATATATGCACACTCGTCTCTACACTTTCTAATTTTTAAATTAAATAAAAAATTGTTACTGTAATTATTGAATATGGTAACGCTATGGTTTCGTTTTTGTTTTATTATTTTTTTTACGACTTTGGATAATTAACTTTTTAGATAATTAGTGCCAGGATTTCTCTAGGTGGCCGTCCTCTAAAAAATCCATGGAGGAGCCATGGGCATGCATAAGGGGGGGCTACAGCCCCCCCCCCCCCCCGAAAATTTGGTTTGTTGAAAACATTTCGTGTAAAAAAAGCCTATAACAACGAAAAATGTCTTGTAATTTTACCCTGGCCTACTTCTTAATTTACTAATTAAGCCATAGATTTTACATTTGAAAGCTTTAACAGAAGGTACTCAAAACATTATAATGTTTGAGGAATTACATTTTAAAGGTACTGAGCTAAAAATTTAGAAGCTAATAGTATATGTTTTTCTATTTCATATATTAATATTTTAGGTGCTAATGATAGCAGTCGATGCACCAAACAAAAATTAATATTTTAGAACATCACTGCTTGAATGCATGTTACAAATTTAGATGCTAAAAAATATCCACCATGCTGAGTTATATTTAGAGTGGGTTATATAAAATATAACTTAATAATTTAGGCGGCAATGTAGATTTACAGAGGCAAATAATGCAATTAAAAAAAGGTTGTTTAATTAACACCATTGTATATATATATATATATATATATATATATATATATATATATATATATATATATGCTAAATTTTGATAACTTTTGAGTGGTTCTTGGAATACAGCGAATAGCTACATTTGTGAATTTTATAATAAATACATATACTCAATCCATCTGTTTCTCTATCACTGATTAAGGCTAGAAGTTCTAGCAGAAATGTTAGAAAGAATACCTCATTTTATGAAGAAATTAACCATATATCGTTGAGCCCGAATATTCGGCAAAATTTAATTGGAGAAGATGATATAATTTATTTTATCTCTTAGAAAAAACAAGGTATCTCTCTGACAAAGTTAATGGGGAGTACTTTTTAATGTTTAGTAGTCGACTAGAATATTTTATCTTCCGAAATTCTATGCGGTGAGGCTAGGGAACCACATCAAAGAGGTTGAAAAGCGGATTACCTACTGTTCCTTTTGTGGATGCTTCGTCAGTAGTGTATTTTGTGGTCTACTAAGCAGACGTCGGTAGCACATGAAATATCTGATAGGCTTCAAATAAATCTTTTTTAGTTTATTGCTCAACCTATGTTTTAATAATTGTAAATATCCTCACAAGGTGTAAATCACCGTATATTATCGCATTTCCTCCCTACCTCCATAGGGAGAACCCGCTCATGACGCAATCCGGAAGTGCCGACTAGAACATTTCGGTTGATAGCTGTGAGTCTTGATAAAGACAAATGATGAATCCAAACACAGTTAATACATTGAGAATTAAAGGCATATGAACAAAAATAAGCCTTCCTGTTCATTATAAGTAAAAGAATAATAATTTAATAATAATAGAATATTTTTACTATATATGTATATATATATATATATATATATATATATATAAAGCGTTGTCTCGCTTTATCGTCCATAGAAATATGGTCTCTAAATATAGAAATATAGTCTTGATAAAGACAAATGATGAATCCATACACAGTTAATACATTGAGAATTAAAGGCATATGAACAAAAATAAGCCTTCGTGTTCATTATAAGTAAAAGAATAATAATTTAATAATAATAGAATATTTTTACTATATATATATATATATATATATATATATATATATATATATATATACTCATTGTTATTTTACCGCGAACAGTGGGGCTAAACCACGTTTCGTGTTTCAAAAAAGGCCACAATCTCAAAATCTTAACCGATTTCAATGCATTTTGGTTTAAATGAAAGCTAATCAAATTCAAAATAACTTTGACTAGTCAGATTTTTTATTTTTGGTTCACCTTTTTAGCACTTTCCTCTGAAGGAAACTATTTATGCTATTGAGGTTGCACTCATGACGGAATTTTTGAAACATTTCTCTGAATCTTTATCGACCCTACCTAGTAGACACCAAAAATGACCCCAGTTAAAATTTATATATATAGTTATATATGTGTCCGTTAACATGATACAGGCCAGAGTTTTTGTTTTTTCGCCACGAAGCTTGGAATGTAGTATTCTTCCATCAAAGGATTGAACGAGTTCGTTAACCAACAAAATCGGTCCATGTGGAGGGGGAGTTTACTCCGGAGCCAAAGTAGTTATTTGCTAATACCAGACATAATATTTTAACGAAACTCGGTATTCGTTGTGGTCAACTGAAGAAAAAAATTTGTCATACAAATAAACTAAATCGGTTGACTAGAAGGGGGGGTTTACTCCGGACAGAAATTACTAATTTCCTTATACCGGTCGTAATTTCTGTTGTATTGTAACGAAACTCTTTATACGTCCTGGCTATCTAATAAGAAAGAAGTGATTTGAAAATAAACTAAATCGGTCTATACGGAAAAGGGGGGGGGGGTGTTACTTTGTAGTATGTTTGAATTGAATTCTTCCGCCAAACGTAGGTTCGCGAAACTCATCAAGATCAATAGATATAAGTCCGTCACGCAGGAGCTGCATAACTAAGCACTTTCCTCGGAATTTTTGTAGTGTAGACTACATTACTGAATAATTTGCTGTAAATAACCTATATAAATAAAATAAAAACGTGAATAGTTCTGCTCATTTACATTTCTTATGAGAACTATTCAATTATTAATTTTGTAAATAATTTGCTTCCAGAGATATATTAATACATGATACTGTACTACTTAATAAATACACAAAAACTTCATTTTCCGTCTTTTGATCTGACGCAGGAACAGGATACAGTCCCCCTAGTGGGAGATAGCGCTCCTCGCGGCGGATTTGGGAACCAACGTCTGGCGGGCTAATTCTAATGAAAGAGAGTTTAAAGTAAACCCTCCTTTCCAATAGACCGATTTACTTAAATTTTACAACACTTTTTAGCGCGGTTCCTCACTCCCCCATAGGGAGGAACCCCGCTTATAAGGTTGATACAATGAAACAATCCGGAAGTGCCGACAAGAAAATTTCGCGTTTCAGAACCCCTAGAGACCGAAAATAACGGTGGTTCAAATTTGTATATATATATATATATATATATATATATATATATATATATATATATATATATTTGTCTGTTCGCTCATTTCTGGCTTCCCTGATGGTCCGATTTTGATGAAATTTGGTACAAAAATCTGTCGTCCAATTTGAAAGGTCAAGTTCGTTAACCAGCAAAATCCGCCCACTGGAAGATGGCGTTTGGGGCGAAATTCGCGCAAAAAAATCGTAACGCTTACGTTTTTGAGTTCATAAGCTTGTAAGTACTCGTTTTATAGGCTTCTTGGGCTAGGAAAACGAATGAAACCATTTTCAAGGCGATAGCTTTAACCGTTTTCGAGAAAACTGAAAAAATAATTTTAGAATGCCGTTTTTGGTTTGGGTACTTAGAATCATGGGATTCAGTTGAAACATTTACTGCATCTTCTACTTTCATTAAAACTAATATGTTGAAATTTTGGTTGCGTTTGGAGTTAAGGAAGGGTTAGAATAAAATATTTTATTAACAGACATAAAAAAGTTTTGGTAACTTTGTATACTTTCCCTAATATCTCGAAAAAGGTTAAGAATCTTGGGAAACGGAAGAATACCATTGGAAAGCTTACTAAATGCTCTACAAAAAAGGTTCTAATGAAAGTTTTGATTAGGCGATGTCAATCGGAGAAATAAGTGCTTAAAACTTTAAAGTAATTGATTTCGCTTATTCGAACTGTTCTTTTTGTCTTTGATTTTGATACTTAAAATTATGGGATTCAGTTGAAACATTTTCTGCATGTTTGAATTTAATCAACACTAATATGTTAAAATTTCGGTTACGTTTGGAGCTAAGGAAGGATTAGAATAAAATATTTTATTAACAGACATGAAATGTTTTGGGAACTTCGTATACATTCCCTGATATCTCGAAGACGGTTAGGAATATTGGTAAACGGAGGGTTACCATGCGAAAGCTTACTAAATGTTCTACAAAAAAGATTCTGAAACAATTTTTGATTAGGCTATGTCAATCGGAGAAATAAGTGCTTAAACTTTGAAGTAATTGATTTCGTTTATTCGAACGGTTCTTCTTGTTTGTTTTTATTCCTTGTTGTTTTCTCATTGGTTATAGTAGGATAATGTATTTGACAATAAAACAGATTAATTAAAATAAGAAAAGCAATTCATTGTTAAAAATATATCAGGCTGTACCGTATGAAATGTCAGTTTTGGATTTGTCGATTTCCTTCAAATGTCTTGAAACTGTCGAGGCTCCTATTCCGAGTTCTTTGGCATATTCCCTAGTGTTTTTAATTGCTTATAGTAGTCAAATGTATTTGTCAATAAAACAGGATACGTATAATTAGAATCAATATTTTGTTTGTTAGAATTCGAAGATGCCGTATGAATATCTAGATTACAGTACTGGTGTTGATTTCGTTTTTTACAATTATTCTTGGTATTCCCTATTTTCATCTGTTACCCATAGTTTTTTTATTGTTAGTAGGTTTTTCTTATTGATTATAGAATATAAATCTATTTGGCTGTAAAACAGGATACGTAAAATTAGTGACAATATTTCGGAGATTTCTGAGCGAAATACTTTTAAGATTTTCTACCACCACGAACGGCGTTTTTCCTCTATTTTTATCCACTAGATAGGCTTTATTTTGCATATTATTCTATATAAGTTTTATTCAGCAGGGGATTCTGATGAAATGTCGTGTTTTTGCTGTGGATTTTACATTTAGTCTACATATGTATATTAAGTCCTAAATCCAAAAAATAAACTTCACAACGGTTAGATACTATGAGCGAATATGGCGGTTCAATGCCCGTAGAAGCAGAAGGTCCGCAGGAAATTTACCTGCTATGAGTTAATCCTCAAGAGCTGTAAATATACCCCAGGTATCTGCCGACACAAATACAAAGCCTAGGCGGAGAGCACCCCAAAAACACAGATCCAAACATAGGTTATATACTAAATATTCATAAAGACTACTTAGTTGTAAACCGATTCATCAATTAGCAATCAATAGTTTTCAACAAAAGTTATATACTAAATATTGATAAAAAGTAGTTAATTAGAAAAAAACAATATTCCACAAGACTTGTTTTTGGTTCATTTGTGTCTACTCCATAGACTTAATTAGGTATATTATTCTATTTTAGTTGGGCAAATAAACTTTGTTTTATTTTGTTAAATAAAGTTTTTTTTCTTGACTCGTTATTCGTCAAGACTTTTATTTGTCCTTGTGTATTAACTAGATAGGTTTTATTCGGCATATTATTCTACATAGGCTATATTAGGCAGGGTATTCTTCTCAATCTTGTGTACTTCTTCTTGATCCTTCTGTACATGGGCGTATATAAAAACAATTTCGGGGGGGCTGAGACCATTTCCAGGGTATGGAATACTAAATATTTAGAGCTTGGAATAGTTTTAGGCAACTAAAACGCTATTACACGTAAAATAAAATATGTTTTATGAACTAAGTGATCTTATTTAATTTATTTTTAAGGGTTTTACGAGAAGTTTTTATCATCAATTCAAAATTTCGGGAGGGGCTGCAGCCCCCTCAGCCCCCCCCTCATATACGCCCATGCTTCTCTATCCACTAGAAAGGCTTTATTAGGCATATTTTGTATTGATTTATAGACCTTTGCTTTAGAATGAGAGCCAGATTCTGTAATTTCCGCTTCTGTGTAAAAGTTAGCTACTGCCGGTGTCCCTGACGCCTTAATATCACTTTTATTCGAGATGTTCGAGAGGATTTTGACAATTTTCACGAGATATATAAAAAAAATAAGTTTATTTCTTTTCTAAGCTTATCAAATGGCACTAGGGACATGAACGGAACCGCGCTAAGATGCTGCAGTTCCTGCGAGTCGGACTTTTTTTCTCATGAGATACCGACGTCGTATACCGCGTTTCGTTACAATACAGCAGAAATTACGACCGGTATGAGTATATTAGTACTTTAGGTCCGGAGTAACCCCCCCCCCTCCAAACAACCCGATTTAGTTTATTTATACAACCCATTTTTCTCTGTTGATTACCGCCACAAATTCCGACTTTCGTTGAAATGTAACAAACATTACAACGGCTGGTGGTGGCAAATTGGTAATGTGGGTCCGGAGTAAACCCCCCCCCCCCTCCTAATGAACCGATTTAGTTTATTTTTACAACGTATTTTTCTCTTTAGATTAACATAACGAATACTGAGTTTCGTTGAAATATAAGAAAAACTACGGCTGGCATGGTCAAATTAGTGTTTTGGGTCCGGGGTAAACTCCCCCTCCCGGTGGACCGATTTTGGTGGTTAACGAACTCGATCAATCGTTTGGTAATTGAACGCTATATACCACGTTTCGTGTGGAAAAAACAAAAACACTGGCCGCTATCGTGATAACAGACACTCACACACACATATATATATATATATATATATATATATATATATATATATATAAATTTTAACGAGGGTCATTTTCGGTGTCTACTAGGTCAAATCGATAAAGATTTGAAGAATTTTTTCAAAAATTCCGTCATGAGTGCAACCTCAATAGCTACTTTCCTTCGGAGGAAAGTGCTAAAATGTGAAGCTTTGTGTATTTAGTACCTAGTGTAGTACCCCGCATGCACATAACTCTGGAAGGAAATTAATTAGAAAATTAATAATTAAACAGCTGATCATAAAAAATGCAAAAGAGAAGAAAAATTTATGTTTTTATTTTATCTACTATATATTTGTCAAATACCACTCACTCACTCACTCATCTATCAACGCCCAGCCCAAACCGCTCGACAGAAAATTTTGAAATTTTGCATGGACACTCCCTATATAACGTAGGCGCCCGCTAAGAAAGGATTTTTTGATATTCGTATTTTTAAGCATTTTCAGGAGGTTTAAAGTTTGAGTTGGTTAGATAAGGCAAGCCTAGGCAGCCTGCGTTGCTAGGACGATAAAGAACAGCTGTTTCCTTACATTATCTATCTCATAGTTTTATTTCTAATTGAGATTAATTTCAACTATGATGGCAGACCTTGAATTACTAGAAATTAACTGTCCCTCATAGAGTTTTAATTGCGTTTCTTTTCTGCCTGTCCCCGTCAGATAGGCTTGCCATATTTTTGGAGAGTTAAACTGAGACACATTAATATGGGATGGGCATACCAGGGGGGGATAAAAAGAGTACAAATTATAAGCAAAATGGTTGGTGAGTTTTAAGCCTAGCAACTAACGGGAAGGGGGAATCCTAAACTGTTAGTCTACCCTAACCTTAAAAATAATAACGGAACTTTTTTTGCTACTTGATTTTCTTAAAACAATCTCTCAGCCAAATAGTAGTGTCTGGCAGCTGGCAGCGCTGTGCAGGTAGTTCCAGCATTTTACAGTTAGATTACTTCTGATTTCTTTGACACTGTGAGCAGTAGTAACAATGTTAATTGTAGAAAAGTAACCGATTTAAAAAAGATTCTTATAAACATGAATTCATTACTTTCTACATCTTACAGCCTTTTCCGGAACATTGATAAAACCGGGCGGGACACCGAAACAATTGCAAAATACCGGGACAGTCCCGGTCAAAGCGTGATGTATGGCATATCCTTAGGTTTTCCAGGCGAGGTAATAATATCCGGAACCCTTGCACAGCCTCCTCGCCTATAACCTTGGTAATACTCGTAAATATATTGGGTGTTACCATATGACTTCTTGGAAACATAAACTTTTAAATTTTAACGCTCATTGAATAAAATATAGTATGACGGGAACCGTGCTGTAATAAACTGCACAGAATTGTATAGTAACGTAATTTTAATGAAACATTATTCAACGCAATAAAATAACTAATTATCTGCCGTGACGAAGCACGGGTATTCAGCTAGTTTATCTATTTAGGTTAACTCTGAGGAAAGTGCTTAGTTATGCAGCTCCTGCGTGACGGACTTTTATTAAATTACGAGTAAATAATTCACGGAGTTTTACATTTAATATAAAATAATATTTCATTTTTCATCTAACTTAAATCAGCACTGATATAGTTGAAATTAGACAATCAAATCCTTTCAGAATGACTACCTGGAAAGCAGACGTCTACCGCGGACTAATTGAGAAATTCTAAACCCCCATCCGATGGCATTCATATTTATGAGTTGATGACACCTGATAACAACTCTATTATCAATACAGGATTGGCGGATAATCCAATCTAGACCCAAATACACGAATCAGTCAGATACAAGGCTAATTAATTTAATTTAATTACAAAAGCGTCCGTCACGCAGGAGCTCCATAACTAAGCACATTCCTTATTAAATTTTTACTTCTGAAGGATTAATTTTTTCTTTAAAACCCATATACCTCACTACGAAGACAGGTATAGTTGGGATTCGGCGAGGAGAAAAACGTCAGACTTTCAAAAAGAAATCTGTATTTTGGACGTTTCGACTGCAACAATGGCAGCCTTCTTCAGCACTAGAGAATGCCTAGGGGGAGGGAGGAAGACCTCGAGGACAACTTAGGTAACCATGGTAGAAGTATGGGGGACCGTGCTGTAACCATACTTCTACCATGGTTACCTAAGTTGTCCTCGAGGTCTTCCTCCCTCCCCCCTAGGCATTCTCTAGTGCTGAAGAAGGCTGCCATTGTTGCAGTCGAAACGTCCAAAATACAGATTTCTTTTTGAAAGTCTGACGTTTTTCTCCTAGCCGAATCCCAAATATACCTGTCTTCGTATCTCTACAGCGGCTAACTATCTCCGTCTACACTATACCTCACTAGATAGGCATAATATCTACCAAATTTCGTTGAGTGGAATTAAAAATTATTTCTTAAGTAAATTATTCCGAAATTACTTTAATTTTGGGTCCTAGGTTCGATTCTTACTAGGGCTGATGGCTTTTCTTTTTACCAAAGAAAATCTATCAGCCCCATCCTGGCTAGAAAAGGGTGGTGAGATTAAATTTTAAATAAAATAATAATTCCTAATAGATCGAATTATTCAGAAAATCATTCTCTTTCATAGATGGGCAAGACGTTTGTTGGTTGCAATAGAACAACAAAAGCCACCGTGAGGGGTAGTTTGTGTAAAGAGTAACCTTTCTCGCAAGATAGATAAATTTTGATAGTTAATGAACTCGCCCAATCGTTAGTTACGGGAATGCTTTATACAGAGTTTTGTGGCAAAACATCAAAACTTGGCCAGAAACACGCTGGCACACAAAAAAAAAATAATAAAAAAAAAATAAAATAAATAAATAAAAAATAAAAAAAAATGCCTTGCTGAGTGCAACCTCAATATTCCAAAATTCCCTCTGAAAGTGCTATATCGTATGTAAACAAGACAGGGGTACTTTTCAGAAAAAATGTTTATTGATATATTAAGCTACGAACTTATAATCTAGTTTTTGAGAATTCAAACCTCATGTACTACCTAAAAGGTTGGAACGCCTTAAAAAGGAAAAAAAACAAAAAAAACACCTCATGTATCATTCGATGCATTCTTTTAAAAATGTCTTCAAATCTATAATAATCCTAATTCTAGATGACACAAATTCGTCCATACCATCCTATAATTTATGCTGAGGAAAATATAAGACGGCCTCACATTGGTCACTCAACGCGCCTACATTTAAAGGTTTAAAAATACGTCGATTTCTTTATTGGTTATTACATGCTACACATGGATACAGAGAGATCGGTGAGCCACAGAAAATTGTCGCACTTGAACAAAGAGAAAGCCATTGCCAACACTTCACTTGGTCACTGCAGCAGATCTCTAGGCCAATGTCTTTTGAGTCGCCTCGGTGGAGAGAGTGGGTGGGTGGCACTTGATAGGGAGAGGACTTCAATATTTTGATGAGTGAACGTATAGGGTGGAAACTTTGGGATTTGGATAATATAACATCTTTAACTAGTGGGATTTTGAGGATTTTATGAAGGTTACGGGTCGACCATGGTTCTTAGGACTTAGGATTGGAATGTTTGGATAAGCCTGATGTTCGATGTTTTTGCAGTTCCCCAGAGTTCTGATGCGTACCTACAAATGGGCTGTAGTAGTGATTTGTGATGGATCGTTTAAAAAAATAGCAACACATTTGGATTACATTACAACGAGACTACTAAAGAGAAGAAATCAAAGGGATATTTGTAACCGTTTACGAGTAACATTGATACCAATATTTTTCAACACTAATTTTCAGTTTGGGTATTCAGAAACGATTGATTCAGTTGAAAGTTGTTCTAGACGTTTGCAATTCATCTAGTCTAAGTAAAAGTTTTAGGATTTTTCTCAAGATTAAAGTATAAACTAAGAGACAAGTTTTATATCCATCGTATGCCTCGTGAAATTTTGAACAATAATCATTTGTGCCTGTTTAATGAGATAACCACCTAAAGAGCACTGAGGATTTTTTTTACTTAAAGGCGAATAGATTTGACAATGTTGTTTTTGGATGAACCAGGCACAAACAAATTTATTTAGTACATATGTAACATACATATATAACAAATATTATTATTTGTATTTTTTTTGTTTTAATTATCGATTTAAAATATCCGGTTAGAGTCTATGTGTTTCTTGAGGCGGTTTTATTTTTCCCGGTTGAGAAAATATAGAACTACTTAAAGCTGGAAGAGTTTGATAGTATATTCTCACTGGCTTTTCCATGTGTGTGAAAAATGGACCTACCTCCAATTCTCTGTGGATCTGGCTGTTCCGTCCAAAACAAGGAGCATTACTAGCGTTAGTATTGCCGTTTTGACTACCCCTTCCCTTTCACTACCCCACTTCGGTAACCTAGGAAACGCTTACAAGCTTCTTCTGGCAATCAGTTAGGGTTACCGTATTTCAAGTGCCATGTTAGTTTGGGCAGATGCAACTACCTTTATTTTTATTTATTTGTTTATTTTTTGGATCTGAAAGAAAAGCGGTTTTGGTGCGCTAATTGTGTCGAATAATTGTTTTTACTATACTTCCTAGTTTATATATTGGGTTATGAGTTGTTTTCTGGGAAAACATCAAAAAGGCACATTGCGCCGCACTTCAAAATTTGGATAGCAGCGAAATTGTTAAATATATATCTGGGATTAGAACGAATTTGAGTTTCACATATACGTATCTGTATGTAAATTATTTTCATGGGCATTTAAATTTGATATTAACACTCTAAAATAATACTGAATCAACCTGTTCGTTCGTTAAAAAAATTGTCTGGGCTAATGATAATATAGTCGATATACTATTTTTTTTTTTTTAAAGGGGGGAAATTGTCACGTTGGCATTAAAGTTAATATGTTTTATACTTAAATTGTAAATCGGGCCTTTTTCGCAACAAAATTCTCTGGACAGCAGTTAATGTGAATGACAAATATCATTTAACTAATCTTAAATTAAATATATATTTAATTATGTTGATTAAAGCTTCATTTTTTTTGTATTGCCACATTACATTCGTCATAATCTTCTCTAATTGGCATTTTTTAAGAACTCGTTTCTACGGAATTTCCATGGAGTGGACATTACTGACTCTGAATCTAGTTATCTAGCTTATTTATAACTACGAATAGGCTATAGATTGAATAAACCTAAAATCAGTAGGAAATTAGGTAGGATCTAAAATAACATCTAACGAAATGAAGCCAACTAGAGCTACTTTGGATAATATTTATAACCTACTAACTGATAGTGATAAGGGGGAAGGTTACCTCTGATAAGGGTTATCAGAGAGCGACAGGAGGCCATGCTGTCCGGCGTCCGAGAGCAGACTGTCTGAGCTGACCAGCCCTCTCCCTACATAATCCTCTTTCTCTATACTCACTCTCCCACTCTCTCTCTGTCTCTGTCTCTCTCTCAATTTCCCACCCTCTCTCCCACCTATGAGCTATTCACCCGGATGAATATCTCTCTATTTACCCCCTCATGACACTATTTTTGCCAGATTCTAGCTTGTCTCCTCATTTTCCCTACCATGTTATTTCCTTAACTTCTACTCTCTATAACAAATACATATTTTTTTATCATCCGCATAAAAAAAAACAAGCATTTTTTTATAAATAATTTAGTCTGTAATTTGCAAGGAGAGGTATAGTCTTTTCAACAGCGCGAGGTAGGCGAAATTCGTACCTCAAAGGATCATAACAATGCGAAATAAGGAAGATGGGAAAGTATGCTTAGATGGACATTTCAGACATTAAATAATCGAAAACGACACCAATAGAGTGTTAACTTTTCTTCAATTATACAATTATAGTTTGTAGAATACTTAATATCAGCACATTTAAACATAATTTATAGAAATATGGAGAACCATTTGTGAAATGCAGGTTTTGAATGACATGGAGTCCTAACCTATTCACAACTTCTCCCGCACTGCTGCGGGTTGACAAAGACGTTCTCCCCACGCTGCTACCGCTGTGGTGCGGGTTGACAAAGACGTTCTCCCCTAGCTGCTCCCGCACTGGTGCGGGTTGACAAAGACGTTCTCCACACGCTGCTCCCGCTCTGGTGCGGGTTGACAAAGACGTTCTTCCCACGCTCCTCCCGCTCTTGTGCGGGTTGACAAAGACGTTCTCCCCACGCTGCTCCAACTCTGGTGCTGGTTGACAAAGACGTTCTCCCCACGCTGCTCCAACTCTGGTGCTGGTTGACAAAGACGTTCTCCCCACGCTGCTCCAACTCTGGTGCTGGTTGACAAAGACGTTCTCCCCACGCTGCTCCCGCTCTGGTGCAGGTGACAAAGACACTCTCCCCACGCTGCTCCCGCACTGGTGAGGGCTGACAAATACGCTCTTCCCCTGCCTTGCGGGCTGACAAAGACGCTATGTCTCATGCATCTGAATTCTCGCGCTGTATAGGAGCTTTTTATTGTTATTTTATTTTTTCTTCTAGTTCAATTCTAGATAGTAAGTGACGTATAACTAGCCCTTGTCTACCCTATTTGGACTCAGGCAGTATTAAGTAAAGGTAAGTAAAGGTGTGTCTGCAGCCCTTATAAAGAAGATAAAATTAATAATTAAAAAGGGACCAATCGAAGCTCGCTAGAAAAATTATCTTCAAATCAGCATCGCGTTTACTCGGCATCGGATCTTCAAGCGGAAAATAGTATTTTCTGCTCATTTAAAAATGTTTTCTTAGCATAAACACCCTTGGATATAATGTTTACTTAGTTAAGGAAGACTTTTATCCCATAAAAAAAAGTTACAAGGTACCCCTTAAACGGCTTTGCAAATAGCCAAACAGGAGGGAGAGTGAATGGTAATAGTTCTCTACGCAATTGAACTTTTCGCCTATCCGAAAGGGCAATAACTCCTGCTACACTCGGCCTAAAATATCGGCACGGGCGAAACACAGTAAAGTAAGAATGACCCAGCCACAAGCATCCCAAAGGAACCAACTATAGCGGTTTGACATCACCACAACAGCGGTACTGCAAACGATGATCTGAAACTGCCCTTGGCTAAAAACGAGCTTCATCTACAACTCGTATATCCACCTGGATTGAACGAACAGTTCTCTGTGGATATTGAACTCGCTATCCTACGAGCAACGGCCCGTACAGGAGATAACCACCGACCACATAAAGCCATCGACACAGCTCCAATGGTTCTCTTCGTTCCAACTTCCCCTATTTACGCCCGCTTTTCTTCACATCGTCTCTCACAAACTCATTCGATTTATTTATTTATTCATTTCGAGAGCTTCGCAACAAGGGTGCTCTATTAAATAACAAAAAAAAAAACAATAATAATAATAAAAAAGTGAGAATAAATAATAATAAGGAATATAATAAAGTAATTGTTTATGAATTAATTGGCCATGATCTGAAAATTAAATATTTTCCGATGATAGGTGATAACATAGGGCTTTGATTGTAATAATAATTGGTCTAATAATATGGTGTCCAACCGAAAAAAAATTAAAATAAATAAATAAAAATAATAAAATAAAATAAATAAAGGCATAAATAAGGATAAGGAATAAATTGAAATAAAAATAACAGTAAATAAAAGATAGAAAGGAATGAATAGGTTGACAATTATTGTAAGATCAGAACTTTTGTTGGGAATTAAAATCGTATGTCATTTGTAATATTACTATATTTCATTGTATGTATTCGTGGTCATTAAGTATGTGAGTATGGTATCAATATATGGGCTCTTTTCTGCTAACAGCTCGCTAAGGTCATGAGGTGCCTGCAGGTTGTCTCTTTTCATGCAGTCTGTTAGTAGGTGTTTCACTGTTAAAGGAACGTTGCACGTATCGCATCTAGGCTTGTCTTGTTTAGTAAATAGGTGTGAGTGAGTGAGGCGTGTATGTCCGATTCTCAGTCTTAGTACAACTTCGTCACGTCTAAGGGGGGAAAACCCATTCGAATGGCGATATATTTGATCACGTTTCCATTCCGTTTTGTTTCAAGCTATCTTGACAAATTCCATTGCGTTATTAGAGTTGAATAGGATTTCATATGTCATGACAATTCGTTTTTATCCGCTATGGCGTGTAAATTATTATGCCTTACTAGCTTTCAAAGACGAATTTTTCATAATGATGAAGAGAGGGAGAGAGAGAGAGGAGAGAGAGAGAGAGAGAGAGAGAGAAAGAAAGGAAAAATGATGACTCCTCACACAGCAAAGCGTGCCTTTTTATTTTCATGATCATTGCCGTATATATATATATACACTCACGTAATATTTTTTGTCGGACCTGCTCCATTCATTTTTTATGATTTACTGATAACTAGCTTCATGATATATCGTCTGTTTTCCTGAAACTTTTAGTTAAGACACGTCCCTGTTTATTTTTTTATGATAAATAAAAATGATTTTTTATAGAAACTTCGAGTTTTTCAAAAGTTAATTTGTTATTTTACTTTTTTACTACATTTAGTATTCAAACACAGCCAGCCATGAAATCAGAGGCATTTGGTTATATAAGAGTGTTCTGCTTATGCAACGCCTTTTGCATATCTTCCCCATCCAACACTAAAAGGATTGGACTGTCTTAAAAATATCACTCAATATTGTAACCTTGAAATATATGACATGCTTATATAATTAATATATATATATATATATATATATATATATATATATATATATATATATATATATACGCATGTCATATATTTCAAGGTTACAATATCACCTGATATTTTTAAGACATTATGGGTTATGGGCTAGCTTAAAATCGTCTGTAAGGCCTCAGTTCGGAGGTCAAGATTTTAATATTACTTATTTGGTTTCAAATTTATTATGGCCGTTTTTAGATGCTGAAAGAGAGAGAGAGAGGTGACAATTTTATTATATATGAGGAGGTGAGTTGCAAAAATCGTTCGTTCCATTTTTAGAAGAATTGAGAATGCATTAGATTATAAGAGATATTTCAATGCTATTTCAACATATGTTGAGATGTAACATAAATCTGTATCGTTCGAAGGCAAAAAAGACCATTTTAATCTGCCCACTCTACAAGACGCAGTTTAGAGTTCTTTGAGCTACCTGAAAAATATGTTCCTCTGGAACGAACGAGTTTTGCATCTCACCTACCCATATATAATAAAATTGTGACCTCTCTCTCTCTCTCTTTCAGCATCTAAAAACGGCCATAATAAATTTGAAACCAAATAAGTAATATTAAAATCTTGACCTCCGAACTGAGGCCTTACAGACGATTTTAAGCTAGCCCATAACTCCAATAGGATCTAAAATACTTAATTTAGATCCTAGGGTGTATTAAGGTTAAGTCACCTCATGCAATCTATAAGTGATTTTTTACATGATAATGTCTGTGAAATTCTTGGACTATTGTCAAATATAAATGACTAACTCGGTTTCGCAATCGAATAGGACCTGTGAGAGAGTGAGACTATCGGTGAGTCTCCTGAGAGACTTGGAAAACACAGGAATGCTCTCACGTCTGAGTGATATCGCTCCGTGAATTCTGCACAGGAGGCGCTAAAGCATAGAACTTACTTACTATTTCCTATTTATAGCGATGATTGTCTCGGGAAGTTCTCCAGGAACTCAGAACCCTTGGGGGAAGCACTGGGAGCATATATTCTATATCCATTTAAGTTGATGGGTCACTGTGGCATTTATACATTCTTTTACAATAGGCTAAAATACAATTTTTTTTTTTTTTTGCGCGCGTTTCTTCGCTTCCTCGAATGGGAGGAAACCCAATCATTAGGTCAATTTAATGACGCAATCCGGAGATGCCGATAATAATTATTCAGGTTTCAGATTCTATAGGTCACGAAAATACAATATATATACAGGGTGGCCCAGCTAAGCGGACCACAAGAGAAATATCTACTAAACAGTTGGGGATATCAATTTTTTTCAAAGGAGCAATGTTATAGTTCTCGTTCAAACCTATGAAAAAGAAATAGTAAAAATAACACTTCTAAGGGCTCAAATGGGTCTTTGAAGGTAAGGGTCTTTTTCCCTATTTTTTTTTTTTTTTTTTTTTTTTTTTTTTGTAAAGCATTACAAAAAAAAAGAAAAAAAAAAAAGAACTATGCAAAAGGGAAGGGATCTCGATGGGTCAGGTAGTTCTCTGTACGTTTTTATTTGCATTTATTACTCATCTGAAATTCCCAAAAAGTACTTATTTATTCATGTAGTATTTTTGTTGCGGGAGAATTCAGCTTGGGAGAATGTGTTCAGTATTCAACAAAACGATTCCCTTTAGAGTAAACTAAAAAAGAAGATAAATAAAAATTGGAGCTTTATTTAATATATATGAAAAACTTTTGAATGTTAAGGTGTAACTTTGTTAACTATTAACAATATGGTAACTAAGAACGTTTTTTTACGATTAACTACATTGTTGATTACAAAAATTGTCTAGGTTTTTATTGCTCAAGAAGAGATAACTTGTTGATCGAAAAACTTGTAGGATATTTATAAAATAGCTGAAGGAATAATTATTTTTTTTTGGGGGGGGGGGGGAGATCTGAATTTCCTATGCCATCCAAATATTGCTTAGACAAAAAGTCTAAACACGGCTTCTTTCATTATAAATACCTTATTAAATTTAATACAAATCACTGATAATGTAAATACAAATTACGATTTTTTTGTTTTAATCTCATCTAGGTATCACGGGTCAATAAATCAATATCCTACCAAATTCCATAATTATCAACAAAAACAATTGTATTTTGATTCAAATTGAAAAGAATAAATTGAACAAGGAAATATGTTAAAATAACTGGGAGTTTTAGCACTCCCCACTCTCTATGTTATAGCAACATTAAAATAAGTAAAACGAAATTTAATCCAATTTATATTACAAGGAAAAGGTCAATGTTATTTAACGAGGAAACTGTTTTTTTTTTTTGTTGTTTTTTTAAGGAATGGAATATTGTTGGGAAGTTTTGTCTAATTTCCTAAATTGAGGAATATTCAGCTGTCTAAAATGTTTTAATTAAAATTTAAAAGAATTCTGAGAGCAACCTCAAGTTAAGAAAATTCATGAATTTTTAGAGATGAACATGAGACCATTTGAAAGACTTCTTTTTAATTTGCTTCTATGCCAAATAGTCAGCAGATAAGTTATCCAACTTCAAGATTAAGAGACGTTTAAAACGTAATTGTAAACATCTTCATGAAAAATTAATAATGAGTTACATATAAATATTGAACAAATAATTAATAATCTTTCTTATAATGTCGAACCAATGTCGCAACCGTGAGTGTGTCTTTCCGCATTCTACAGTGTAAAATAATTAACCCATTTTGATGATCTTTTGCACGAAACTGCTTTGTATACAATGAAATGTCAAGTTCGTTAACAAGCAGAATTGGCTAATCATAACACTGTTTTTCCTGGCTAAATTCACCAACTTTTGGTGCTGGCATTTTAGATCTTAGGAGATTGAAAGAGCTAGATCCACACTCGCTCTCGGCTCTCCGCTCCCCCCACCACCTCAACGGATCTTCAGTTCTTATGAGATTGCAAGAGCTGGATCCACACTCGCTCTCGGCTCTCCGCTCCCCCCACCACCTCAACGGATCTTCAGTTCTTATGAGATTGCAAGAGCTGGATCCACACTCGCTCTCGGCTCTCCGCTCCCCCCACCACCTCAACGGATCTTCAGTTCTTATGAGATTGCAAGAGCTGGAGCCACACTCGCTCTCGGCTCTCCGCTCCCCCCACCAGCTCAACGGATCTTCAGTTCTTATGAGATTGCAAGAGCTGGATCCACACTCGCTCTCGGCTCTCAGCTCCCCCACCACCTCACGATTTACACCATTTTAGCACTTTCCTCCGAAGGAAAGTAGCTATTGAGGTTGGACTCATGACGGAATTTTTGAAAAATTTCTTCAAATCTTTATCGATCCTACCTAGTAGACACCGAAAATGACCCCCGTTAAAATTTATATATATCTATATATATATATATATATATATATATATATATATATATATATATATATATATATATGCATATATATATATGTGTGTCTGTTAACACGATAGCGGCCAGAGTTTTTGTTTTTTCGTCACGAAACTTGGTATATAGCATTCAATTAGCAAACGATTGAACGAGTTCGTTAACCACAAAAGTCGGTCCACCGGAAGGGGGGGTTTACCCCGAATCCAAAACACTAATTTGACTATGTCAGCCGTAATATTTGTTATATTTCAACGAAACTTGGTATTCTTAGTGGTAATATAGAGAGAAAAGTGAGATATAAAAATGAACTAAATCGGTTCATTAGAAGGGGGGGTTTACTCAGGACCCACAATACCAATTCGCCACTACCAGCCGTGATTTTTGGTATATTTCGATGAAACTCGGTATTCGTAGTGGTAATCCACTGGTAAATAACTTTTGGAAAAATAAACTAAATCGGTTCATTAGGAGGGGGGGTTTACTCCGGACCCACAATACCAATTCGCCACTACCAGCCGTGATTTTTGGTATATTTCGACGAAACTCGGTATTCGTAGTGGTAATCTACAGGTAAATATGTGTTGTAAAAATAAACTAAATCGGTTCATTAGAAGGGGGGGTTTACTCTTGACCCAAATTCTTAATATACTCATACCGGTCGTAATTTCTGCTGTATTGTAACGAAACGCGGTATACGTCGTGGGTAACTCATGAGAAAGAAGTGTTGTAAAAATGAGCAGAATCGGTCAATCGGAAAGCGGGGGTTTAATTTGTAATATATTTCAATAGAAAAGCCCGTCAGACGTAGGTTCACATAGCCGCCGCAAGGAGCGCTTTCTACCACTAGAGTGACTGTATCCTGTTCCTGCGTTAGATCAAAATACGATAATATGAAGTTTTTTGTATTTATTACGTAGTGTAATAGGTACCATGTGTAAACATAACTCTGGAAGCAAATTATTAATTGATCAGTTACTCATTACAAATTTAAAAGAGAACTATTCATGTTTTTATTTTATTTATGTAGGATATTTTAAGCAAATTGTTCTGGAAAGCAATCTACACTACCCAAATTCTGAGGAAAGTGCTTAGTTATGCAGGTCCTGCGTGACGGACTTTTAGTGATTAAACGTTTTCAATGTTATTAGATTAATTGTCAGCAAATAATGTAATGTAGTACGTTTTCCTTGATATAATTATTTGAGATCTTTGTCCTTTGTTGTGTGACAGGTCAATGATGCGATTTGTTATGGGATGTGTGCTGTAACAGTCTTGAAAAGATTGTAAAGAATTGAGTCAGCGCATATTACAAAGTTATTTTGTTCTGTGTCTGGTATGCTGTTTAGTCCTAGTTTTATGGCTTCCAGATATTACCAACAATAGCAGCTACGCCTGTCCCATGTGGAGTTTTTGACGCGTCACTAAATACGAGAACAGAATTTCTATTTTTTGAGCAATGAAGACGTATAAATGAGTAATAATCTTGAAATGAAGGCGTATTTATATTAGGAGGAAACAAACCCAAACATTACCCCGCACTGGCTCGTCTATATGTCCCCACTACATCCTTCCTCTGGTTTTTCTGCTATAATTTTCTCTCTCGTTATTTTCTCTCTCCATCTTCCGCGTTTTACTCTCATTTCATTTTTCAAATATTTATTTTATCACAAGCTAAACATTTCTGGGAGTTGAAATTCATAACATATATTCCTTTCAGGATATTTTCTCTATGTTAACATTATACATAATTCGGTTTGTTTTAACTGGGTTAAATAAACGGTTACTCATGCGCCTGACCTTCTTTTTTTTATCGAACTGTTACAGTTGAAGAGAGTACGTACTCCAGGAGTTATGCTGAGCACATTCCACAGAAAGCCAACCATACTAATAGACACTATTGTTTTTATAATTTATTTGTAGGGGTTCGGCTTCATAGAGATGAAAACCTTATACTATTTATATATTATTACATTGATACGTGAGAATACCTAAGAAAAGGAGGATATGATGGCTGGGTCATGTAGAAAGCATGAAGGCTAATAGACTACAGAAAAAGATGGTATGGGGTTAATCAGGATGATCTAGAAGGAGAGGAAGGCCCAGAATAAGATGGCTAAATCAACTGGAGCTTTTCTAAACCATGGAGTTCGGAACTGGCAGATCCTGACTAAAGATAAAGATACCTAGTCGACCCCCGTATCTTTGACCATTGATGATTAAGAAGGCCCAGGTTTTTGAAGGGCGGTAGTTTCTAGATTCTCAGATTCTGCCAATAATGTTAGATATTCAGTTTAATTGTGTTAGTCGAGTTTTGGTGTGTAATTCTGCCGCAATGAGTAAGCTGGGAAGGTTTTTACTCAAATCTTCATGACGGGTACTCAACATGCTGTAATTTACGTTTTAGTTAGTGATTTTATTTTCCCAAATGTTGTTCATCACTGGATGTCAGATGAAACTGTTTGTTAGTTGCTGTTGTGTACTTATGAGTCATGCAGGAGAGCTAATAATTTGTAAATTTGCTATAATTATTATTGAGTATCTTCGTAATAATGGTTAATCTGATATACGCTATATATGCTCACATGATGATATTATATGCTTGCTGATGATCAAGCTGCTAACGAAGCGGCATTAATGAATGCACCACAACAAGCGACCTCGGCATGGGAAGACTATATAGAAAGCACAACCATACAGTAATAAACTGAGGGCGGTCGAGAATATGGAACACCTCAAAACGTGCTAACAGAAGGGAAGAAAAGTGGTTCTTATCCGTATAAGAATAGGACAACACAAAACACATATTTTACCAGTCCAACATATCATCGAAGACTGCACAGCTTTCCGAACCCAATTCCACTTCAATGGTTTTTCTAGACGGCTAAATGACTGTCATAATCGTAATACAGCAATTTTCATAATTTAATTAACCTATTCAAAAAAATGTAAGGCGAAAAAACATTGTGGGAATAAAGTGAATATATGTGGATTTATGAAAGAAGTTTAATGAGGATGACCCTGAGGCCGGAACGTTTAAATGAGGAATTGTAATTACCTCATTAATAAAATTGGCTGAGGTGAAGATCAAAAATAAAGTATATGTGGAAATAACCCACAATTTTAATTACCAACAAAATTTCTGATCTTACAATAATTGTCAACCGATTCATTCCTTTATATGTTTTATTTACTGTTATTTTTTTTTTATTTATGTTCTTTATTTATTTTATTTTATTCTTCTTTTATTATTTATGATTATTCATTTATTTATTTTTTTTTTGTTGGACACCATATTATTAGATCGATTATTATTATTATAATGAAAGCCCTATTTTATCGCCTATCATCAGATTATATTTAATTTTCAGAACATGACCAATTACTTCATAAACAATTACTTTATTATATTCCTTGTTATTATTTATTCTCACGCTTTTTTTTTTTTTTGTTATTCTTTTGAGCAGATCACCCTTGATGTGGAGCTCTCCAAATGAATAAATAATAAAATAAATGTACACTCAAATGACTGCATGACCAAACTACGGACCGAATAGCTCAAAGGTTGTTAGTCGGTCAAAAGGTGGGTCAATCGGTCAGTTCGGATTAATGGAGTGGTTTGTTCGGTGGTCACGCGGTTTGGTTGTCGGCCGTGTTCCATCAGTCGTATAGTGGACCATTTCGCAGATCTAGGCGGACAAGCTCAAATGATGATTTTAAATATTAGTGTAAAATGTTTCAGACTCATTTATATCATGTTATTTAATATTGTGTTCTTTATTTCAGGAAAAAATAATTTTAAGGGACAACTAATTTTTTTTAAATAGTTTATAAAGTATTTTTCAATAAGCAATAATAAAAATTTCAAAAAAATTAGAAATTTGTTCAATTAAAGAAAAAAATATTTGCAATACCACTACGTATTCGGCTATATATATATATATAGTTAGAAACTAGTTAAAATTAAAAATATGAATAAAAAAAAACAGTCTGGCATTCTTCGGCTATCATAATGTTTCTGTCCACAGAAGATTATTTTTTCTCTTTAAGAATAACACCTATCTTTCAAAGAATATGTGTTTATGCATTCCATTAATTTACATCATGTAAGTGCATTAATAGTATCCACACACCCCTAATTTTTGTATCTATAATAACAATATACACCAAATTAAAAAGTGATTAAATGCACTAATACACTCGGTAACTATTTCTAAATTAAACTAAGGAGTTTCTCGCATATTTTACCCCGCCAGGAATTGCCCCTAACTTTCGAGGGTCCGAAGATAATTAGATATTACTGCGAATTCACCCTAAAGTATCTCTAGTAATATACTCGTCTTAGTTTTATGGTCTCTTCACTTGAGTTTTGACCATCTATTTATGGGAGTCGGTCCACTGTGAGTTGGTGTAGTTGTTGGTAAACCGTTTGGTTTATTTAGTTAGCCGGCAGTTTAGTTTGGTGGACGATCAGTCGGAAGGACGGTCATTTAGTGAGTCGGTCCAGTGGTTTGTTGGGTGGTTGGTTGTTTTGCCTGGTCGGTCGGTCTTAAGAGACGGATGGACTTCAGGATACCAGCCGCGTGGTCGAGTCAGTCTGGTTGCTCAGTCAGCCGAGTGTTTGGTCAGTCAGATAAGAGATATATTAGTTGACCGGTTTCCTAGCAAGAGATCGGTCAGTCGTTTGGTCAGTCCGTTGGTCCATCGGTTAATTAATGGGTAGGTAGATCGTGTTACAGTTTTAATAACTCCCCAATGAGTTCAGAATTTATAGTTATAACATATTTATATATTTATAAAATAGTGGGCGCAGCATTTTTATAACAATAGTGCCCCAGAAGCGGCCTTTTTTATCTACTGCAAATTTCAGGCATTAACAAGAACGTCAATTCTTTATATAATATACATATACTCAAGCAATATAATTAAGTCTATAGAAACAGAATCTACTATTATTAACTACAGGGAATGTATGGTCAATCAGGAAGAATAGGTTCCTACAATTATACTAAAATGCTTTATTACTATATTAATAAGATAATACCAACCGGTCCTACCGGTATAAAAAAAAATCAAAATATATTACAACAATTCTACAAACGTTTATTGCCTGAAACATTAATACTTTATAGCAATTCTCATGCTTTGAAAGAGGTTTTAGATAATATTCCTACAGGACAGTACTTACTCTGTGATTCTGTCGAAGCATTTCCTGCGGAAAAATACACACACATTTAAGAAAAAACACTCTTATAATTCCGTAAAAAAATAGAGTTTGTATAAATTAATGTAAAAGAAAATTTGTTCATTGGAAATGTATAAATTTATTTTTGAAATAGTATTGGTTTTAGAAGGAGGCAATATTGTCTCAGCGGTAAGGCACTCGTTTTATGTACTGGAGACTTTATTTTTTGGAGCCGTCGCCGAGGGTCACCTGTACAGTATCTGTCCTTTGGTTCTTGCGGACTATAACAATTCTGTGTATGATTAGATAGAATTTTCTGCAATGTACTAGATGAATCATGCAATAGTTGCCTAGCACTTACGCATAAATTACCATAACCATAAAGCACGCAAGATTTCCTATGTGATGATAAGACACAACATATTGCAGTACTATGCACTTTTACTGTATATTTTAAGTCCAAGATAAATCCTAACAAGTATTTCACGCAAGTACAACGCCAAATAACGTGATTTACTACATTGTCTCTAGATTTGTATCAATTGTTTTGTGATTTCCATAAAAATAATAATGAAAATACGCCTTGAAACCTGTAAACAATTGTATGAGTTAGTTATATCGATAAATTTTATGTTACTTTCTCAAAGTGGACATTTAAAATCAGCTCTTTTGATTTTTAAATGTACAAAAAAAAATAACAACAATTGCGGTTAATATAATTTTAATAATACAATACAGCAGCATAGTCTTTAGCACATAGAAAAGGTATAAAAAAAATATATTGAAACTTCTAATAAGTCAATAATTATCTATTTCTAACTTCTTTTTTTTTCTTTTTTTTTTTTTTATAAACACATGTCCAAAATATATCTTAAAATATATCCAACCAGTTTTATGAAATGTTAAACTTTATAATATATAAATATAAATTTTCCGAAGATCACCGAGGATAAATTTGGATTGAGTGCTTGAGCTGTTCTATATGGGCTCACCATAACAATTATTATTTATGATCACCTTTAACTAATTTTTCAATGGTTTAAACTACCTACCTATTTCATATAACCTTACAATTTATATTAACCTCCTTTTGGAACTTTTTTGTTTAATAATTTTTTTTTTTAATTCCTGCCAAACGAATATGTTTTTTTTTTTTTTTTTTTTTTAGTAAAGAAAGCTCATTACAACAATTTGGAGTAGGTACACATGATGGAATTGGAGATTTATATTAAAAAATCAATAAATTATTTGTAGAACTGTAAATGGTATTCCATAATACCCTATTCTCATGTATATATATTATATTCTTTATTCATAGTGACCTTAATATCCGAATAGTCCTTTACCTTGCTAAAATCCGTTTCCAAATGTTCCCCTCTAAGTTGACTCACCATCCTAATCCTTAATGCCTATCCTGATCTTCCCAATCCCATCCAGACAATCGGTATAATAGACCGGCCCCGAGAAAAACATATTTAGCCGGTTGGCTTCTTAAAATAATGAATTATTTTTATTTTATTTTTCCACTTTTGATCAACGTGTACATAATATATTTGTGGTAACAAACTTGAAGATTGTAAAGTTGATATTTTGAACAGATATAAAAAAAAAAAAAAATATTTCTTGTAATAATACTTGCCACAAACTGGCAAACTGAGGTCACAAAAATAAAAATTCCTATACATCTAGATAGATTTGATATTCGTATCTTCCTTATGAGAGATACAAAGATCTTAGAAGCCTACTGGATCTTAAACGCCCCTTCTTCTGTTTCTTCTGGGTGACTTCAATACACAGAATAGAGTATGGGGATGAGCTGCTAATCATACAAGGGCCAAGAACTTACACAGTTACTTGAGGAAAAGTATATAAACCCTCTTGAATTATGTCATACACACTTCACTCTCCAATCTGGCGATTTTAGTGCCATTTACACGTGTATGGCATCAACAGCTATTAAAAAATAAAACACTTTAACCAAAGCACATAAAGCAGTAATAACACACCACAAAATGAAAACATAACTATTAGACTGTATGTATTAATCTACTCACTGGTGACCGCGAAGTCCGTCGAGGCATTCGACTCCCTCCGTTGCTGC
Organism: Gonocerus acuteangulatus; assembly: GCA_946811695.1. Lineage (NCBI taxonomy): Eukaryota > Metazoa > Arthropoda > Insecta > Hemiptera > Coreidae > Gonocerus > Gonocerus acuteangulatus. Next base: position 32,214,537 of record OX328128.1, on the reverse strand, counting down.
TGGGGCAGGGAGTCTGGAGCCAATTCTAGGATGGTGACGGGGAGAGATTTAGGACCTCCCAGCAGTCTCTCTCCCTCCCCGTCCCCCTCGCTCCTCATAGGGCGGTCTCAGCTTCTGGAAATAGGAGGATTGTCTAGATATAATAACACAAATAACATACTTTTATCAGTACTTACTCGTAAATATTAAAATGAAGGCCTGGTGGACTTGAGTGTTAAGGGGAAAAAAGTGCGTCTCGCAGGAACTGCGTCATCTTATAGCGGTTCCGTTCATCCCTAGAGCCATTGGTAAAGGAAGAGAAGCAGTTATTAGTAGGTTTTGATCTTTCGTCAAAAATATAAAATGAAATCAAAGACGGAAGATTTAAGGTGCCACAACAGGAAGCTAACAGTCTCCTAAGCGGAAATTACTCCATCCTCTGTTAAAACGTTAGCCCTTGGAAACACATTTTCTTACCTTGTTTTAGAAAAACACTCCTTTTACTGTTAAATTCAATTAAAATAAGCAACAATCAATTAAAACGTTAGATAAAAAGATACAAAAACCCATTCGAAAAAGGAAAACTAACAATTTCGAAGTTTTAAGTTCTTCTTTCTTCGATTGGCATCGCCCCATCGAAAATTACATCTCCAACTTTTTTTGTAGGAAATTTAGTAAGCTTTTGAATGGCCACCTTCCATTTACCACTATTTCCGAACCGTTTTCGAGATGTTTCAGAAAATTTACTAAAATCCGAAAACTTTTCATGTTCATTATTCAATTTTTTTTTCTAATACTTCCTTTCCTCCAAACGTCTGCAATTAGGTGAGGGTTAAACAAATCTGTATAAAGCGAAATGGCCCCTATGAACCCGATGCTCCAGAACCATGACAGATGTCCGTTACCATCTTGCTTGAAACTCACCTCGATCCATAACCTATCTCCGTTGCAGTGCCAAAACCACCATGACTTACAGTCCCATTCTCCCTGTTGTTCCAATGGATTCCCGACAAGAGATACCTACTTGTCCCCTAGAGCTATGCTCTTCTCATAATTGAGGCTTGCTCCAAGATAAAGCTAACGAGGGTACTCAGGCCCTTCAGTAACGAGATGTTCAAACTAACGAATGACTCCTGGCCACTGAAGGACTTGGACAAGTACAAGATAGCTTGACAACTTGTAAAATATTTCTTTAAGATTTCTTTAATTTCTGAAATGCATAATGCCGCTGTTTATGAATTGAGTTTCAACAAATTGCTAGGCCTCCGCCTAGCACTAAAATATTAGTGAAAAACCAAACTTCTGGTTTGGAACCGATTATATCAGAATTTTGCTGATCAAAGTATCCGATTGACTGTCCAACTTGATTTTCGGTATAAAAAATAGAATAAACTCACTATTTTCGCATTTTTGCGAAAACATATTTATAAATTCATTTTACCAATAAAAAGAAATACCAAAACCATAACGATATGTTCACGAATTTTATTTTTCTCTATGTAGATGTACATCTTTCGTACTCTTTTGAGGCATCTTCAGGGGAATATACTATAAATATTAATGCTTACAGCCTCTTGCAGTGGACTAGTCAAGGACTGAAAGAATCCATTATGGCGGAAAGTAGTCAGCTGATCGGTAATCTATCATAATTTCCACCATATTGGATTCTTTTAGTCCATGATCAACCTATGCATGGCCCTAATAGTGGAAGGTTCTCCTTCTCAAGTTGAGGCTGTACATTTTTTTATTTACACCATATTTTCTCCAAGAGACAAAAAAATTGTGCGAAATGAGTAGGGGGAAAATAATAATAATAAAGAAAATTCCAAGGTCTGAGTAAAGGCTCGGCTAACAATTACATAGGGAAATGGATATATTCAACAAAAAAAAAACAATAAAACGCTTTTCAATTTATAAGCACTGTTTTCTTTAGCTGTAGTCCTCCCACCAAACTTTGCAAAACACCATTGGAAAATTAAATTTTAAAACTTTTGTGAGATTCGGTACCTTAAAGAATTATTTTTAAAAGAGTAGTGGTTCTCGAACTTTTGTCACTAACTAGACTTTCTTCTATACATAATATAATGCAAAGGATTCTTGATCCTCCGACGATTTCCAGAACTTGGAAAGGTGGCGTGCATTATCGCTGATTAGATGTGATTAAAAAACTGCATCTGAAAAGTATAATGGAGCTACCACAGGTTGCATCAATGAATGGAAATGCATTATTGAAATATCGATAGAAATATACCTCATTCATAATTAAGCCTGATCGAGGTATCGATTGTTGATTCCCCGAATAGGTTCGAGTTGAATATAATCATTACCATCTAATAACACGAGTTACTTCAATCATTCCTTCCATAATTGATAGGATAAACGGGCGATTAGTTGAGCCAAGTCAATATTCCTCAAAACATTTAGCCGGGATTGACATTAAACCATTCAAATATCCTAGACATTCCAAAAGAAATAAATATTGATCAAATCTCAAAACATTTAGCCGGGATTGACATTAAACCATTCAAATATCCTAGACATTCCAAAAGAAATAAATATTGATCAAATCTCAAAACATTTAGCCGGGATTGACATTAAACCATTCAAATATCCTAGACATTCCAAAAGAAATAAATATTGATCAAATCTCAAAACATTTAGCCGGGATTGACATTAAACCATTCAAATATCCTAGACATTCCAAAAGAAATAAATATTGATCAAATCTCAAAACATTTAGCCGGGATTGACATTAAACCATTCAAATATCCTAGACATTCCAAAAGAAATAAATATTGATCAAATCTCAAAACATTTAGCCGGGATTGACATTAAACCATTCAAATATCCTAGACATTCCAAAAGAAATAAATATTGATCAAATCTCAAAACATTTAGCCGGGATTGACATTAAACCATTCAAATATCCTAGACATTCCAAAAGAAATAAATATTGATCAAATCTCAAAACATTTAGCCGGGATTGACATTAAACCATTCAAATATCCTAGACATTCCAAAAGAAATAAATATTGATCAAATCTCAAAACATTTAGCCGGGATTGACATTAAACCATTCAAATATCCTAGACATTCCAAAAGAAATAAATATTGATCAAATCTCAAAACATTTAGCCGGGATTGACATTAAACCATTCAAATATCCTAGACATTCCAAAAGAAATAAATATTGATCAAATCTCAAAACATTTAGCCGGGATTGACATTAAACCATTCAAATATCCTAGACATTCCAAAAGAAATAAATATTGATCAAATCTCAAAACATTTAGCCGGGATTGACATTAAACCATTCAAATATCCTAGACATTCCAAAAGAAATAAATATTGATCAAATCTCAAAACATTTAGCCGGGATTGACATTAAACCATTCAAATATCCTAGGCATTCCAAAAGAAATAAATATTGATCAAATCTCAAGAATGATTCTTGTGAATGCAAAAGGTCAATTAATAAAAGGCATTCATAAAACATTTAAACTCTCGCTAGAAAAGCCGGCGGATTACAAGACTTCAAATTGGACATAAAATGCTAACTTACTCATACATTATCACAAAACAATAAATACCACCGTGTACTCATTGTAATACGAATTTATCAGTAAAACAAGTATTAACGGAATGTAGAAAACAACGAAACTTGAACGTACCGTATGAAATGAATGAACTGTTGACGGATGTTAGGCCACACATAGACACTATCCTACAGTTTTACGGAATACGCATTTATACGAACACATAAAACAAGCATATACACAGCATGATTTTTTTTTATTCTTAAATTTTATAAGAAAAAAGATAGGAAAAAACAATTGTTAGTTTTTTTGTCTTTTTTTTTTACAATTTTAGACTATATATTTGTTCATTTTATTTATTTTTATTGTTAGAATAAGTAAAATTCCAAACTAACATAATCGTTAATTTATTAAAATTGGCTTTACATGTTACGCATCATCAGGGGCCTAAAAAACTAGATTCAGGAAAATGTAACCAAGTTGAACCTTCCACTAGAATGTCAGTCAGTTGTGGGTTTAGTCAGCAGTTGGACAATTGAAACAGCTGACAAAAAACACAGATGATTATTGTTATGTAGATCTTCAGTTATTAACTGACCATTCTAGCCGAAGGTTCAATTTAATTCCATTTGGCTGTATCTACTTTTAAGGCTCGTGAAGAGGCGTCTGAGGATGCGAAACACATAGAGCCATTGTTAATAAATGCAGACGTAATCATAATTACGATTACGATTATAATTATAGGCTCTCGAGATATAATTACAATTACGATTATAATCGTAATTACAGCTGTGATTACGATTACTTTTGTAATCACAACTGAAGTTATAATTACAATCGTAATCACAACATTTTTCTGTAATTACAACTGTAATCACTAATTTTTTCTGTAATTAGGAATATAATCACAGCTGTTTCTGTGATTACACTTGTAATTGCAACTAATTTATCTGCAATTACAACTGTAATCACAATTTTTGTCTATGATTATGGCTGTAATCACAATTTTTGTCTATGATTATGGCTGTAATCACAGATGTTTCTGTGATTACCAACGTAATCATAAATGTTTTCTGTAATTACGACTGTAATCACAAATTTTCTGTCATTATGAACGTAATCGCACCTTTTTTTATGTGTTTTCCACTATACTGACAACTTTGATCTTGTGAATGCAGTATCAAGAAGGGTTGTGAAAAAATTACCGATCGCTAAAAACTGATACCTCTGCATCATTTAGCGCTAACTTAATATATATCAATATAGAAAATAATTGCAAGAGGGCCTGGGAAAATTGGGGGGGGGGGGTGCTGAGACCAATTCCGGGGTATGGAATTCTAAAAATTTCGAGCCCCTGGTAGTTGCTCAAAGCTGGCCGGAAGTGGACCTGTGCGGACTGGAAAATGTTATAGTTGTAACTATAACTAAAGCTCAAGGGCGTATATAAGGGGGGGGCTGAGGGGACTGCAGCCGAAATCTTGATTTGATGGTAAAAACTTGTCGTAAAACACTTAAAAATAAATTAAATAGTATCACTTAGTTCATAAAAAATATTTTATTTGACGTGTAATAGCGTTTTAGTTGCCTAAAACTATTCCAAGCTCTAAATTTTTAGTATTCCACACCCCGGAATTGGCCTCAGCCCCCCCCCCTCCCGAAATTTTCTTAGCCCCTCACGAAATTTTCTTAGCCCCTCCCGAAATTTTCTTAGCCCCTCCCGAAATTATTTTCTATATACGCCCATGCTAAAGCTAAGTAGCTTTTAGCTACCACGATATTTAAACATTTCATAAATAAATTAACGATTAGCGCCCTGCCGTCGCTATGCACTAATTTTTAGCGCTGGGTATTTTAAGTTAGCGCTAAATTATGCTGAGGTATCAGTTTTTAGCGATCGGTAATTTTTTCACGACCCTTCTTGATACTGTATTCACAAGATCAAAGTTGTCAGTATAGTGGAAAACACATAAAAAAAAGGTGCGATTACGTTCATAATCACAGAAAATTTGTAATTACAGTCGTAATTACAGAAAACATTTATGATTACGTTGGTAATCACAGAAACATCTGTGATTACAGCCATAATCATAGACAAAAATTGTGATTACAGTTGTAATTGCAGATAAATTAGTTGCAATTACAAGTGTAATCACAGAAACAGCTGTGATTATATTCCTAAATACAGAAAAAATTTGTGATTACAGTTGTAATTACAGAAAAATGTTGTGATTACGATTGTAATTATAACTTCAGTTGTGATTACAAATGTAATCGTAATCACAGCTGTAATTACGATTATAATCGTAATCGTAATAATATCTCCAGAGTCTGTGATTATAATCGTAATTGTAATTATATCTCGAGAGCCTATAATTATAATCGTAATCGTAATTATGATTACGATTACGCCCAACTCTTCACAAGAATCACTAAATAAATATAGTTTTGAAGTCCAACGACTGTATGTGTGATTCGATACTACTGATAATTCCTATACAGATGGAATCTTCTATGGTTGCTTCAAAACTTGAATATCTTTTTGTAACTATATTAAAAACTCCCTTATATTGAGAGTATTATTGTTACATGATTGATATAATAATAATAATAATAAATACTTACTTAAAATAATAACAAAAATTAAGAAATCCGCTATTTGAGGCGTTTTTACTAATATCTTATTAATTAATCATTATACGTTTTTCTAAATACATATTTAGAAAAACGAATGTAAATATTGTATACTTTTTGTACTTAAAAAAATGTTAAATCGCTTTGTTATGGGATGCGCATAAATTTGTGTATTACATATAAATAATATCCTTAATGCTATGCACGAAACATTTTGTGCTTTAAGTTGTACAAAGTCTGTAACATTTTGTATTATTTAAAGAACGCAAACGTATAAGTCTTCATCACTTCAGACTGAGGGTATCTCCATATTTATTCCGCGGGAGGAATAAATCGTCTATAGACTTGCAAATATACGAACAGCTGTAAACAGAGCTTGGATTAGCGATAGCCAGCTCTTCTGTCAACATTCCCGGCTCATCGAACACCTGTATACCGCTCAAACAATCATTTAATCTGTTTCCGAAACAAGAATAAAGTTGCCCACTTTTCATGCTGCAGAAATGCCTACTGGATAAATGTACACAGGGGATAGTGAAAAGCTGGCTACAAGATATAGCTGCCATTATATTTTCATTTATTTATTTTTAATAATTAAGAAGAAAATTAATTAAAATTTGATACAAACAGAAATATCTGAATAATCTAGGCGAATGATAGTGCGCAAGGCCAAATTCCGGCCTACGCACACTGTGTGTATATTACATGATGTTTTAGAGCCGATATTTACCCTCTAATAACTTTAAACCAGTTTAAGATAAACTTATGAAATTTCACACAGGTAAATTCACACTAATTAACTTTAAGTAAAATCGGAATAAACACTAGAAGGTCGTCCAAGTATCCCTGGCAGAAATTAGGGCTCAATTTGCTGAGAAGTTCGTCCATCAGTTGCTGGAACGTTATGGGCGCATTTTTCAAACCAACGGTCACCCTGGTGAACTAAAAATGGCCCAAATCAAAGGAATTTTCTTTAGTGCCTTCTGCTCAAATTTATGAACATAAAAATGCTTTAGTTCCACCCGACAAACTTATATAATGTACTGTATAACATAAAGTCTTCTTTTTCGTACCCCCCCCCCCCCGATATGTATATATACTCGTGTATGTATGTATATATATACACAAAAATTTGAAGCACAAGCACCGTTATTTTCGTGAAATTTTCTAGTCAGTACTTTTGGATTGCATCATGAGGTCAGCCTCAGAAATAGGTTTCCTCCCTGCGGAGGGAGAGAAGAAACGCGCTTAAAAGGGAAAGTGCTTTGAGATAATTGGCTGTAAAATCTAAAAAAATATGTGAAGATTATGTGTATGGAAGTTTCTATTAAAATTCCCACCAAGATAAAGAAAGAGTTTTGGAAGGTCGCCTAAAAGGGCAGACAAAGACCAACTTAAATTGCCTCGGAGCTTAGTTGGCAAAGTTCCTTTTCACAACTTGGACTCATGTTTATACAACATCGGACCTTTGTTTGCGACAACAGACTTTTTGTTAAGTACACCACTTGTTGTCAAACGTGGCTCTAAAGCTACCATCAAGAGATGGACCGGGGTCATCTAATCGGTAATTCTAAAATTTCCTTATTATTTGTGCTCATTAAAAATAATATTCGGTCACGAGGGCATACACGGGCAGATACTGTAGAGGTATCTGATTTCTCATACTACACAATAACACACGACTGTGCACGTTACTCACGAGCCGAATAATGTATCGAGGACAGACCGAAGATGCCGAAAGACAAGCACTCACTGAGATAATTTGGACGACTTTGATCCGACTCATCCATTCAAGCTTCAACTCCGCCGCCATTCGGATGTCGTCCCTCTAAATGTTCCGACCCGTCCAACTAGACTTCCAACAAGCACATTCACAATCCGATTTGTGGTCCAACTTCGGAAGTTGGGCCACAAATCGTATTGCAAATCGGAACGTAAATGGCCTTCTTTAACTTCCACCTTTACATTATTTCCAATGGGCACTTACGCACTTGGTCGCCAGTCGCCCGGATGACTCTGGCTTACATTACTTTCAATGGGCGCTTACGCACATGGCGGCCAGTCGCCCGGGAGGCTGAGCGACTCGTTGAGCAGTGGCGACACACAAGCGACTTTCTGTCGCTCTCTAGCTAAGAACGCTCAGAGTCGATATTTTCTACTACAACCCAAGTGCCTAGTAAGATTCAGAAATTTGAAATTTATTTTAAATCTCTATTTTCTTTTTTTTTTTGTGATTATATTTATTTTTGATTAAAACCTTGATTATATTAAATAATTTAAAAATAATATGTTTTCAAATTATTTACAGTTTATTTTTAAATTACCGTTATTTTTTAAAACAGTCATTCAGTATTTAATGTCTACTTGTGGCCATGGAACATGCAATTGTTTGGAAATATCGAGGTAAATTAAAAATAAATTGTGTTAAAAATCCCGTAAATAGTAATAATTCTAGAATTTAAAAAATATTTTCTTACTTCAAGATTTTCACCTATTTTATCGTATGTATCTAAATAAACAAAATAAACGGAGCTCATAATTTAGGAATGATTCCTAAAAACGAAACGGTTTTAAAATAATTAAGTTCTCACTTATCTTAGTGTTATAAATAGTTTTTCTTCTGGAGAAATACTAGTATATTTGTATATGTGTCAGATATATGTGATTTCAGAACAAACAATCTCCTTTCTTGTAACAAAAGATGTACCCAACACTCTTTTGGTTTTCTTTCTCTCTATAATTAGTAGCGTTACTATTACTAATTCTTCGAGTTCCATTCTGCTGTCGCTCGACTTGGTCTTCTGTCCCTAGTTGCCTATGTTGGCGACTTAGTCTCCCGGCGACCAGTCGAAAGTGCGAAACATTAAAAAAAATGTTTAAGCTATAATTAATTCATATAATTTAAATTATTAAGACATTTACTAACTAAAATTTCTTTACAATTACTTTTTTCTTTGACAGTTGGTGGCGTTCGGGGCGGAGGCGGGGCGCGTGGGTCGGCGGGAGCGATGGGCTGGGCTAGGGTTGGGGACGAGCCCCCCCCCCTCTGCTGTCTGTGAAGGTTTGGTTGCCGTGGCACCAGCAAGCACACCTTCTATCATAGACCTGGCAGCCAGTCACCAGATGCGGGCCACTAAGGTAGGACTGGCACGGGTCTCTACTCGACCTTGGCTAGATCCGCCTCCCGCTGGCCGTCGGGCTCTGTCTCTGCTTTTGATGCTACCAACGGACCGACCAAGAGGCATAAATGGCCCAATAGTGGTTGAATGGCCTTTAAACATCAAAGAAAAAAGAAAGTGCGCAACAGGCCTAAGCATCTTACTGCGGAATTCGCGTATTTACGCAGCTCCTGCTTGACGTACTTTATCATATCCGCTACACGGTCAAACCCTAATTAGGCGGACCACTATAAATCAAGACAGCTAACTAATTTAGTAAATTATAAATAATGATGAGGGTTCATTGAAAAATTTAAATTTAATAGCATTGCTTTTCTGAATGATTGTACAAATGAAAACATTGGAATGACGATGTTGAAATTAACGTGAATGTCTGTTCCAGGTTGATTCCCCTCGACTAGGAAATGGACCTAGTTCTGAATGCAGAGATACCAAATCAAATGTCAGATAAGGGACCTTCGATCTGGATATTGGTTTCCGATAGGTCTCAGTTCCAGGCCTCGCAATATACCCAGAAATGCCAAGACTGCAATAGACAGATATACATCCACGTATATTCAAACGTATATGCATATATATTATTCGAAACCTTAATTGGGCAATGTAATAAAGTAATAGTTGGATATCGGCTAAACATTCAGATTTCCTGAAAAAATCTATAGTTTGTAAGTTTCTGCATGCTCTTTGGCAGTCTTCTTCAACAATAAAAGCGTTTAGCGTCACATCTACCTCAAGGTCATCCAACGGTTCAACCTATCTCACAATAAACTTCCACTTCATTTGCAGAGATTTATGGCTTACTAAACGTAGAAAAAGATTCGCGAGAAAGCTCTGATTCATCGAAAAAAATAGAAGTGCGTTATTGTAAGTCCAGAAAGTATCTTCTATCAATGGATTTGGTCTAATTTAGACCAAATCCATTCCTTTAAAAACCAAATCCATTCCAAAATTTCCTTTAAAAAAACAGTGATTTTTAAAAAAATCACTGTTTTTTTAAAGGAAATTTTGTATATTTTATGATTGCATGATTATAATTTCAATTATCTTAAAACGTTGTTGAGCAATCTTTTCTTATTCAATAAAAAAAAAATATGTAACAGAAAATTGGAAACAACTCCTTTTCCCTTCGGAATTGGAATCGGACTGTACTTCAATTGAACCTTTTTGTTGGAAATTATCCCCAGAATCACGTTCTAGTGTTTGGCTACTTAGACCTGAATCACCCTGATTATATTCTTCTAAAAGATGACGGAATATAAATTTTTTATTTAATTCCTTTTCAATTGCAGGGGCTCGATAATGTAGAAGATTGATTACTTCATTTGATTTTCCCGACATGTTTCGTGCTTTGTGTCGCACCTCTCCTATACAAAATTATTCTTTTTGTATACCTCCGAATTCATATATTTTCCAAAAATATATTCTCATCTCGCCATAAACAAATTTAAATTTTAGCAAATTGTTTTAAATCCTATTATTGCCATATTAGGAGGTCTTCTCGTCATGTCCTGTCGCTTGAATCAGGTGTTATTTAGCTAATCTTATTTTGATCATTAAAATATTAAAGTATAAGAGTTCACAACGTGTTAGGACGTTGGAAGGAGGAAGGGCGAATCTGAAGAATCGAGATTCTTTTTTGTTTTATTTTCTTAGTCAGAAAGATGTAGGTAACACGAATCTTCGCCTTGTTTCTCTGGTTCGCCTTTAGTCCTCTCAGAGTTTCAAGTTAAAGTGAATAGCACCATCATCTATGAAAAATTCAATGTCTGATTTCAGGGGGGAATTTTGGGTCTGAAACTCCCCTCCTAGCATTTTGTTATCCTATCACCCTGATAAATTATAATTAAAAAATTGGATTTCTATTGCATACGTTTTCAATCAGATTTATGAATCAGCAATCCGTAGAGTGAACATTAGCATTAGGGGGCACCTACATTGGACCCGATCCGATAGCCAACGACCGTAGGAAGAAAAACAAACACATTCGTCTCAATGAAGATGCCAACATTGGTCCCAACCCGACCCGATGGCCACCGATTCTCGGCCGTTCAAACTTGCTTGTTCCTAGACCGATTTCGGACCAGCCATTCAAAATGGTGTCAACGAAATTGTTGTGTTCCAAAAAGGCGTAAAGCCTCTACATCTTAACCGATTCCAATGCCTTTTTTTTTTTTAAATGAAAGCTATTAAAATTTGGAACAACTTTGTCAATTCACTTTTGTTTTTAGTTTCCCTTGATTATTAAATTATGTGGACAGATGTTTATAACCATCCAATGTTTATAACCTTCCAATGTTTCTTACCTTGTATTAATTTAATTTATTATGAGTTTCGCGACGGAGGCGACTGACTCATAAGAACAGCAGAATCAAAGTCCGTTAAAGTAGTAGTCAGGTCGTAATATTAAAAAGGATTACACTTAAATAAAACAGTAGAAAAAAAAAATTTGAAAAACACAAAACATGAAGCAACATACTTTATACAATAAAGACAGAGAAAAACAAATTAGAAGAATACATATAATTATATGTTCGAATAATAGTTGTGTTTTGAGATGTGTCAGAAGTATTTCGATGTATTGGCTACCCTCTGTTAGTAAGTCATGTAAGTCGAGTGGAATTGTCAAGTTGTCTAACGTCGGTCAGTATATGTCTAACCTTGTAGCTACCTTCCTTATAAATTATTATAAAATATGAATACTAATGCTTCTCTTAATTAGTATCAATTAAAATTAACTGTTGCACTAAGATTTACTATTTCGGGAGTGATATACTTCCAGAAGATTGATTGGCCTCTCAACACATCCTTCATGCTTCCAACATTCAACCTTATCGAAGGTTTCTATTCTTATTAGGTGGTATTTCTTAAATTAACCACTCATTTGCACTTCACTACGAGTCGTTACTGACGAGCTAAATCGGATAGGATCCGGTTGGGGCCAATGTAGGCACTCACGTCGGCCGCTGTCGGTCAGACAAAATCGGATTGAATCGGATCGGATCGGGAGAAATACGGGTCCAATTTAGGTGCAGCCTTAGCTATCCTGAAGAACTCTCACTTATATTTCCCAACATCCACATTTCGTAATTCGCTCTTTCTCTACCAAAGGTTCTCAGATATTACTTGAGTGAACGAAGTTGATGATTTTACACTTGATATTTTAAACAGATATTAAATAACAAATAAAAAAAAATAAAACATGATATTGATTATTTCCGATTACCAATAATATCCGTCATTAGGTCAAAGCAATCAACCTACCATTGAAAAATATACAACTGAAATACGGAGTAAAAATGTACTTCGCTTCGATTTTATTGCGGGAAGTTCATTGTTGGTCGCAATCGACTTTTATTAACTGATGCAATTTTACGTCCTACGTCATAAATTTGAAATACCCCGAAGCTTGAACTGGAGTGGGATCATGAAAATGCCATAACCTTTTCGGTTTATGGTTCATCGGTAGTAATCCAGCTACTGGCAGAAGAGCCCTCCGTATGAACCATTTTCCGAAAATGCACCGTATCTACGATGCACAATACAGGTCTGATTTGCAGCCCTTGAGGCACTCCAATTCGAATAAAAGGATCTTGCTGTCAAAAGCCCTAAAGTTATGACCCTCCAAGATTAATCTCCTAAACGAGGGAATCGCGTGTCCTCAACCTATATCCATAGTTTAATACTTTCTACCAAGCATTATCCTTTAACAGGTAAACCACTGCAGATCTCTGCATTTTACTGTCTCCAGAAAAAAAATCCTACCTAAAAGAATTGAGTCACCTTAACGCGTTTCCGGTCTTATCTCTAGAGTCATTTGAAAGCTTAGAATCGAAGCAGGCATTGTTTTGTTTTGATCTTTCGTGAAAAATATAAACATTTAAAAATGTAAAATGAAATTTAAGATTAAGTTATTCCATTTAAACACCAATTTCTCCATATGAGATCGCTCTATTAAAAATTGCATAGGCACCTTATTTGTAGGAAATTAAACAAGCTTTAGAACAGAAGCTATTCATTTACTTTGACTTCCCAACTGGTTTTGAGATAAACAAGAATATATCCCCAAAAAAGTCCCAAGACAACGGTTATAGATAAGGCGTTGAAAATGGTTTCATTAGATTCTCTACGAGTGAAAAAAAAATCATCATTTTGGTGCGTTTACGTTCATATCCTCAGTACTATTAGTAAAGGAATAGAAACATTGGATCTTAAGTTTTCTTTTAGCCGAATCCGAATCATTACTTGACTTCTTAAAACCCCTTTGTGTAGGCAAATCGGGCCAACATATGTGCAGTTCTGGACTTATGCCAGCTTGGATGTGCATTTAGTATTGGACTCAACTCTTAAATCTCTTTCTTCCGACTGCTTGCTCATAACTGGCTAACAAATTTTACCGCGTCACCGTTCTTTCTATAAAGACGATTCGCACTTTTGACCTTTCAGCGCAATCCAGAAGTACCTGAAGGAAAATCCGTTACCCGTAGGTCACGAATTTTAACAAAAGTAGGAAACATCTATACACTGGAACATTCCCCCCCCTCCCCCCCCCCGAGTGCCAAACTTCCCAAATAATTAAAAAATGTATGTAAGTGTCTGGAATACAACAACCATTTAATTTTCTTATTTATATTCCTACACCATATGTATTTCAAACCTTTCGTGTCTCACATAACTTGATTTTTTTTTTCACTTTTGAATCCCAGAATAATTGATTTTTGTCTAATATTTTGAAAATTGCTTACCCTAGATTCTCTATACTTTCCCGAAGTACTAACCCTGAGTAATTAAACTGGTAATTGGTTTCCCCTATAAGTGGACAGTATTTAATTACTGGTCACGCGAAGGGGCGGGGTCCCGTCTTCCTATCTAGATCTCTTTAGGATCTGGAAATACACTGGTCTTAGGACTAAAGATTTGATTTTTACAAATTAATAATTTGTGCTTTTACATAAGTATCATTAAATAATTAGCATTTTTCTTAATAGTAATCGTTTCACCTCTGGTCAGCCGTAATTAAACTCCCATGAAATTTGGGACATATTTACTAAAAACAATATTACGAATTGGAAAAAAATTGTCAAGCAGGAGCTGCATAACTAATCCAGTTCCCTAGTGTAAGTAAAGTCCACCCACTGCTTCACAGGAGTCTTCAGAAATGGTGAGATAGTCATGTCAAGAAAAAGGCTGAATTATATAAAGCTCATTCTACCAGTGTTGATATTTTGCTCATTTTCAAAATGGATGAAGAGGTACTGGTAATTCACGAGAGTTTCGGGGGGAGTCTGCACTGGGAAAATATGAAAAAGAAGAACCAACTGGAGTTGATGAAACGTATTAGGAAACAAGTGTCCATTTCATCCGTGTGGGATGACACAGATGTGCCGGTCATGTAGCGGTGTGGATTAAGGCAACATACCTAGAAAGATGATAGAAGGGATACTCCATGGGACCTGAAGTCATGGGAGACCACATCCCCGCTAGAAGGACGGAGTTGTACACGACGTTAGGGCCCTGCTCCGCGTACAAAAATGGATGGTTGGTGGACGTTGATTCGGGAGGCCCTGACCTAGTTATGGGTTGTGCGCCAGTTAAGTAAGTATGTAAGGATACAGCTGAAACTTTTTATACACGTTTTATATTCTTCCAAATAAAAATATTGGAACTCGGGCAGTTCGGGTTGTCCATTTAATCCGTGGAAGACACAGATAGGCCGGCAACGTGGCTCGTAAGGATTCTATAGGATTGCCATTAAAGACGATGGATGAAATACTCCAGTGAACCAGAAGACGTGGGAGGCCGAAGCTCTGCTAGAATGATGGAGTTGCACATGACGCTAGGGCCATACTAGGCGTGCAGAATTGGATGGTTGCTGCACAAGATCGGAACAGCTGGCGGAGGCTGATTCAGGTGGCCCTAGTCGACAAGTGGGTTACGCGCTAGCGAAGTAATTAAGTAACAACAAACTGCAGATAAATTTATGATAATGTCCAAAGAGATACTGAAGACATTGTTAGGGAAGGCTGAAGGCCGAGATCCGAACAGATTCCTAATTTACTGAATAAAACATCACTGCAGACTGTTCGGCTAGGATGAGGCTTAGGCCTGGTGACGTCATCCAAGGCTCTACCTGTCCTGGTTAAATATTTTAGGAAATCGGCCTACTTTACAGATCAATGTCACGGGATTTCCTGTTTAGCTTATTCATAATCTCATTACAAAGCCCACTAGCACTATGTTGTGCTCACCAATAGCAAGTTAGCACTTTCCGTAGGAATGTAGCTGTTGAGGTTGTACTAATAAAAGAATTTTTTGCTAAATATCTTCAAAGCTTCAATGATCCTACCTACTAGATACAGAAAATAACTCCCGTTAACTGTCTTATTGTAATAACTATCCTATTATGTAGTCTGATTTATGTATGTCTGTAAGTATGGGATGTGGTCTATGACTAATAGGAGAATAGATCGCTGTGAACAATGAAGGCCTATAAAAATAGCAAAACACCGAACATACATTTTATAAATTCATTGTACTTTATTATCTTAACTAATATTTATATATATTTAATGAGCTTAGCAACGAAGGCGATTTGTTCTAATTTAAACAAAGATCTTACATAGCAAATTTACATATTGATATTTTACATAAAACATAGTTAAATATAAAGAAGTATGAACAAAAATTAAAGAAAACAAAAAAAAAGAGAAGATTTTACGTACATAGTATGTATAACAAGCATTGACAGCTGTGTTATTTTTTTACCCTTTTATTCCTATAATAAAAATATCTAATTTCAGCAATTAGAAAACTGTACAATCTATAAAAAGAAAACCGTTTCTACTTTTTCTTGAATTGTTCTTGTTTTGCTTTGGGTTTCAAAGGTTTATTTTTTCCCCGTAGCAGGTATTTTTGGAGTTGTCCGAAGGCCACCTGTGCATGCAGTGTTCCTTTTCTGTTCTTTTGCAGCTTTCAGAGAAGTCACTAATGCCTCAGCATCGTGCATCGTGTTCTTAACTAATATATTTAAAATCATATCTCTATCACTAATTATGGCAATAAAGAAAAACAATATCAACCTCCGAGTGCAATGGAGTGTACAATATTGTTGGTTAGTCCATCTTTAGCCAACACAAACAAAGTGTGAGGTTCACCCACGGGGAGAACATGCCTTGTATAATTGCCCATGTGGAAAACACGGTATGCCCAAATCTAAGCCACCAACAGACATCGTTTGTCCTGGCGACTAATTGGTTGTCATTGCGAATGCCAATCTAATTGGAAATTGAATGCGTTTGAATTCAATTGGCAAATCTGCATGAATAATAATGGTCAAAACTGAGTAGGGAGTAAGTGAAAGCTTATTTTGTGAGGAAAAAAGGAGACCGGCTTCCTTCTCGTCTCTACTCCGTGCTGTTTACTGGGTGAGAAGTGACACCGGTAGACGCCTGGTGGGAATAATTGATCGAGTGATAATTGATCATTTATCGACCACCAAGGATTGAAAATTATTAAAGTACTAATATCGCTATTAAAAAATGGAAATTGGTAATAGAAGGGTGAAATTTTAGGTTTGTGAGTATTTTTTGATGCCAAATCATAAAAAAATAAAACAACTTTTTTTTGGGTGAACCACCCTTATCACTTAGAGGTATGAAAAATAATTAACATCCTATTCTTAGTCCTACCAAATATACAAACTAAATACGAATATACAAACTAAATTTCACAAAAATCGATCAAGCCGTTTCAGAGGAGTTTGGTTACAAACACTGTGGCACGAGAATTTTACTGACCGTAGAGGTCAATAGTAAAATTATAGACCTTAGCACGACAAGAGCTTGAGAAAAGAAAAACGTCACGTACAGATTTTTTTCAAATCCATAGAACATAATATACCTGCTATACACATAAATTTGGTAAGAAGTTGGTTTTTTTTTTCCAAACGATTTCTCTTTTTATAAACAGACATCTTTCACTAGGTGGTGTAGGCAATGACTCCCTCAGTAGATTTTGTAGGCCTGAGGGTGTCTAGGCACGACCTGTTCAGACAGGAACGTACTTGTTTGGTCTCAGATGTCACCGTCTGAAGCTAAACGAGATTGAACCTGTTGTATCAGGAATTTGGAGCTAAATGTCTGTTCATTCTCTCAGTTCAGTAGTATCAACTGAAGTGAACACATTCACTGAGGTCTCTTAGTTGTGTCAAAGTGATTAAGAACGTATTTTAAGGTTTGAAAGTGCATTTAGACAAAATGTCACATCGTCTTTGTGTTACCAGTCCAGACTACTTCTGTTTTATCTGTGGTGAGTACACAGTTAAGAAACGCCAACGAAATATAACAGGTTTTGTCAAAAATGTATATTATGCATATTTTGGCTTGAGAATAGGAGATCAAGATAAAGTGTGGGCTCCTCACAAAGTATGCCATAGCTGCGTAGAAAATCTTCGCTTATGGTACAAAGGAGAGTTAAAATCTTTCGGATTTGCTATCCCAATGATGTGGAGGGAGCAAAAAAAACACGTTAATGACTGTTACTTTTGTAATTGTCATGTTCAAGGCTATAATTCCAAAAATCATAAGCTCATTAACTACCCTAATGTGGAATCTGCTAGTCGTCTGGTACCACACGGTCCTGGATTGACAGTTCCTCAGCCCCCTCTAATAGGGAAGCTAATAGAGAAGACTGTATGTCGGAGAGCGATGAAGTACACAGTGAGTTCAAAGCAATCAGTTCAGAAGATGAACCTCAGCTTATTTCTCAACAGGAGTTGAACGACTTAGTGAGAGATCTTGGACTTCCAAAAGATGCAGCTCAGTTACTTGGCTCCCGTCTTAAAAACAAAAATTTATCACAGCCAGGCACTTCTTTTTCATGGTATCGACACCGTGAAGCAGTTTGTGTTCCTTACTTTGCTCTGGATGAGAATCTTATTTATTGCAAAGACATTCTTGGTCTGATGGGTCAATTTGGTATACAATATGACCCGATTCATTGGCGTCTATTCATAGACTCATCAAAGCGAAGTCTAAAGGCTGTTTTGTTGCACAATGGCAATACTTATGCTTCAGTTCCAGTTGGCCATTCGGTACATTTAAAAGAAACATACGAAAATTTGTCATTAGTTCTCGAACGAATTCATTATAATGAGCATAACTGGTTGATATGTGGAGACTTGAAAGTACTTACTATGCTCTTAGGTCAGCAATCAGGGTACACCAAGTTCCCTTGTTTTTTATGTTTATGGGATAGCCGAGACAGAAATTCCCATTGGAACAACAAAGACTGGCCATCACGAGGAGCTCTGTCGCCAGGCCAAAAAAATGTAATTAGGAGAAGTTTGGTTCCTTCTGACAAAATCCTGCTACCTCCTCTACACATAAAGCTAGGGCTGATAAAACAATTCGTAAAGTCTCTCAATAAAGAAGGTGAATGTTTTAAGTACTTATGCTCCAAGTTCCCACGATTAAGTGATGCAAAGCTAAAAGAGGGGATCTTTGTAGGCCCAGATATTCGGAAACTTTTCACAGATCCACATTTCACTCAGACCATGAATGAGAAGGAGAAGGAAGCTTGGAATTCCTTTAAAGATGTTGTTGAGAAGTTCCTTGGTAACGTGAAGGATCCCAACTATAGAAGTATCGTGGAACGCATGTTGAAGGCTTTTCAATTACAAGGTTGCAACATGAGTTTGAAGGTTCACTTCTTACAATCGCATGTGGACTATTTTCCGGAATACTTACGGAAAACTTACTTCCAGGTGAAGAACAAGGGGAAAGGTTCCATCAGGACATCCAGGAAATGGAACGTAGGTATCAGGGCAAATGGAACGTAAACATGATGGCTGACTATTGTTGGATGCTGCAGCGTGAATCATCTGAAGGGTCCTACAGCCGGAAACGAACACGGAGAAATTTTCAAGAGAAAAAAATACGTTTTCATAAAAATAATAACTAAATATGCCACTGTTAATTCTGGAGCTGTTATTTTTTTTTTTTTTTTTTTTTTTTTTTTTTTTTTTTTTTTTTTTTTTTTTTTTTTGGTGCATCTACTACCGAGGTCATTAGCACCATGAAGCTGTTATTTCTACACATTTATGTATTTTGTACAGTAAACAACATTGAAATAACTAAAAGATCATGGAAATAAATGAAAACTCTTATTCGCCAATTCTGTTTTCTTTTAATGGTAGTAACTCTGCCCTTATTTGAGATTGAACAATTTCCTTACGTGATAGAGAGGGACTGACCTCATGTTCGGCTTCAGCATGCCAAGGAGCATAGAGATTGACCAAAATCATCAAATAAATTAAATAATAATAAATAAATATTAAGACGAAGCGATGTTGACGGACCGAACTGTCCATCACAATAAACCGGATATTCTTATCATTGACAAAGGGAATAAGAGAGCTGATATTATTGATATCGCTGTCCCGAATGATGAGAATATTCGGTAATCTTATGCCGAGAAGCTACGAAAATACCAGGACTTGGCCATAGAGTTGAAAGATTTGTATAAGCTAGATTCCGCAAGGATAATAGCTATTATTATATCGGCTAATGGACTCATCCCAAAGACCACAGTTACAGCTACAAAGTACTTGAAAATCTCATAGGAAGAATTGATTAAAGAGGCCCAACAAGGGGTACTGCTCGATACTGCGAGAATAGTTCGAAAATTCTTGAACGAACGCCCGTGATAAGATGAATGAAAACAAAGGGGAAAAAATTAATAAAAACAACAATTCTTTCGGTTGGCAATAGCCCCCGAAAGAATTTACCCCAGGAAACTGAGAACACACCCCATAATAATAAATATCTTCACAATTTAACAGATAAAGAGAAATAAACAATTAAATCATTAATACTGAGAAAAAATATGAAATAAGACATAAAACACACTTTTTTGAATCAATAATTAAACTCGTTTATCACAAAAATTGTCTGTATTTGCTTAAATTATTAAAATATTTTTCCAACGCCCAAGTTTTGAGCTTAGGTCCTCCAAATCATTAGTGGCATGCTCCTCTATCACTTTGCTTAACCCGACTAGCGTTAATTGTTTAAATGTTGGAGTCCAATAATTTGATATACAATTTTCTCAGCCGTGTACGGGTGCGCATTGTATATATTACGGAATGTTTCTTCTATGAGTTATTTTGCACATTCTTTGTGTATGTTTATTGACTACATCTAGACAATATTGCGAATTATCTTTGTGAATTGCAAATCCTGCTAAATAATCCTCCCAGAGGTCAGGAGGCTAAAAGGCGAAAGCATTCACTAAATCCTAGCACGCTCAATCTACCAAGCTGATCCCTGGAAAATGCTAAAGTTCAACTCTAGCACGGAATATCAGAATAATTAGCCATCAAGTAGATTATCATAGCTCAATTATCGTAGGAAAGTCTAAACGGAATTTCGTGGAAATTTAAGCTTTGGAATTTCATGATGTTTCAGTAAGTTGAAGAATAGATTTCTCTTTAACCTGAATATTTTTTATTACGCCCTCATTGTAAGTCAGCAGTTTGTTAGAGGGCTTAAAAAATGTTTCTATTCTGATTGGTGGTAAACCACTACTCCTTTAAACCATTACGTAATGCTTTTTTGGTACTTCGACAACTTGTTCACGAAAATAGTTTCATTTTTAACAAACGATGTTAATTTATATAATTAATTAAATTTATCAAAACTTGAATTTATATTAACTTCCCTAAACCGCTGGCTGTCATTTGTTTTTACTTAAAAGGGAAGTATACAGTGGTGGAGTCGCTGATTTTGCCCATTTTTAGCGCGGTTCCTCCCTCCCCCATAGGGAGGAACCCCGCTTATAAGGTTGATACAATGAAACAATCCGGAAGTGCCGACAAGAAAATTTCGCGTTTCAGAACCCCTAGAGACCGAAAATAACGGTGGTTCAAATTTGTATATATATATATATATATATATATATATATATATATGTATATATTTATATATATATATATATATATATATATATATATATATATATATATATATATATATATTTGTCTGTTCGCTCTCTAGCTAGAAGACGAATGGTCCGATTTTGATGAAATTTGGTACACAAATCTGTAGTCCAATTTGAAAGGTCAAGTTCGTTAACCAGCAAAATCCGCCCACTGGAAGATGGCGTTTGGGGCGAAATTCGCGCAAAAAAAATCGTAACGCTTACGTTTTTGAGTTCATAAGCTTGTAAGTACTCGTTTTATAGGCTTCTTGGGCTAGGAAAACGAATTAAACCATTTTCAAGGCGATAGCTTTAACCGTTTTCGAGAAAACTGAAAAAATAATTTTTGAATGCCGTTTTTGGTTTGGGTACTTAGACTCATGGGATTCAGTTGAAACATTTACTGCATCTTCTACTTTCATTAAAACTAATATGTTGAAATTTTGGTTGCGTTTGGAGTTAAGGAAGGGTTAGAATAAAATATTTTATTAACAGACATAAAAAAGTTTTGGTAACTTTGTATACTTTCCTTCATATCTCGAAAAAGGTTAAGAATCTTGGGAAACGGAAGAATACCATTGGAAAGCTTACTAAATGTTCTACAAAAAAGGTTCTATTGAAAGTTTTGATTAGGCGATGTCAATCGGAGAAATAAGTGCTTAAAACTTTAAAGTAATTGATTTCGCTTATTCGAACTGTTCTTTTTGTCTTTGATTTTGATACTTAAAATTATGGGATTCAGTTGAAACATTTTCTGCATGTTTGAATTTCATCAACACTAATATGTTAAAATTTCGGTTACGTTTGGAGCTAAGGAAGGATTAGAATAAAATATTTTATTAACAGACATGAAATGTTTTGGGAACTTCGTATACATTCCCTGATATCTCGAAGACGGTTAGGAATATTGGTAAACGGAGGGTTACCATGCGAAAGGTTACTAAATGTTCTACAAAAAAGATTCTGAAACAATTTTTGATTAGGCTATGTCAACCGGAGAAATAAGTGCTTAAACTTTGAAGTAATTGATTTCGTTTATTCGAACGGTTCTTCTTGTTTGTTTTTATTCCTTGTTGTTTTTTCATTGGTTATAGTAGGATAATGTATTTGACAATAAAACAGATTAATTAAAATAAGAAAAGCAATTCATTGTTAAAAATATATCAGGCTGTACCGTATGAAATGTCAGTTTTGGATTTGTCGATTTCCTTCAAATGTCTTGAAACTGTCGAGGCTCCTATTCCGAGTTCTTTGGCATATTCCCTAGTGTTTTTAATTGCTTATAGTAGTCAAATGTATTTGTCAATAAAACAGGATACGTATAATTAGAATCAATATTTTGTTTGTTAGAATTCGAAGATGCCGTATGAATATCTAGATTACAGTACTGGTGTTGATTTCGTTCTTTAGAATTATTCTTGGTATTCCCTATTTTCATCTGTTACCCATAGTTTTTTATTGTTAGTAGGTTTTTCTTATTGATTATAGAATATAAATCTATTTGGCTATAAACCAGGATACGTAAAATTAGTGACAATATTTCGGAGATTTCTGAGCGAAATACTTTTAAGATTTTCTTAAATAAATAGATAGATAAAAAATAGAGTAAGGAGTGCCGCCATATTGAAAACAGTGTGTTGTTTAGCTCCTGATTTAATTAGTTTTAAAGTGAGTTTTTTAGTGGTATATTTTCATAAATCTGTTCTAATGAAGAGGTATTCTTAAGCTGCAAGCTACCTATAGAATATTATTGGACACAACAGCCTAATAAGGCATAATATTTAGTGAAGTGTTATTGAGATCAAGTGAGCAGTTTCTGACCTCAACTAATAACGTTTTCTTTATTTTTCATAATCTTTTATAGAGGTTCTCTCGTAGTAGTATGATATTGCTAAATACTTGAATAAATCCAGATCTAGTGGCGAAAATTGCCTTCAATAAGGAAAACAATAATTTATAACCTAAAGGCGGGCAACAACGTGGAGAATTCGGGTTTCACCGAAGATTGCCGAGTTCTGCCGCACTAAGCCGAGTCTAGCCGAACATCACCCGAGTCTAGCCGAACTTCAAGCTCTAGAACGGAAGCTGGGCTACCTCGATCACGGCTATAGCAAAGGACTTGTACACCGAGATAAGACCTATCTTATAATTATTTAACTTTAATAACTATCTTACTCGAAGATCGAGACTGCGCTAAGCACATATATATTTATTATTATTATTACAATTTTTTTTTCTCTCTCCAATTATTAATATTAAATACATGCAGGCATGGGGAAGAGAAAACCCATAGCGAAGCACGCAAACAGCTCACAGGAAAATTCTCCTAAAAACTCCCCACAACAAAACAAATCAGTCAATCAGCGACCTAGCTCGCAGTCATCTCTAGCCAAATCTTTACCACCGCCAGCCATAGTCAGCCAATCTAATGATCTTTCCACAGCCAACGCATCAACGTCAGGAACCTCAACCCACCGTCCTTTGCAAAAACCTAACGATCAACAAACTGAACAAATTCCTAAACCCCCACCCATTTACGTAAGGGGAGTTAAACATTTTATTAATTTTGCAAAAGAATTAGAACATGAACTTGGACCAGCCGAATTCAGTTGTCGATCAAACATTGATATTATCACCGTCAAACCATCTACTCCGGAAGCATATAGAAAAGCAATCCAATATCTGAAAAACAAAGATCTGCAGTTTCACACCTACCAACTGCAAGAAGAAAAATCATTCCGAATTGTAATCAGACACTTACACCCAACCACGCCAGAAGAAGATATATTACAAGCCCTGGACGAGATTGGTTTCAAAGCAAGAAATGCCAGGAATGTCTTGCATCCACAGACAAAAGCTCCGTTGCCCTTGTTTTTCGTGGACTTAGAGCCAGCCTCAAACTGTAAAGACTTATTCAAGCTTACAAGACTTCTCTATACGAGTGTTGTAATAGAAGAGCCACACAGAAAAGAAGGGTTGATTCAGTGCCAAAGATGCCAGGGCTTCAATCATACAAAATATTTTTGTACTTTGAATCCGGCATGCGTAAAATGCGCCGGTCCACATCTCACAGCTGACTGTCCTAAAAAATCTAGAGAAGAAAAGGCCAAATGTGTACATTGTCAAGGAGACCATCCGGCTAACTACAGGGGCTGTCAAACGTACCAAGAGCTTCTCCTGAGACGACGCCAGTTCTATAAACAGTCTACCATGACAGCCAACTCACCTAAAACCGAAGAACAGCGCCTAAATAGAAATATCTCCCAGCAAAGGTCTACATCACAGCAGACTCCACATCAGCCATTAGGAAAGGTTTCCACCGCTCTGCCACCCCTCCAGGTTATCCAACAAGCAGAATCTACTCAACAGCTCGAAGCTCCAGAATGTTCAACAACTTCAGGTCATATTTCACGCACTTATGCTCTAGCTACCAAACCTTCATCCTCATCTCCTGATATTTCATCACCTTCCTAATCCTCATCCCAAGCAGAATTGCAAGCCTTCTTCCCTTAGTGACATCCTTGTTGAAATGAGATCCCTTCTAATGCCATTAATCCTTCTACTAGAAAAACTCACTCATCTCCCCCTCCATTCCTCTCAAATATGACCCACCCCCATTTTAGGCCAATCACTGTCCTCCTGTGGAACTCGAACGGATTACTTAACCACACTGACGAACTGACTATGTTTCTTAAAAACAAAAACATTGACATAGCTTTACTGACCGAAACACACTTAACTCCACGTAACACATTTTACATTTCTGGATACAAAACGTACAGGACTGATCACCCGGACGGGACTGCACACGGTGGATCTGATATAATTATACGAGCAACACTCTCTCATTTTCTTTACCCAAACCAATTTCCCTCAGAGCCTTTCCAAAGTACAACTATCTCTCTCCAATCTTCCCAATTCCCCATCACAATTTCAGCCGTATACTGCCCTCCTAATAAATCTGTTTCCTCTTCCACCTTCCACTCATTCTTCCAATTCCTTGGTCCCCGTTTTCTCTCCGGTGGCGATTTCAACTCCAAACACCCTGCGTTCGGTTGTAGAACAGCAAACCCTCGGGGGAGAGCTCTTCTCCAAACCCTTTCCTGTATTCCATCAAAAGTCATTGCTCCTTCATCCCCTACTTACTGGCCAACATCCCGATCTAAACTTCCCGATATTATCGACTTCTTTATAACTTCCGGTATCTCACAAATCCCTTCCGATGTCCAAGCATTAGATGAACTATCCTCTGACCACAGCCCTGTTATACTTTCTCTGAATTCTAATGTTGACCTTTATTCTATCCCTTCCTATCCTACGCTCACCCCTGGACCAGTTGACTGGAAATACTTTCAAGACTCCCTAGAAGAAACCCTCAACCTCAATATTCCTCTAAAAACAAATACAGAAATAGACGACGCAGTCCATAACTTCACACTTGCAATCCAACAAAGCTTACACAGAGCAATCATCTACAAAACACCTCGACGATGTAAAACATATTATTACTTACCTACAAACATACAAAACTTACTGAATGAGAAGAGAAAGGCAAGAAGAATATGGCAAAACACAAGGTATCCCTCTGACAAAACTCGACTAAACCAACTTACAAGGGAATTAAAAACTGAACTCAGAAAACACAGAAACGACCAATTTGAATCTTACACAAAAGAACTTACTACATCTGACAAAACACTTTGGCAAGCTACGAGGAAAATCCTCTCCTATAAATCTTCCCGTCATCCCCTTCGCCGAGAAGATGGTTCCTGGGCCAAAACTGACGAAGAAATATCCCATTCCTTTGGCCTACACCTCACCCAAGTCTTTACTCCTCACCATGATATCAATGATCCTGACCATACACTCCTTGTCTCCAGTAAACTGGACACTCCTCTTCAACTATCACTCCCACCAAAAGCCTTTAATCCTAAAGAAATCCTGAATGCTATCCAACATCTTCCTCCAAAAAAAGCCCCTGGATATGACCTCATCACTTCCAAAATTCTTAATAAACTCCCGAAAAAAGCCATCCTCTTCCTAACTTACATATAAAATGCCGAACGACATATTTCCCCATCCTGTGAAAATTTTCAGTTATCCGGATGATCCCAAAGCCTGGTAAACCTATTCATCAACCTTCATCCTATCGTCCCATCTCACTCCTTCCAATAATGGGCAAAATCCTTGAAAAACTCCTTCTCAAACGCCTTTATCCAATCCTGGATGCCATTATCCCATCCTCCCAGTTTGGGTTTCGCCATTCCCACTCCACTATTCACCAATGCCACCGTATCGTAGACAGCATATCCTCATCCTACGAGAATAAGCAGTATTGCTCTGGGGTTTTCCTTGACGTAGCTCAGGCTTTCGATCGAGTGTGGCACCAGGGCTTGCTGTTTAAACTCAAAGAAATCCTACCTTCAACTTATTACCTTATAATGAAATCCTACCTCTCCGACCGTTTTTTCCAGACATCCTATGGTACCTCATTATCTCCAATCTTCCCCCAACTTGTAGGTGTCCCACAAGGTGGAATTCTCAGTTCCGTACTATTCCTGGCTTATACGGCTGATATCCCATCTCATCCTGAAACATCCATCCACATGTATGCTGATGACACTGCTATCCTTACTGTCAACCAAAATCCAATTCTTGCTTCTAATTCCCTCCAAGAACACCTGTGCCTACTTCAACCATGGCTAAATAAATGGAGAATCAAAGTAAATGCAGAAAAATCTAGCCATGCAACTTTCACACTTCGTAAGTCAAGCTGCCCGCCAATAACCCTCCAAAACATTATAATCCCGCAGAAATCGCAAGTAAAATACTTAGGCCTGATACTAGACAAACGCTTAACTTGGAAGCCACACATAACTCAGAAAAGACAGGAACTAAACAGACGTTTTAGACTTTTATCACGCTTATTGGACAAACGCTCAAAACTATCATTGACTAACAAACGACTTATATACAATACCATACTCCGACCAATATGGACTAGAACTATGGGGTTCCACTAAACCTTCCAATTCCTACAGAATACAAACAATACAATCCAAAATCCTTCGAAAAATATCCAATGCTCCTTACTATGTCTCGAACCTAACCCTCCATAATGACTTCAATATCCCCTTTATCCAATCCCTGGCCAAATCAGTCTATCAAAAGTTCCATTCCAATCTCCCAGGCCATCCAAATCCTTTGATAAATTCTCTATCCTCGTTCCAAAATCCACAAAATCCCCATAGAAGGCTGAAGCGGAGGTGGCCTAGAGACAATTTGCTTTAACATCTGCAGTGCACAAAGTGTCTTATATTTTCATTTAAAATTCTTTACAGTTGTTTCATTATTATTTTATATTATCTTTTTATTTATTTATTTATTTTTTCTTTAATGCATTACTATTGTGGGTTTTGTAATTGTTCATATTCCCACATCAAGCCTCACAATGTCATTATAACTGAACCAGCAATATTACTAGAAATATGTTAACTCATATTGTTGTA
This sequence comes from Gonocerus acuteangulatus, assembly GCA_946811695.1. Classification (NCBI taxonomy): domain Eukaryota; kingdom Metazoa; phylum Arthropoda; class Insecta; order Hemiptera; family Coreidae; genus Gonocerus; species Gonocerus acuteangulatus. Next base: position 32,186,730 of record OX328128.1, on the reverse strand, counting down.
ATAATCAATAATAATAATAATAAAAAAAAAATAAAGATTTTCTACCACCACGAACGGCTTTTTTCCTCTATTTTTATCCACTAGATAGGCTTTATTTTGCATATTATTCTATATAAGTTTTATTCAGCAGGGGATTCTGATGAAATGTCGTGTTTTTGCTGTGGATTTTAAATACGATGTGTCTAAGATTGGATAACATTAGCGAGTCTACATAGTTAAGAACCGACGACGGAGGATCACTTCTTGCTATGATTTAGTCTACATATGTATATTAAATTATTACGGGCGGTTCAATGCCCGTAGAAGCAGAAGGTCCGCAGGAAATTTACCTGCTAAGAGTTAATCCTCAAGAGCTGTAAATATACCCCAGGTATCTGCCGACACAAATACAAAGCCTAGGCGGAGAGCACCCCAAAAACACAGATCCAAACATAGGTTATATACTAAATATTCATAAAGACTACTTAGTTGTAAACCGATTCATCAATTAGCAATCAATAGTTTTCAACAAAGGTTATATACTAAATATTGATAAAAAGTATTTAATTAGAAAAAAAAACAATATTCCACAAGACTTGTTTTTGGTCCATTTGTATCTACTCCATAGACTTAATTAGGTATATTATTCTATTATAGTTGGGCAACTAAACTTTGTTTTATTTTGTTAAATAAAGTTTTTTTCTTGACTTGTTATTCGTCAAGACTTTTATTTGTCCTTGTGTATTAACTAGATAGGTTTTATTCGGCATATTATTCTATATAGGCTATATTAGGCAGGGTATTCTACTCTATCTTGTGTACTTCTTCTTGATCCTTCTGTACATGGGCGTATATAAAAACAATTTCGGGGGGGGGGCTGAGACCATTTCCAGGGTATGGAATACTAAATATTTAGAGCTTGGAATAGTTTTAGGCAACTAAAACGCTATTACACGTAAAATAAAATATGTTTTATGAACTAAGTGATCTTATTAAATTTATTTTTAAGGGTTTTACGAGAAGTTTTTATCATCAATTCAAAATTTCGGGAGGGGCTGCAGCCCCCTCAGCCCCCCCCCCTCATATACGCCCATGCTTCTGTATCCACTAGAAAGGCTTTATTAGGCATATTTTGTATTGATTTATAGAGCTTTGCTTTAGAATGAGAGCCAGATTCTGTAATTTCCGCTTCTGTGTAAAAGTTAGCTACTGTCGGTGTCCCTGACGCCTTAATATCACTTTTATTCGAGATGTTCGAGAGGATTTTGACAATTTTCACGAGATATATAAAAAAAATAAGTTTATTTCTTTTCTAAGCTTGTCAAATGGCACTAGGGACATGAACGGAACCGCGCTAAGATGCTGCAGTTCCTGCGAGTCGGACTTTTTATTCTGATGAATTCTAAATCGAAAAATATACGATATGGGTCCAAGCGTTCCGTCCAATGCGCCTTAGGAGACGGTAAATAAAATAAAATAGGTTGAAAATGCGTTACTTTATTTCTTGAGTTTTGAAAATGATATCGACATAATAATTTGCATTTCGTTATATATTTCGTTATATATTTATATATATATTAAATAAAAAATAATAGCAGATTTAAAATCAGCACCCGAAGAAACCCTATTGTGGTAAATATCATCGAAAACAAAAAAAGTCCGACTCGCAGGAACTGCGTCATCTTAGCGCGGTTCCATTCATATCCCTAGTGTTATTTTGTAGACTTAGAATAGAAACAGTTATTACTTTGTTTGGATCATTCCTAATGTAAACAAATATGAAAAAAAAACATGATTTTCGGCTAGGGATGAAACTATCCTAAGCAGAAATTACTCTTTCTGCCGTCCCAAGTTTCGGTCTACGAAGACTCTTCTACGAATATATTTCTAATTTACTTAACTTGCAGTGCAAACATATCCATTTTACTTTTAAATGCAATTAAACAAAATAAAATTGTACATGAAAATGAGAAAGTAGTGTTATTTTTTATTAAACTACGGCCACATTCAACCACAAAATATAATTATATTTCTAGTATAGAATTTGGCTGCATGACTTCCTACAGGTAAAGGTAACTGTCAGCTGTCCTAGAATGCTTGATGAGAACAATGAATCTGATTTATGAAGTGCAATAAAAGCCTACCTGAACCGGCCTACTACCTCGACCCGGACTGACTCTACACAGAGAATATTTACGTTTTCAGTTCTGTTACAGGTTCAAAGAATTTGTATTTATTCCCCTGTTTCATTGAGAAATACATCCTCCTCCTAGAAGCAATAACAAAATAACAACAATAAAAATATATGTATATAAATAAATATATACATATATATATATATATATATATATATATATATATATATATATACAAATTTGAACCACCATCATTTTCGGTCTCTAGGGGTTCTGAAACGCAAAATTTTCTAGTCGGCACTTCCGGATTGTTTCATTGTATCAACCTTATAAGCGGGGTTCCTCCCTATGGGGGAGCGAGGAACCGCGCTAATACACAACGCTTCTCATTTTCGTCTACTGATCTTGATGAATAAAATATAATACAAATTACGACTGGTATTGGCAAATAACTACTTTTACTCCTGAGTAAAGCTCCCCCCCCCCTCCAGTTGGACCGATTTTGTTGGTTAACGAACTCGATCAATCGTTTGATGGGGGAATACTATATACCAAGTTTCGTGGCGAAAAAACAAAAACTCTGGCCTGTATCGTGTTAACGGACACATATATAACTATATATATATATATATATATATATATATATATATATATATATATATATATATATATATAACTATATATACATATATATATATGCATATATATATAAATATATATATATATATATATATAAATTTTAACTGGGGTCATTTTTGGTGTCTACTAGGTAGGATCGATAAAGATTCGAAGACATTTTTCAAAAATTCCGTCATGAGTGCAACCTCAATAGCTACTTTCCTTCGGAGGAAAGTGCTAAAAAGTTGCACTAATCAAAATACAGTTAATTAATTTTTTTTTGTAAAATAGAATATCCCTTAAGATTTGTACTGCTTACACAATTCTTTCAGTCAAACCCACTCATTTTCCACATGTAAATTTTCTGCAGGTTGTATATGCATTCTTCGTTGTGTTTTCGCATTTTGAAGTTTGACACGTACACCTTTTTGGATTATTATTTGCACTTGTTGCTGGTAGTCTCGATGGAGGAAAATCAACTTGTTGCCTTCTATTTACAGAGTATTCTGCAAGGTCCTTACATATTTTTAAAATTATATCCATTATTTTCATATTATTACCAGTTATATCTTTATATATAACGTAAGCATTGAATAGCGCTAGGCCTAACATATTGTAAAATACTTGGACTGGCCATCTTCTTGAGCATGCCTTTGTAGTGTATTTTCGGGCCATTTGATCTACCACATCCACACCATATTTGTTAACGTTATAAAATTGTTTCTTGTTTTTTTTTTTTTTTTTTTTTTTTTTAACGGCGTATCAACATGAGGGCTATTTTCCCCGAGCTGTCTATAGATTGCCATCCTTTTCTATAATGCCAAGAGCACGTGATCGGTCACCCATTCAGGTACTGGCCACGCCCGACGGTGCTTAACTTCGGTGCAGTACGGTGTAATGTACTCAACGTAATTAGATTTGTCGATGGATTCCCTTGATAATAATAGGTAATAGAGCTCTCCTTTTCTTTATTTCAAAATAGTTTGCACTTCCTTCTTCATAAATTTTACAGTCCCTGCCATAGAGATATCTTTACTCAGAAGCTGTTTTGCTAATTTCAAAGTAGTCGAAAAATAGTCAGTAGTAACATTAAGATTTGTTTTATAAAATGGTTCCAAAATTCGACAAAGTACATTGTCGGTGAGGTATTGGTCTATTGGATGAACATCGTCATTACCTAAATATGGAAAACCATCCAAAAAATATTTTGAGTTTGTGTCAACAGCAAGCCAGAATTTTATTTCAAATTTGTTTGGCTTATTTGGCATGTACTGTGTAAACTTGTATCTTGCTTTAGGAGGGAATAATTGTTCGTCAAAGAGATATTTTCCCCTGGTGAGCAGCAAGTAAAACAATTTCTAATGAATGCATTCCAGATAAGTACCATTTCTCAACAAATTTAAATTATGAACCTCCAATAAAAAAAAATAACTCCATAATATTGCGCACTTCACTGGACGAGTCAACTTTGCGAAAAAATGCACAACAAAAACGAATCAGAAATCTCACACAGAATGCACAGAGGTGATGTTGATGTTTTTTGAGAAATCCTAACAAAGAGGGATCCAATTATAATTGGATCTCTCTTTGTTAGGATTTCTCAAAAAACATCAACATCACCTCTGTGCATGGGCAGGTAATTACCTGCCCATGCCTGTAGAGGGCCGGTCCTTTTGACCGGTGCCGGCGGTTCTAGGTATAAAGTCTTTTTAAAGGTCACGGAACAAAGTTGTTGTGGAGACACTCCAGGTACTCAAAATATGTAAGATTGTAGGAAAAGTAATAGAGTTAGGAATGTCTAGAACTGATAATGGTAATTTCTGTTAAACAGAAAGGTATATATATATATATATATATATATATATATATATATATATATATATATATATATATATATATATGAGGCTCGGCCTACTACCTCGACCCGGACTGACTCTACACAGAGAATATTTACGTTTTCAGTTCTGTTACAGGTTCAAAGAATTTGTATTTATTCCCCTGTTTCATTGAGAAATACATCCTCCTCCTAGAAGCAATAACAAAATAACAAGAAATAAAAACAGACAAAAAGAACCGTATAAATAAACGAAATCAATTATCGTTTATCAAACTTCTAAGTTATATGTACTTATTTCTCCGTTTGACATCGCCTAATCAAAACTTTCTTCAGAACCTGTTTTCTAGAGCATTTAGTAAGCTTTCGAATGGAAACCATCCGTTTACCAAGATTCTCAACCGTTTTCGAGATATTAAGGAAAGCATACGAAGTTTCCAAAGCTTTTCATCTCTATTAATAAATTATTTGAATTTGACCCTTCCTTAACTCCAAACGTAAGTAAATTTTCAGCATACTAGTTTTGATGAAATTAGAACATGCAGAAAATGTTTCAACTGAATCCCATAATTCTAAGTACGCAAACCAAAAACGGTATTCAAAAACTATTTTTCCAATTTTCTCGAAAACGGTTAAAGCTATCGCCTTGAAAATGGCTTCATTCGTTTTCGTAGCCCAAGAAGCCTATAAAACGAGTACTTACAAGCTTATGAACTCAAAAACGTAAGCGTTACGATTTTTTTGCGCGAATTTTGCCCCAAACGCCATCTTCCGGTAGGCGGATTTCGCTGGTTAACGAACTTGACCTTTCAAATTGGACGACGGATTTTTGTACCAAATTTCATCAAAATCGGACCATTCGTCTTCGACCTAGAGAGCGAACAGACAAATATATATATATATATATATATATATATATAAATAAATATATACATATATATATATATATATATATATATATAGATATATATATAAATAAATATATACATATATATATATATATATATATATATATATATATATATATATATATATATACAAATTTGAACCACCATCATTTTCGGTCTCTAGGGGTTCTGAAACGCAAAATTTTCTAGTCGGCACTTCCGGATTGTTTCATTGTATCAACCTTATAAGCGGGGTTCCTCCCTATGGGGGAGGGAGGAACCGCGCTAAAATAATAATTTTTCCCAGTCCGGAAGAAACTAAAAATTCCTCCTTTTAAAAAGAAGAAAGAATCCTTTTTCTAGCCATATTGCATTATCTCAGAAAGTACTTGTAAAAAATGGTTCTGAAAATAAAAATAAAATGTAAACGTTTTTGCAGCAAACCAGCAACCAACTTGCTTCGTCTCTGCTCTCTACGATAAACAAACCCAGCGATCAAATCAGATTACTCACTTTAAAGAAATTATACAACGTAACATAAAACTATACTATTTCATGGCTGCTCTCAACTCCTCACTACTATACTATTTCATGGCTGCTCTCAACTCCTCACTACTATACTATTTCATGGCTGCTCTCAACTCCTCACTACTATACTATTTCACGGCTGTTCTCAACTCCTCACTACTATACTATTTCATGGCTGCTCTCAACTCCTCACTACTATACTATTTCATGGCTGCTCTCAACTCCTCACTACTATACTATTTCATGGCTGCTCTCAACTCCTCACTACTATACTATTTCACGGCTGCTCTCAACTCCTCACTACTATACTATTTCATGGCTGCTCTCAACTCCTCACTACTATACTATTTCATGGCTGCTCTCAACTCCTCACTACTATACTATTTCATGGCTGCTCTCAACTCCTCACTACTATACTATTTCATGGCTGCTCTCAACTCCTCACTACTATACTATTTCATGGCTGCTCTCAACTCCTCACTACTATACTATTTCACGGCTGCTCTCAACTCCTCACTACTATACTATTTCATGGCTGCTCTCAACTCCTCACTACTATACTATTTCATGGCTGCTCTCAACTCCTCACTACTATACTATTTCATGGCTGCTCTCAACTCCTCACTACTATACTATTTCACGGCTGTTCTCAACTCCTCACTACTATACTATTTCACGGCTGCTCTCAACTCCTCACTACTATACTATTTCATGGCTGCTCTCAACTCCTCACTACTATACTATTTCATGGCTGCTCTCAACTCCTCACTACTATACTATTTCACGGCTGCTCTCAACTCCTCACTACTATACTATTTCATGGCTGCTCTCAACTCCTCACTACTATACTATTTCATGGCTGCTCTCAACTCCTCACTACTATACTATTTCATGGCTGCTCTCAACTCCTCACTACTATACTATTTCATGGCTGCTCTCAACTCCTCACTACTATACTATTTCATGGCTGCTCTCAACTCCTCACTACTATACTATTTCACGGCTGCTCTCAACTCCTCACTACTATACTATTTCATGGCTGCTCTCAACTCCTCACTACTATACTATTTCATGGCTGCTCTCAACTCCTCACTACTATACTATTTCATGGCTGCTCTCAACTCCTCACTACTATACTATTTCACGGCTGTTCTCAACTCCTCACTACTATACTATTTCATGGCTGCTCTCAACTCCTCACTACTATACTATTTCATGGCTGCTCTCAACTCCTCACTACTATACTATTTCATGGCTGCTCTCAACTCCTCACTACTATACTATTTCACGGCTGCTCTCAACTCCTCACTACTATACTATTTCATGGCTGCTCTCAACTCCTCACTACTATACTATTTCATGGCTGCTCTCAACTCCTCACTACTATACTATTTCATGGCTGCTCTCAACTCCTCACTACTATACTATTTCATGGCTGCTCTCAACTCCTCACTACTATACTATTTCATGGCTGCTCTCAACTCCTCACTACTATACTATTTCACGGCTGCTCTCAACTCCTCACTACTATACTATTTCATGGCTGCTCTCAACTCCTCACTACTATACTATTTCATGGCTGCTCCCAACTCCTCACTACTATACTATTTCATGGCTGCTCTCAACTCCTCACTACTATACTATTTCACGGCTGCTCTCAACTCCTCACTACTATACTATTTCATGGCTGCTCTCAACTCCTCACTACTATACTATTTCATGGCTGCTCTCAACTCCTCACTACTATACTATTTCATGGCTGCTCTCAACTCCTCACTACTATACTATTTCATGGCTGCTCTCAACTCCTCACTACTATACTATTTCATGGCTCCTCTCAACTCCTCACTACTATACTATTTCATGGCTGCTCTCAACTCCTCACTACTATGATGATATCAACTACTGTTCACATTCTCACACAATCTGGCATCAAGATAACGTTCTAATGCAACTTTAACAAATCAAATAGTGCATCTGACCTGGCCAAAATTAATGCTTTACATTTCTTTTTGGGTCTCAGCTTCAAATGATGTTAATTGCAAGGGGCCGTCCCAGAGGCAGACCACTATGGAGAGAAAGAACAGAGATACTCAACCGTGTCTCGGCAAACAAGGAGATATGTTACAAAAATTGAACAACGTCAACAGAATAGATAGGATCAACGGAATCGCAGGCAAAACCGACCCCATGAACTGGTGTTCATATGATGTTGGTACATCAGCTCCTGCAGAACAACTATTTGTCAACACCATAGCTACATCAGTTATCTCTTAACATCATATAAAGGGACAAAAACCGATGAAAACATCAACATTTTAGATGACGATAACAACATTGTTTAAGAAGGATACAGGACGGATGCTTCGCACGGGCCGACTAATTATATACATAATGTACTTCATAAGCACATAATGTAAGGTGTATATCGCCACGAAGCGAATCACCAACAAATATAATATATCTTCATAAAAACGGAATGGTCCAGGTCCTGAAGCAAGAAAATTAACCTTTAGAAAAAGAGAAGATTTATACTCTAATTCAGAAAAAAATCTTAGTATTCCTCAAAAGGCAGGGATTTTCTGATTATTTTCCCAACAGTTATCTAATATTCTACTATATATTTGTCAAATACCACTCACTCACTCATCTATCAACGCCCAGCCCAAACCGCTCGACAGAAAATTTTGAAATTTTGCATGGACACTCCCTATATAACGTAGGCGCTCGCTAAGAAAGGATTTTTTGATATTCGTATTTTTAAGCATTTTTAGGGGGGTTTAAAGTTTGAGTTGGCTAGAGAAGGTAAGCCTAGGCAGCCTGCGTTACTAGGACGATAAAGAACAGCTGTTACCTTACATTATCTATCTCATAGTTTTATTTCTAATTGAGGTTAATTTCAACTATGATGGCAGACCTTGAATTACTAGAAATTAACTGTCCCTCATAGAGTTTTAATTGCGTTTCTTTTCTGCATGTCCCCGTCAGATAGGCTTGCCATATTTTTGGAGAGTTAAACCGAGACACATTAATATGGGATGGGCATACCAGGGGGGGGGGGGGATAAAAAGAGTACAAATTATAAACAAAATGGTTGGTGAGTTTTAAGCCTAGCAACTAACAGGAAGGGGGAATCCTAATCTGTTAGTCTACCCAAACCTTAAAAATAAGAACGGAACTTTTTTTGCTACTTGATTTTCTTAAAACAATCTCTCAGCCAAATAGTAGTGTCTGGCAGCTGGCAGCGCTGTGCAGGTAGTTCCAGCGTTTTACAGTTAGATTACTTCTCATTTCTTTGACACTGTGAGCAGTAGTAAAAATGTTAATTGTAGAAAAGTAACCGATTTAAAAAAGATTCTTATAAACATGAATTCATTACTTTTTACATCTTACAGCCTTTTCCGGGACATTGATAAAACTGGGCGGGACACCGAAACAATTGCAAAATACCGGGACAGTCCCGGTCAATCCGTGATGTATGGCATATCCTTAGGTTTTCCAGGCGAGGTAATAATATCTGGAACACTTGCACAGCCTCCTCGCCCATAACCTTGGTAATACTCGTAAATATATTGGGCGTTACCATATGACTTGTTGGAAACATAAACTTTCAAATTTTAACGCCCATTGAATAAAATATAGTATGACGGGAACCGTGCTGGAATAAACTGCACAGAATTGTATAGTAACGTAATTTTAATGAAACATTATTTAACGCAATAAAATAACTACTTACCTGCCGTGACGAAGCACGGGTATTCAGCTAGTACACATTATGTAATCAGATACATCTAAGAAATATGCGCAAACATTGTTTTAACACTTATCTGAAATCCCACCTCCTGTCCGAAATATGAATGTGCCCCGGGTCGGAGTGGTTTTTGTTCTCTTCCAACAATATTAGATATCTACTGGTTGGTTCTACAGGTGGTGTTTTTACAGGATGTAAAAGCAAATAAGGGGTTCTGCAATATGAAGGACCTTCCACTTCTCTAGGTTTGGTCGACTATCCCATAAAATGTACGATGTTATTCTCACTCGAGTCCACTATGCATATAACAACGAGTAACCTCTGAAGTATAACAAGTCCGACTCGCAGGAACTGCGTCATTTTAGCACTTTTCCGTTCTAATCCCTGGAGTCATTTGGAAAACTTAGATTAGAAACAGTAAATGATTTTTTTTGCTATTCCGTGAAAATCGTAATCAGGCCCTTAACAGGCCACAATGGCTCAGAGGGGCAGATAATGGAGACGTATCTGATTCTTGACCTTACGGCACACTAGGGAGATAGTGTGGTCTGTACTATGCTCCATCCGCCTGAGTTTTCCCTTTGCAGGTACCCTTTAATTGGTTTATTAATAAATTTAATAAGGCTGGGTGAGCCTAAAAACGATAAGAAACCCCAAATCCAACCCTCGAACGACGACACTAGAAGATAAAAATCTTTACTGCGCGCTCGGGTTTTGAACTCGGGTCCTCCAGTTCATTAGTCGAATGCTCTACCACTGAGCTAACCCCACCCCTGAATAATATAAATATGAGTAGATATATTAATATAAATAAACGCAAACTATGTACTTACTTATCTATGTATGCTCCTAAGCATTTTATAATTTAAAAAAAAATACCCTAAGAGTGGTTAAAATAAAAATAAAATTATTCATAATATAACACAAGATGTATGAATGTAATCAATTTGAGGAAAGAAATAGAGAAAGCTAATTCAAAGAAAAAAATTAAAAATGTGCGCCACAAAACATATTCAAAGATCAAACTACTAAAGCTCAAGGGCGGAATAACGCTGTTTTTTACCGCCTGAAAACATTCCACCCTCCCTACCTCGATTCAGCAATATCAGTTTCATAACACCAAAAATATCCCAAGGAGGTTAATTGATAATTTGCTAAGGATTGTATGGATCATAGGACATAGAGTTAATGCATTTCTACATCAAACAATACTGTAATACACTTAATGATTCAATATATTGTTACATCCGTTGATTGACCGCTCAATAATCCATTTTCTCCATCTGGCACGAACATCATCAAACCGGAAAATCAATGTCTAAATTGCAACGGTATCGCCGATTCTAATACCTATTTTTCTGTAACATCAGAAGATTTTTTTCTTATTTTTCACTCCATTCAGGAAGGAAATCATGTTGCCCTGTTTGCTACCTGGAGCGGAAAACATATTCCGATGAAGACGTAGAGAAATCTAGCGATATATAACGAGCTGAAGAACACCGCAGGGGTGAGATGAGGAGTAGTTTGAAGCAAAACATGATTTGATTTTTTTTTTTTTTTTTTTTTTTTATGCAGCGTTCGGTGGCAGGCCATGCATTCTTGGAATTGATTTTTTTTTTAATTTTTTAAATATTGTAAATAGAACACTACTAACCTTTTTAATCATTGATATATCTCCCTTCACTATCTACAATTTCTCCCCATCTAAATGATAGCAATGAAAATCCATAGCTACAACCAGATGGAAAGTTAATTTTGTACATACTGTTTGGAATTTCACTTTTTCCCTTTTTTTTTTTTTAAATAATTAAAAATTGCTTGAGGTAATGTCCAATTGTGTGTACTTTTGTTCGAGCTTTATGTGGTCTTACGTTATAATGATACAACAGGGCTTTCTTAACCATTCGCAGGCAGTTTTCAAGCCTTGAAGATGGATCTATGAATCCTCTTGTGGGAGATGGAGCCCCAGCGGCAGCAGGGTTTTCTCTCATTTCAGGGTCCGTTGAGAAAATTCCCAGCTCCACAATGGCCACGATGTCGGTGGCCTAGACATGAGGAAGAAAAGGGCGAGGTTTGTATGGCCGATTCTCATGCGGGTTATGAACACTTCTTTTCTCCTTGTATCATTTGTGGATACCTTCCAAGACTTAACATTTCTTTTTATCTCTCGGATCTTGTTATCCCTCGTTTTTTGCCAGACTCATCCATATAAAGTCTTCTCCCAGGGCTATTAAATGATTTTTTGGAACTTTATGGAATGGCATGCCTTCTCTAATACATTTCCTTGCCATTCCTTGGTGCCAATGTGTCGACTTTCTCGTTTTAATATATTCCTCTATGTCCGAGAATCCATAAAAAAGTCACACTCTGTTTCTGCAGATGTAATTCATATATATTTAAATATATGATTGTCTCACTACTTTAATGTACCGTTTTCGGGCAATTAGTTCTTTGCAAAAACTTGTTCCAAGCTGATTCGTAATAACGTTTATTGGCTCAGCAGAAACTAAATTGCAGATCTAAAAAACGAGCTTTGCCGACTTTGCAGTAAAAGGATATCACTATTAGCTCGAAACTAAATCTTTTTTTTTTTTTTCAGACCTTTTTATATGTATAAGTCATAACTTAACTTCCTGTTGAATGGAAACCCGTAGATCGCCCGTTCTATTCCACCTTATAGAAAGGAATAACTATAATCCAATCCAAGAGATTGAAACTAAGAGATGAATAGAATGAATCTCTTAGAATTCACCTCGGTGGTTCTGATTGTCTCTCTAGGTTCTAAAGTTATAATTAAATCTTATGAGAATGACTATTTAATCCTTCTAAATACCCAACAGCCCTCCCTGGCTAACTTCCAGCTTTTGCATATCCAACCTCTCCTAAGAAGTATTTCCATATATATATATATATATATATATATATATATATATATATATATATATATATATATATATTTCGGAGGTGCCGATAAGAAATACCCTCGTCTAAGACCCTATAGTTCACGAAAATACCGCTGTCCCAATTTTGTGTGTGTGTGTGTGTTTGTATATATATATATATATATATATATATATGTATATTCACCTATTTTGTAAAATTTAGTACAGAAATATTTTGTCTAATTCTTCAGGTGTCTTATCATGACAGTAGAAACCGTCGACCGGTATATGTTTTTTTTTATGCAAATGTCGCTTGAAAAATATCGTAGCGCTTAGGTTTTTTGGTTCCTAGGCTTCCACAAACATGTTTTATTAGTAATTAGACGTAGGGAATTTAATTAATATATAATATATATATTAATTAATTATGTATTAAACCTAAATTAATTAATTATATATTAATTAATTATATATAAATATGAATACAACCGTTTTCGAGAAACATGGAAAATGTTAGGTTTTTCAGATATATTCTTATACATCTCCAAACCAAATAGAAAAATCTTAGTAAATTTGGGGCAACTATTCGAAAGCTTATTACATTTCCTACAAAAGTGGTTATATTATTATTAATAGTGGTTTTACGGAGAAATCGGTTTCTGGATACTGTCAGTTTCCTGTTATGGTGACGATGATCTTGCTTTTTTCGATATTTCATTTTACATTGTTAGGTGTGCTTACATTATCAGGAAGGCTTATGAAAAAACATGTTTTGTTTCTATTCTAAGATTTTTACATGACACTAGGGATATGAAAGGAAACGCACTAAGTTGACACAGTTTCTATGAGCCGGACTTTCTTTTTTTTTTTAATTTATTTGTGTATTAACTACTTCTTTTAATTTACATTCTTAGACTTCTTGTATGTTGATAATTATTATTAATCCATTGCTATATATTACTTTGTACAAGAAATAATAGTTTTTTTAAAATTTACATTGTCATATATACCTTCAAAAATGCAAGTAATCTTCGTTACGATGCATTGTCAACAATAAATAGTCGTAAATGGTTGACTCTATTGACAAAGCAAAACCTCTACGAGAAATGTCAATGATCCTTGTTAATTACCTTTTATTACTGCTATTATTAATCAACAGCTGACATTTTGATTAACATTATCTTATCAGCACTGATAAGAAAAGACTACAACAGCTGTTGTAGAGACACTCGAAGAGACATCGACCCTCAGCTGCCAGGACCAACATCAAGGTGAGCCTAGCGGATATTGAACCATCTCTACCGATTATCATTTTATTGAATTACGTATCGATTTATGTAGTTCACAGACAAGCTATATTATACTACGAATCCTAACCCGTACAAGACGGCAACCCGCATAACCTTCGATGCCCGTGGAGCGGAAACCTGTTTCACTCTCCTAGTTCCATGGGACGGCATTAAAATAACCGAGCATCCATAGGCCATCTCTTTTCATCTCTCCTAATACGCTTTCGTTATTCCATTGCATCTGTGATCCGCAGGCAATAAGGGGTTTTGAAACTCATTGGATAACTGTTTAAGGAAAAGATGAAACTTGATTTAAAAAAAAGTTTTTTCGCCCAACTATATTGAGTTGATCACTACACAGTATACTAATCAACAGAAAAATTGCAAGAATTATAAAACTAATTCAAACAAATAAAATTAACATGCAAACTAAAAACGAACTAATAAAACTATGAACAGAATGGTAAGTTAAATTGTACAAAAGAAAAACATGAAAAGACTTTTAGCTATGGGAAATAAAATAAAAAAATAATAATAACGATATATGTTAAAAAAAAATAAGAGGCAGGACTTCAGCCATATATCGTCCCTACCATGTCGAATTATCGAATATGAAAATTGGAGCAATCTAGCGAACGAACATATTCGATACATTGACGAAGTAATATATTGAAAAATGGTCTTTTTCCGTTAGGGTGAAAAAATAGTGAAGCGGCGAGGGTAGAGGGTAGCTGGAGAGGGTAGCCAAGAGGATAGCTCAGATGGGTTTGACCCTCTCGGCTACCCTTGCCCCACCACTATGTTTTGGCAAGTGTAAATACATGCATTATTTTCAACCCTCTCAGCTACCCTCTATCCTCGCCACTCCACTATGTTTTCGCCCTTAATTAAGGCGTTAAAGGCTATGCTAAAGGGGTTAGAGTTGCGACAAACCGTATCGTCCACAATGCATGAACAAAGTAGTGAATCTGAAAAATCTCTGATAGTTCGGCCTGCAAGGGACGATATGTCGTTTTGAATAATGAATCAACAAGAATTGATTCAGCTATAATTCCTAATTGTTCTTCGTTGATTCCTGTTTCCTTGAAGAAAGCTGCCGTCTCCTTCGGGATAGTCCCTCTGGAACCGAACCATAACCCATAACACGGTACTCTCTGAGTCCATATCTCTCATGGAATTTTTCTTTATAATAGGTCATGCGATTTTGTAGGTAGCTTACTTCTAAAGATTTATTCCTCCGCCTAGTTTATCATCGTTTCTTTCATATCGGATAGTGAGGTCCGAAATTAGAGCCGTTTTGATAGTCTGCTTGAAGGCAACGATGTCAGCTATCTTGTTGAGCCTTTGTTATAAATGCTAAAAACTTCTTCAAAGCACTCGTAACCTTCTTCTTTTGAGAGTTCCATGAGAGTAAGCTTCACACTATTACATCGTCGTGTAACCAGGCCCATACGATGGTTGTAAGTTCCCTGCTCATGTGCTGGCGCTTCTTTCCCTTTGCCGCGTTTTATCATATTATAATACAATCTAAAACCTATCTATGATATCTTGAAGGTCCCATGAGTGCCATATTTATGGTCTTAAAGTAAGATGGATAGCACATAAGGGAGGTAAGCCATCTACGGTTCATCGAATCTATTGATTCAAGCATCGCCTTGACACGAAACGCCATCAACAGGTGGCTCATCCCGGCCAAGGACTCACCATTACTATTTCAGATTAAGCTTGTTAGATATTTCTACTATCGATTTGGTCATCGCCAATTTACAGGACACTGCTTATTCTCTCAAATCCCGCATAGTATATTATCACATCTGTGATATTGACCTTCTTCTAATCATACCTGTAGGTAGAATCCGTCATCACTGACATCGGTGAGAGTTCTATGGGCGAGCCCTTCCAACGTAAACACATCATTCTCAAGCCGGTGCTAAGTTAGTAGTAGGTATTAGTGCTAACTTAGCACCAGCTTGAGAATGATACGTCGAAAGCGCCCGCCCATAGTACCCTCGCGATACCAGTGTCGACGGACTCGTCGTCCGTAAATGTACTACGGTCATAACCTACAGGTAAGACAATATTACATTTACTGGCCGACCAGTAAATGTAATTGGTAACCAATGTAAATTGGTTGTTCTCAATAATAATTATGTGAACTATACTGAGGTATATAATTTTGTTGTTTAAAATTAAAATGCGAGTCAAAAAATAAAGCTGGCTCCCTTGAGACCACGGGCCCCTGATCAATTATCCGTGCCCCCAATAGTGGAGGCCCTGGATATAAACACGTTATTCTTAAGCCATTTTTAACCCATTTCCGTAAACGCAACATTATTTTCACGATTTTTTTTTCTCGAAAAATACTATTGCTAAAAATATATAGTGTGTGAGAAATTTGCGCAAAATATCTATGCATTTGTTAAACTTTTTTTTTTCTCTCTAATCATTACTTGAACATATAATAAATGTAACCAATAAAAGTAAGTACGATCATAAATTTTATTGACGTTTCTGTGGCCCTGGAAATATAATGTTGCGTTTACGCACATTTGGGAAAAGCTAAGGCAGATCAGAAAATACCATGATTTTATTATAATATCGTTATTTATTTACTTTTTAAATTTAATATTACTCTAAACCGTATTTTATGTAACTTTGGCTTCAGTTGAAAACATAATTGCAATTGAAACAAAAAAATTGAGTCAACAAATTATACTTTTTTGGAAGATTATGTGAGCTTTGCACAAGTAGTCACCTAACATTTAATACAGATGAATATTCTTTGTTATTAGCATTGGAGACATCTTCTTTTATGTTTATTATCTTACTTGACGATCAGATGGTTTCTTTCGCCTTATCTTGGAAGAAGTAAGGCAGGCTTGTGATGGTCCAATGCTCACAAAATCTTCATAAATATAATTTTTTGACTGTTTTTTTTTTAATTGTAATTATGTATTCAACTGAAGCCATAGTTATATAAAATATTGTTTAGAGTAGGTAATATAAAATTTAAAAAGTAAATAAATAACGATATTATAATAAAATCGAAATCGGGTTAATGAAGGCGATATCCATAACCTTTCTCATAATAAATTAAGACAGCAATGATTTTTTTGGGATATCTTCTTGTATGTATATCTCGGGAAAATCAGTGCTTAAATGAAGTAATTTCCTCTTAGGACTTTTTTTTTTTTTTTTTTTTTTTTTTTTTTGACGTTTGACTCGAAAGATTAAGAGAAAACATTGACTGTTTCTATTCTAAGATCCAAATGACACTAGGGATAAGAACGGAAAAAGCCAACAGCCATAGCCAAGTTGAATGCACTGGTTCCCGTTGATCAACGCAGTTAAGCAACGTTGGGCGTGGCCAGTACCTGAATGGATGACCGACCACGTGCTGTTGGCATTATAAAAGGGCGGCAACCTGAAGATAGCCCGGCGTTAATGGCTCAATTGTTGATACGGCGTTAAATTAAAAAAAAGAAAAGAAAAGAAAAGAAAAAAAAAAAATCATCTCAGTCATCACCCAGCTTAATAACCCAAGACTATTCTACCGACCCACCAAAGTCTCTTTTGCGCAACCGATGAATTTCTATTGCGTTAAGTAGTCGAAACATCATAAATGTCTTACCGATTGAACAACCGTGGATCATGAGAAATTGTTTGAGATAAAGAGAGAGAGTGATGGTGAGATAGAAAATAGAGTAAAAGCGAGAGGGCCATTAATGTGAAAAAATACTGGGGGGAAAAAACAAAAAGAGTAAAATAGAAGGATCGGTAATTAAAGGATAAAGAGTTCCCCTGAATAGCTGCAGGTGGGGATGAAGGAAGGGGCGGGGTAGGGGTAAAGGAGGAGGAGTGGGGGATGGAAGAAGGGTGGGAGAGAAGGTCGATGCAAGATCTAGTAGATCAGGAGATCACTGGCTGCGAGATTCGTACCTCCCGTCGAAGAATTCCTTCATCTCGTTTCGTCTTATGAATTCTCGCTAAGGGGCCGAAATAAATTCATGCTGAATTATTTCAGCTCCTCTAATCCGAAAATTTTTCCCTTCGAGGTTATTAGAAAGGAATGTAATAACTCATTGAAGGAAGCCCTAGACGGACAATATCCATTGATCTATACTAGGGGTCTCCAAACTATGGCCCGAGGGCCACATCCGGCCCGCGGACAGATTTTGTCCGGCCCGCGGAGAGCTAGCATACTTGAAAACTCCTTTTAGAGAACATATTTTTTATAGCAAATTAAATTTAGTTTACTGAAGTATTCTAATTTTATGTTGAATAATTATTAATATGACATCTACATTGATATGGTCATGGGCTAACTACTCATAACATTGTTGTAGGCTTATTGTTATTGTTTTTGTGATAAGTTGGATAAAGAAACACAGAATTGTAATGAGTAAAGACATGTATAATATGCAGAAAATTTAATTTCAGTATATAATAACTAACAAATTATTGAAATGAATCCAACTAACATTTCATACATTTTAAATAAAAACATAACTTATAACAAGCGTAATGACATATGAAATACTAATGAGATTTATGTAATTGAGATTTTCCACTGACAATAGTTTGTAGTTGTGGACTAATTTTACTTGTAACAATTATTAAAAGAGATTTAAGACGCTCATCAGTTAATTTAGATCTGTAAACATTTTTTGTGTACTTCATTTTGGAGAAGGTCTTCTCACACAAATAAGTAGTACCAATATGGTTTTGGCCCTCGGAACCTACTGGAGTAATCAGTATGGCCCTAAGGCTGGAAAGTTTGGAGACCCCTGATCTATACGAATTGAAAGGCCATATTGATCGGGTAGGAGATTTAAGCGTATTGATTGAAATTGTTATTGAACTGTATTGATTGAAGCTATATTGATGCTCTTATTGACGTTTATGAGGTACTAGCTGAATACCAGTGCTTTGACACGGCAGATAAGTAGTTATATTATTGCGTTAAATAATGTATCAATTAAATTAACGCTACTATATAATGTTGTGCAGTTTATTATAGCATGGTTCTCAACATACCATATGTTATTCATCAATTGATAAGTAATCAAAGCATGATGTTTCTTGACACGGGCGCTCCGGACCGGTGTCAACAAACAGATAACCTAGAGATAACCTGTTATCTATAGGTAACCAGTAAAAGGAGTTTAACCAGTACAGGTTAAAATTCGTTGTCAATAATAAATGTACGTTAAAATTTTACGTAACGTAATTTGGAAATGCCCATTTTTTTCGTGAGTATTATTAAGAAGTGTTCTGACTGGAGATGCTGATGTGTGAGGACGCTGTGCAAGGGTTCGGGATATGATTGCCTCGCCTGGACCATCACCAGGTATAGCATCAGATCAGAGCCTGATTTTGTGATTAATAATACTTTGCCATGATTTGCCTTGATACTGTGGAAAGTTAAGACAATGGATTATTTTAATCAAGGCAAGAAACAGATAACTATGAGAAGAAAATCCTTGATACATTAATTTAAAATTATATCCTCCAACGTTGGAAGAGCAATGGTACACCTAAACTTCAAATCTTCTTCAAATTCTTTGGTTCTGTGACTCGAAGATAGTTCAGCAAACGTTTGTGTGTAAAAAGATCTCCGAGTTTGTACTATCAGTCCAGTCAACGAACAGTTATAGATGGAAATTTTTGGAACACAATTTTTGACTTCGTAACTTTGTTTGGGCTGGATAGGAGGTGAGCATATCAAAAGTCCTCACCCCTAGCCTTTAAGCCGGGGGGAGGGGGGGTTTAGAAGGTCCCATTTTTCGGGTTTTCACTTATATCTCAGAAACCCTGCGTCATAGCGACATGACTATTCTATAACAAATGAAAGCTGATTAAATTTCCTACAAGTCCTATTCCATAAAGTTTTTCGAGATATCTTTAGTTTTCGAAATATCCGCTCTTGAAAGTCTGTCATTTTGGGGAAAAACACTTTTGCCGCATATTTTTTCCCCGTTTTGACCGGATAACTCTTCAACGATGTACCAAAATAATAAATAACGGTTATAGGGTTGTAGAGTATTGCATTCCCTTCAATAATATATATTACTTTGCTATTTTATGTATTTTCCTTCAAACGTAAAAATAATTTCAGTGTTCATCGTGAAATCTGAAATGTAGCGACTAACAGCCCAGGAAACTAAGAGTTATAGGTGGAAATGTTTGTAACACAATTTTCAACTTCATAACTTTGTTTCGGCTAGTTAGGTGGTCAACATATCAAAAGTCCTCACCCGTTGCCTTTGAGCCGGGAGGAGGGGGGTTTAGAAGGTCCCATTTTTCGGGTTCTCACTTATATCTCGGAAACCCTGCGTCCTAGCGACATGACTATGCTATAACAAATGAAAGATTATTAAATTTCCTACAAGTTCTATTCAATGAAGTTTTTCGACATATCTTTAGTTTTCAAAATATCCGCTCTGGAAAGTCTGTCATTTTGGGAAAAACACACTTTTCTCTATTCTCGACCGGATATCTCTTCAACGATGCACCCAAAAAATAAATGTCGGTTATGGGGTTGTAGAGCATTCCATTCGCTTCAATAATATATATTACAATACTATTTTATATATTTTCCTTCAACTGTGAAAACAGTTTTAGTGTTCATCGTGATATCATGCAACAACTGTCGACCAAAGAACCGTTCAATTTCTCACCATTCCAGTCATTGTATTGTCCAAAATATACTCCATTATGTAAATATATATATATATATATATATATATATATATATATATTATTTCATTGTATTTTATTTTTTCACCATTTGGTGATAAAACTATACCTTTTTTTCTTAGATTCATAGGAATAAAATTCTATGCTGTTACAAACGTATCCGCTATTATTTTGTGTGTTGTTAAATGTTCTGTATGTTTTGTGACATTAATTCAGCAAAAAGGGAATATATTTTTGTTGGATTAATTACCAAAAAATCAAATTCACCATAAGGCTGTTGTTATTTTTACTTTTTTAAATGTTTTTTTTTTTTTATAAATATGTATGCATTAGGTATTTGATAATTTCATCAATGTACTGGCTACCATCGGAAAGTAAGTTGGTCAAATTGTAGGGTAATTTAAAATTGTTCCTGAGTCTACACTGTGTCATTATGTGCTTTATTGTTAGGAGAGTATTGCAGTAGGTCCGGTAACATGTAGGTCTGTCCAGTCTTGTGTAGGAGTGAGTCAGTCGTGTATGGCCAATTTTTAGACGGCATAAAATGACTTCTTCCCGTCTATTTGGTCGTTTAATGGATGACCAAATTAAGGGAAAAAAAAGATAATAGAAAGAAAAACTTGCGCAACAGATAGCTAACTTTCCAAACGCAACCAATGGTAGTGATCGTATCGATACACCTCGAAAATTGAAACTACGTTGAAGCGTATTGACAAAACTTTGAATAAAATTGATCAATGCATATTGTTCAATAATATTGACCGTCTAGGGCAGGGGTATGGGCAACCTTCGAAATGTTGAGGACCAAACTTTAGTATGCAAATACGTTCGAGGGCCGCGTAGATGGTTCAAAATAAAATAACATCGGATTTAAAAGTAGTTCTAGCGTTAGATATCAGACATGAAATAATACGACAATGTTATTGTAATACAGCTTATTAAAATAAAAAAAATAGGCTTGAATTATAATTAAATCATGGAATTTTGAATTATTACGAAAGTCGGCGCTAATGGCCAAGATGTAGATGAGCCGTAAAAAAAAAAAAAAAAAAAAAAAAAAAAAAAAAAAAAAAAAAATTACGAAAGTTAAATAGCCACACGAAATCAAAGAGACACGGCTTGCTCGGTCACTTGATTCCGCAGAAGCAAGCGACAAACCCCACCTCACTCGATCATCTTCCTCTGGAGTGAGACGACGTCTTCATTAGTTAATTTCTTCATATTTACACACTAATTATACATATGTGTACAGTAGAACCTCTCACATCCGACTATGACGGGACCGGGCCATGGTCGGAACGGCCAAAAGGTCTTTATCCGAGTCAATTTCTTCTTAACTGTTGTTTAGAACGCTTCCCGATCTTTACCGTTTTTTTTTTACCAGTCTTTTCCTATAGTCACCCCGGTGAATCACAGACGGTTGGGCACTAGGATATCGGGAGTAGTCGGTTATGGGAAGGTCGGATATGAGAGGGTTACTGGTAAGTAGATCCACATCCTTCGTAAAGTGTTAGTTTTGGTCAAAACAAACAATTTTAAGCCTATATTGCCTTATCCCAAAGTTACCCTTTTTCTTAAAACAGTAACTGTTGCTTACGTTTTACGTATTTTTTATTTCTAACATTTGACCTGAAAGTTTTTATTGTTTTTGTATTAGGGACATTCAGAATCAACTATTAATTAAATAAAAATATCAAATTTTTTCGGGACAACGGATGGACGACCCAATAACTAAAATTTACATTACTGTTTTTTCCTAAAACCTGTAACTTCAACTCTTGGACTCTAAATATCTTGGAAACGAGTAACTTTTTGATAAAACAATGTGGGCTTAAAATTGTTTGTTTTGAGCAAAACTATCAGCTCGCGACGTATGTGGGTCTACTTACCAGTAACCCTGTATATGATTACACTGTGCAGAAAATTTATACATGATAAATGCGCAGATTCACATGTACACAGATTTAGTTTTGGGTGTTTATAGAAACATACGCATATATGCATATATATATATATATATATATATATATATATATATATATATATAAACGAAAATATAAATGTTTACAGAGGTCATTTATTCATAGTAAATTCTCCGAATTTAGCCCCGTGGCCCCCGAATCGATGCGCTGCCCCAGTCGGCTTGGGAAGATTATGACGTCAATCTACATCAATTCTTATCATTTAATGAATATTAATGACTGCAAAATTCATTTTTTTCCCCTGAGTAATCAAGCTAATGATAGCCTAGAGAACAAACTAGTGATAAATTATCAGACAGCAGTGAGAGTGTTCTCGATCACTGTAACCTTTAGAATAATTGCCAGAGATATTACCAGAAGAGAGTAATCGCCTCTGTAATGAAAATATTTGTAATACTGAAAATTATTGGAGCCTATAAATAAGAAACAGAACATATTCTATATTGATTATTAAGACAAATAATGAACCATAGATAAATTACACAAGGCATGGTGATATCAATAAATATATGGCGGAAATCTATATGCTATCACTGATTAAATTAGATAAACCTAGACACTATCACTGATCCACTATTGAAACAAAGAGAGTGACACTGGATAAATGAGAGAAACCTAGATGCCATCACTGAATAAATGAGACAAACCTAGACACTATCACTGAGCCACTATTGAAACAAAGAGAGTGGCACTAGATAAATGAGAGAACCCTAGATGCCATCACTGAATAAATGAGATAAACCTAGACACTATGACGGATCCACGACAGAAACACAGAGAGTAACACTGAATAGATTAAAGAAATCTAGATATCATCACTGAATAAATGAGATAAACCTAGACACTATCACTAATTCACGGCAGAAACACAGAGAGTAACACTGAATAAATAACGGTAACCTAGATGCCATTACTGAATAAATGAGATAACCCTAGACACTATCACTAATCCACGGTAGAAACACCGAGTGAAATTGAATAAATAAAAACCTTTGGTGTTTTATATATATATATATATATATATATATATATATATATATATATATAGGTTAAGAGGGCAGGCGATCTGCCCGTAACCTATGGCCTTTAGTTCCGATACCCCGTTGCAGATTAACAGGTCTTAACATCTAGGCTAGACCCATCCATTTATGTTCGAATTATCGTCAACAATGATCCAAATCTAGATATATATGTGGTTCTCCGTGTACAAATAATTTTCAGATGGATAGCATATTGGACTAATGCTTCCAAAATAATCAGTTTTTATAATTCTTCACAAATCGTGTTGTTCCTTGAAATGAGAGTTTGCAAATGGTGGAACCGTCGGGAATATTTCCCTCGAATGCGGAATTGAACTTTTCCGTCTTTCTGAACAGGCAATATAATAAACTAGTACAAGGTTTGATTACTCTTCAAGCACCCTAAGGCACTTGATTGATGACAAGGTGGACTGCGGAGGACTGATTGGAGGTAATCTCGTTTCCGTTGAGTTGAAGGATGGTGTTGACCGAGTAAAGTGACAAACTCCAAGATAGTTCGGTCAAATGGCCTAACTCTCCTGTCTTAGCTAGGAAAGAGCTCGAATCCTTAGAAAGAAGGATATTTATTTATTTTATTTATTTATTTATAATTATTCTTCAACTTACCCTTTTTTCCAATCTTCTTATTTTCGTGGTAGGCGGAAGGTCAATTAATAAAAATTACATATATAAAACTTACAGCCTCAATCTGAGGAGGATAACCTTCCACCAGTACGGCCACGTCTAGAATGGCATTCTAGACGTGGCCGTACTGGTGGAAGGTTATCCTCCTGTAAGTTTTATATATGTAATTTTTCCCCGGAAGAGGCACCAATAAAGGTGTGAAACATGTAGGGACGGAATAAAGTTGGTGATACTGTATAGTGAAGTTTTTATTAATTGACCTTCCGCCTACCACGAAAATATTTATTTATATACATTGTTTTTAGAGCATTGCCCTATACAAAGTGGTTTGCGCTCACTATTTATAAATATAATACAAATATTAAGAGTTTGATGTACATTAAAAACTTTCAGAAATTAGAAGAAGAAAAAATCATATCAATGCCCTAAAAATTTCCGACTCGTAGGAACTGGGTCATCGTTTCGTTCGTATCTCTAGTACTATTAGTAAAGGAATAGCAGCAGTTATTGGTAGTGTTTGATCTTTTGTCAAAAATATAAAACAAAATCTCGAAGAGAAAATACATTTAAGGCTACACAACAGGAAACTGACAGAATCATGGCGACTTCCTCCACCTTCTCAACGTTGGCTCTTGAAAACACTATGACAATATTTCACATTTTCTTACCTTGTTTTAGTCAAATACTCGTATTACTGTTATATACCATTAAAATAAGCAATGAACAGTCAAAACGTTATGTAAACAGATACAAAAACCCGTTCAAAAGAGCGAAACCAGCAATTGCGAATTTTCCTCCCAAAAATGTCCGAATTTCTCCGGTTGACATCGCCCCATCAAAATTACATCAGGATCTTTTTTGTAGAGACTTTTGAATGGTTACCTTCACTTACCACGATTTCCTAACCGTTTTCGAGATCTTTGAGAAAATAAACGAAAAAACCCAAAGCTTTTCATGCCTGTTAATGAAATATTTTATTTCTAGTACTTCCTTAACTCTAAGCGGAACCAAAATGTATCCATCTTAGATTAAATGAATATCAAACGTCTGGAACAATTTTCGACTGAAGTAATCGTTTCTGAATACACACACTGAAAATAAGTTTGGAAAAGTAGGTGTTTCAATGATTCTCCAAAACGGATACAGTATCGCTTTACAAATGGGTTCATTCGCTTTTCTACGTTAAGAAACCTATCAAACAATTACCTACAATTTCTATTCCACGTATTTCTGACCTTTAATTACGTATATTCATTTATTTTTTATATATATGGCGCAGGTCAGAAGAATAGTACTCCATTTTCTATGTACTACTTTATTGTTGGCACGCCCTACTTGTTTCGTGGCCTTAATGCCACCTCCTCAGGGGCCATTAAATCCCACATGTGTGGTTAGCTCGCCACCCATATTACGACTGCGCCATATATATATATATATATATATATATATATATATATATATATATATATATATATATATATACAGGGTGTCCCGTAAATGTCTAGTCATATTGAGAGGGGTGATAGAGGACCCTTAGGGGAACAAAAAATGTTCTATAACGATTTCCCGAATTCTCGCCCATAAGGGAGAAAACGTCGTTTTATTGTTTTATCGAGACAAACATGGTTTTTAGAAACATAATCATTGTAGCTCCGTCCCAGGTGGTACTACTAGAAAGGGAGTGAAACCAATCGAAAGCTGAGTAAATTTACTATAAGACTAGTTGGGAGTAAACGTAAAAATGAATGAATGTAAGTATGTATATCTTACAAAAAAAAGGCAATTCTAAATTTCCTGACATTTTATTGATATTTCTTTCCAGCGTTACTCCTCAATGGGCAGGATCTGAGATTTCCGGGTTTCAGAAAAACTTCCTCATTTAACCAGCTTTCCATTCATGTATCACAACCTTGTGTTACTGAAGTATTTGAACGGTTTAATTACAAAAGTTTAAAAAAAAACATGGATCTGTGAAAAGAAAATTATATTTCTTTCTTCAGTTTACTCAAAAAGCTGAAGGGAAATATTTATTTTTATAAATGTTTACATAAATATTAAGTAAATATTTACTTAAAAGAATATAAAAATTACTTCCACGGATATAAAAAAAATCTTAAAACAGTAAATAAATAAAATACACATTTATTTTGAATTTATTAATTCGGGTAACTAATACTGGGTCCAGGAGGCGGCCATTAAGGAACCCCAACCATACATTAACCTCAAAAATTACTATTTTTACCTATATCACGCATTTGAACACATTTTTACAGGACTATGTACATATTATTTATGAGGGATAGAATTTTTAATTACCACAACAAAAACGCATGGGCTCAGAATCCCAGTGAGTTTCACAAGCATAGCCATCAGTATTAATTTAAGGTAAAGCATTTGTTTTCTAAATATAAGTACCTGTAAAAATGTGTTCAAATGCGTGATATAGGTAAAAATACTAATTTTTGAGGTTAATGTATGGTTGGGGTTCCTTAATGGCTGCCTACTGGAGCCAGTATTAGTTACCTGAATGAACAAATTCAAAGTAAATGTGTATTTTATTTATTTACTGTTTTAGGAAATTTTTTTATATTCGTGGAAGTAATTTTTTTTATTCTTTTAAGTAAATATTTACTTAATATTTATGTAAACATTTATAAAAATAAATATTTCCCTTCAGCTTTTTGAATAAACTGAAGAAAAAAATATAATTTTCTTTTCACAGATCCATGTTTTTTTTAAAACTTTTGTTCTTAAATCGTACAAATACTTCAATAACACAGGGTTGTGATACATGAATGGAAAGCTGGTTAAATGAGAAAGTTTTTCTGAAACCCGGAAATCTCGGATCCTGCTTATTGAGGAGTAACGCTGGAAAGAAATATCAATAAAATGTCAGGAAATTTAGAATTGCCTTCTTTTTGTAAGATATACATACTTACATTCATTTATTTTTACGTTTACTCCCAACTAGTCTTATAGTAAATTTACTCAGCTTTCGATTGGTTTCACTCCCTTTCTAGTAGTACCACCTGGGACGGAGCTACAATGATTATTCTTCTAAAAAGTACGTTTGTCTCGATAAAACAATAAAACGACGTTTTCTCCCTTATGGGCGAGAATTCGGGAAATCGTCATAGAACATTTTTTGTTCCCCCAAGGGTCCTCTATCACCCCTCACAATATGACTAGACATTTACGGGACACCCTGTATATATATATATATATATATATATATATATATATAAAATTATCTACAAGCACAAGAACTCGAAAACGTAGGCGTTACGGTTTTTTTTTCGCTACAAAAAGCATCTTCCGGTGGACGGATTCGTCTGGTAACGAACTTGATCATTCAAATTAGACGACAGATTTTTGTACCAAATTTCATCAAAATTGGACTATTTTTATGGAGCGAACAGAACAATATATGTGTATATATATATATATATATATATATATATATATATATATATATATATATATATAAATCAACCACCTAATTAACAAAGAATAAGCATGATTCTAACGGCCAACGTCCAATGCACCCGTTCCCGTTGATCACCGAAGTTAAGGAACGTCGGGCGTGGCCAGTCGGGCTGACCATTCGTCAGCTGTGTCAGACCAGATGACAAATAAATAAAATGATAAAAATATTCTTCTTTATTAAAAAAAATAAATAATACGCATCTGACTATAATAATAAATAGAAATCAAAATAAAAGTCTCCGTGTCCAATTCACAACACAAACACCACACTGCACCGATTTCGGGGAACACAAAAGAATGTTGAAATAAACACGAGGTACTGCACAACAGCTGATTCATTACTCGCGCAAGTAATCTATCATTAATTTACTAATTAGCGAGTTGCCGGCCGTTGTTTGAAAATAATAGATTTGCCGCGAGCTTGGCGGGCGAGTTTTGACAACCCGAATGGGTGACCGACCACTTGCTCTCGGAATTATAAATGGGCAGCAACCTGTAGTTAGCCCGACGTTAATAGCCCAACTCTTGATACGCCGTTAAAAAAGATAAATAAACAAAATGAAATAAGCATGATGAGATAACCCCCAATCGTTTCTGTAGGGCACTTCGCGATGAGTGATCCCAGTGACTAATGGAAGGATTAAAGGTATCAGAGAAACAAGAATGGATCATGTTTTAGATGGAGAGGATTTTCGGGTAGGTTTGGATGGGAAAATTGGAAACTAGAATGGAAAATTGACAACTCGGTGGGGTATTTTGTTTGAAAGGCTTGGATAGAAGTCATGCGATTGTAGTATCTTCGTATGAAGGAAATTATATAATTTTAGATGAGATGGATACAATTAAAAATATGAGTAAAAAAAAATAACATGATTCAAATAATTTTTACTTTTAAGTTTTTGAAATAAAACTTATTATAAAACTAGTTTAAAAAAGAAATAAAATATATCAATTATGATTACGACGGGTTGTGTTCACGCCTTAGCTATCAAGACCACCGGCCTCCTTTTGTATTAAATAGGCTGAAGGTCAATCAATAACACTTTTAAATATTTACACTTTTCATTAAAACTGTTCGACCGCTTTCAAAAGACTACTTAAATGTACTGGTTCTTCAATGGTTGCCCCGTCCAGGGGCGAATGGGATTTTTATGCGGTAGATACTGGTTTGATTCCCGCCTGTAGGAGGAAAGAATTCCATGCTCCACCAAACATGTTTAGGAAGGCTGGCAACGTGTAAAAAAAAACTAGATCTTAGCCCTACACGAAAAAAGTTTAGAAATTGTAAGTCTGAACATCAACTTTCTAGTAGTACCACCTGGGACGGAGCTACAATGATTATTCTTCTAAAAAGTACGTTTGTCTCGATAAAACAATAAAACGACGTTTTCTCCCTTATGGGCGAGAATTCGGGAAATCGTCATAGAACATTTTTTGTTCCCCCAAGGGTCCTCTATCACCCCTCACAATATGACTAGACATTTACGGGACACCCTGTATATATATATATATATATATATATATATATATATATATATATATATATATAAAATTATCTACAAGCACAAGAACTCGAAAACGTAGGCGTTACGGGTTTTTTTTTCGCTACAAAAAGCATCTTCCGGTGGACGGATTCGTCTGGTAACGAACTTGATCATTCAAATTAGACGACAGATTTTTGTACCAAATTTCATCAAAATTGGACTATTTTTATGGAGCGAACAGAACAATATATGTATATATATATATATATATATATATATATATATATATATATATATATATATATATATATAAATCAACCACCTAATTAACAAAGAATAAGCATGATTCTAACGGCCAACGTCCAATGCACCCGTTCCCGTTGATCACCGAAGTTAAGGAACGTCGGGCGTGGCCAGTCGGGCTGACCATTCGTCAGCTGTGTCAGACCAGATGACAAATAAATAAAATGATAAAAATATTCTTCTTTATTAAAAAAAATAAATAATACGCATCTGACTATAATAATAAATAGAAATCAAAATAAAAGTCTCCGTATCCAATTCACAACACAAACACCACACTGCACCGATTTCGGGGAACACAAAAGAATGTTGAAATAAACACGAGGTACTGCACAACAGCTGATTCATTACTCGCGCAAGTAATCTATCATTAATTTACTAATTAGCGAGTTGCCGGCCGTTGTTTGAAAATAATAGATTTGCCGCGAGCTTGGCGGGCGAGTTTTGACAACCCGAATGGGTGACCGACCACTTGCTCTCGGAATTATAAATGGGCAGCAACCTGTAGTTAGCCCGACGTTAATAGCCCAACTCTTGATACGCCGTTAAAAAAGATAAATAAACAAAATGAAATAAGCATGATGAGATAACCCCCAATCGTTTCTGTAGGGCACTTCGCGATGAGTGATCCCAGTGACTAATGGAAGGATTAAAGGTATCAGAGAAACAAGAATGGATCATGTTTTAGATGGAGAGGATTTTCGGGTAGGTTTGGATGGGAAAATTGGAAACTAGAATGGAAAATTGACAACTCGGTGGGGTATTTTGTTTGAAAGGCTTGGATAGAAGTCATGCGATTGTAGTATCTTCGTATGAAGGAAATTATATAATTTTAGATGAGATGGATACAATTAAAAATATGAGTAAAAAAAAATAACATGATTCAAATAATTTTTACTTTTAAGTTTTTGAAATAAAACTTATTATAAAACTAGTTTAAAAAAGAAATAAAATATATCAATTATGATTACGACGGGTTGTGTTCACGCCTTAGCTATCAAGACCACCGGCCTCCTTTTGTATTAAATAGGCTGAAGGTCAATCAATAACACTTTTAAATATTTACACTTTTCATTAAAACTGTTCGACCGCTTTCAAAAGACTACTTAAATGTACTGGTTCTTCAATGGTTGCCCCGTCCAGGGGCGAATGGGATTTTTATGCGGTAGATACTGGTTTGATTCCCGCCTGTAGGAGGAAAGAATTCCATGCTCCACCAAACATGTTTAGGAAGGCTGGCAACGTGTAAAAAAAAACTAGATCTTAGCCCTACACGAAAAAAGTTTAGAAATTGTAAGTCTGAACATCAACTGTTAAAATCTATAGAACGGCGCGCCGCACAGTGGGGCGAGCCTAAGCATTTCGTGGACATAGGACCAATAAATGAAATTTCGAATTTTCCCATATTTTTTGGTTAAGCTGTTCTTCTTAGTTTCTTTTTTTTTTTTTTTTTTTTTTTACGGCGCATCTACATCTAGGTCATTAGCGCCGTCTTAGATTATATTATCATTTTCAATAGTCAGTTTTTTTTAATTAAAAAAAATCCACCTAAGATATCCTATTAAAACGACCGTTCATGGAAAATGCCCTTCTTAAAAAAAACAACCACTACTATTTTGAACCAAAATTAATGAATCATCTTTACTACGATAATTTAACTATATTACCCTAATTTAAGTTCATACAGCTTGAACTTTTATACTCTTGAAGTTTTTTTTTTAATAAAACAAAAAAAAAAATTAAAACATTCATAACGAAAATCGCTCAAAATCGCTTAGAAATCTACCACCACAGAAATTAACTAAAAGGTCTATAGTTTACTTTCCATTAATAATTACCTGCGTGTTCGTGCCGGGTTACGAGAAAAAATAATTGATTTTTTTTTTCCTTTTACCTCTTGCTTTTTTTCAAGCGTTGTCCTTATAAATTCCAGTTTCTCTGTTTTAAATGTTTGTTTATACCTTATGAACGTATTATTGTCCGTTCATCTATTATTTCGTATGTTTTGTGAAAATTTGTTTCCGCGTTGGATAATATCGAATAGGAATCTATATGAATTTTTAAAAGATAACGAATATTGGATAAAGGACCCCGCCCTTTCCTAATGGAAAATGGCTTTCGGTCAAATTGAACGAAACTATGCTCGTTGGATAGAGAAAGTCTTTCTGAACAAAAGTCTCCATGGGCACAAAACCCGAAAGTTGAAACTTTTGGTAATTTTGGGTATCCAAAGTTTTTTATTTGTAATTTTTGCAAAATCTCGAGATCTCTGGTTGGAAGGTTTCCCAAGCCATTTGGCCAGTAAAAAAAATACCTATAAATTATTTTTTGAAGACCTTTCGAACGAGACCACATTTGACACTCCTACCCCCCTCCACCCACGGGGGTGGGGGGAAGCTTTTTTTTCAATTATCGTCGATCCATTATCATTTGAAGATCTTTTCGACGGCAATACACTGAAGCCTCTCCTAGCACCCTTAACTCTCCCCCAAACCCTTGGGGTATGCTCGTCATCATCAAACATCAAATATCCGACTTCTTACTAGCTGAATCATACGTTAGATGCAGCTGATCGATAGCAAACAAAAAGTCAAAACAGTTGACAGTAGTCTAAGAGAAAAAAAGCTAATGTTAATGTCTGCTAACGGAACACTTTTTTTGCGAAAAAAAGGCCTTTTTTTTTAAACGTACGAGCTGGAGGTGGGGTGGGGTAGGAGAGAGTTAAGGGTGCTAGGAGAGGTTTCAGTGTATTGCCGTCGAAAAGATCTTCAAATGATAATGGATAGACGATAATTACAAAAAAATGCTTCCCCCTCACTCCCGTGGGTGGAGGGGAGGGGGGTAGAAGTGTTGAAAGTGGTGTCGTTCGAAAGGTCTTCGAAAAATAATTGATAAGTATTTTTTTTTTACTGGCCAAATGGCTTGGGATACCTTTCAACCAGAGATCTCGAGATTTTGCAAAAATCAAAAATGGAAAACTTCGGATATCCAAAAGTAACAAAAGTTCCAACTTTTGGGTTTTGTCCCCGTGGAGACTTTTGTTCAGAATGACTTCCTCTATCCAACGAACATAGTTTCGTTCAATTTGACCGAAAGCCATTTTCCATTAGGAAAGGGCGGGGTCCTTTAGATTTCGTTGTTTTTCGTGAATTAAATTTTGATCTACTTTCATCGTCTTCGTCATCGTTAGCTTCTATTATGAAGATCTATTCTGATTTTTTAGATCGAACAATATTAATTTTAAGGATTTTGACAAGGCTTTGGAAAAATGGACTTACTTGGATTGCGATTAAATGTAGTGCGATACATTTTTTCCTGGAGAAATTAAAGAAATGGTGCTACATTTTCGACTTAAACGGAATGAGATCTCTGGAACCATTCTTGTGGAAAAAACATGAATGGCTGGCAGGGACTTAATTTTTCCAGAGGTATAGTCTCAAGAACTTCCATCTTCGTCCACTCCAGGTATTGCTACGAGATTAAAATCATTCGAGCATTTGTCAAACAGACAAAAACGGATTTAGTTTAAATAAAAACACATTCAAATCTGAAAATTCTCGTTATAAATAATAAAAATAAATAACATTCGAGTTTAAGAAATATTATGTATTCTTCCCACTTAAAATGCTTATTATTATACTAAATAAATCTTTCTTTTTAATTTCGACGACAAGATATATTTTTGTTCCTAGTTTTAGCTTGTGAACTTGTGAAAAAAATAACTAGATACATAAAATAATATGTATGTACACATTTAAAAGTAATGCTACCCGTTATATCGAATCTGGCGAAATTGCTTAGTTAATTAGAGTATTGAATTTGCTTTGAAATGACACCAGAAGCAATACTCTAGGACCAGTAGAACCTGAGATATTAATGAATGTCCGGCCTACCCTGTCACTCGCCCCACTGTGCGCCGGTGAAATAATTCCTCCGATTTTTATTATTTTTTTTTATTTATTTTTTTTTTTTTACGGCGCATCTACAACTTGGCCATTAGCGCCGGGCTATCTACAGGTTGCCACCCTTTTCTATAATGCCAACAGTACGTGGTCGGTCACCCATTCAGGTACTGACCACGCCCGACGTTGCTTAACTTCGGTGATCTACGGGAACCGGTGTATTCAACGTGGCTATGGCCGTTGGCTCCGATTTTTATTATTTTTTATTTATTTAATAAACAACCATGAAATACGAAGGCCGCAGAAGTCAAGGGGACTTAATGACATTTTTGAAAAAAATTATTTAGAGGAATGGGTTGTGAACGCCTTTAAGTTGTGGGTGGTTAAGATATCAAAGTAATTTTTTTTGACTTGATCCAAGTTATCTTTCTGCCACCTAGCTTGTGTTCTCTTGAGTATTGTCAATGTTGTAATATCAAGTCCAGATAGAAATTAAGGGGTATAAGTGTGGATTCTCCAATTATTTTGCAAATTAATCATAAGCCGTATGATGTACCTATTATATATCATCGATAACAAACAGCTAAGGGCCTGAGGATTTGTCTAGTATGATCGGAACTGTAGAAACCATTTTTTTCTATTACCAAATAACATGTTCAACTTGACTCCATTTTCATCAAAACGTTCAGTTTTTTACTTAGACCTTGACCTCTGGGGTCCTCATACAAAATAAAAATTAAAATAAAGTCCTGAAAAGTATATTAGTCATTATTGTACCTAGATAATTTTATTGTATTGTGTAACATTCAAATTTCGTCAGAGAGATCTATGTTTAAAAGTCAAAAAGGGTTCGTTTGGTTCCATTAAACAGTTTTTGTGCTTATTCTCCATAGTTTCTGATTAATTTGTTGCTTGCTGTTAATTTAATTTATCAGTAAACTTGACCATCTCAGTAATAAATCTCAAGTAAATGAAAAACGTGTGTGTAATTCCTAAATTACGCAAACCTAGCATTTGTTAACAGTCTTAACAAACAGTGATTGTCACTCTTAGCGGTTAAGCTTGCTTTGTAACAGGCGACATGTACTCGTTCACAATTTCCTTTGTAATTAATCCCATTAGTAGAAAGGAATCATTTTAGGAATGGGGATCATCGCCCTGATGATTTGTTTTAAACATTATTCAAACGTCGTTTTAGAGAAAATCATAGAGGAAAGCGTAGAAGAATTGAAAATGTCTATAATTCTTATCCCTTAAAACGAAACGTCAGCAAAAATTTTACCCGTTTTTGTATAAAAGAAAAAGTAATTTTATTAAGATGCCACACGACCGAACCCTGACCTTCATCAACCTACGCAATCCGAAAAGTCAACGATATCCTCTCAATGAACCCTGCAATATTAGAACCGGGTTCCCGAAAGCGTATTGAGCTTAAAACCTTTTGAGAAAGAAAATTTATAAATTTGGGTTACAGTTTGAATCCATACAGTACCAAAAATATTCATCGATAGATCAGTAGATTAAATGTTATCCATAAATGGTTACGAAATATTGGAAGTGAAAAGATTTTTCGGGATCGGAATAGTTGTGGGAGCATTTTTTCCCCATTTTGAAGAAAACATGAATCTCAGTTCTGTTTACGCCAAAGCAAAATAAACAGTCTGTAAATAATCGACAAGAAATGGAGAGAGATCTTTGAACTCTGTTTTGAATATTCTAAAAACATTGGTTGTATTTCAGTCACTTATAAAGGTCTTCAATAAACAAGGAGTTATTTATTGGGAAAAGAAAATGTATGGACCACGGAGGGGTGGACCCTTGCCAGCCCCCCCTCCAATATCGTTTAGAACGAGATATATAACGCGGGTCTCCTCGCCTTTCTTCATGTTCTAATAAATAGCTCCAGTCGCTAGTATCTTTATAGAATTACATTCTAAAAATGAAAATATAGATTGAATCCACTTTAGAAGCTCTTTAGGAAGAAAACTTGTTTATTTCGGGACTAAGAGCACCTTATTTTTATAAAATAGAGGCTACCATATATAAAAATATTACGATGTTTCAAACGTTTTATACATATTTAAGAAAATAGACGAAATTCTTAAAACTGCTCAGGTCTGTAAATAGAATATGTTCTTCTACTATTTCTTTAATTTCAAACGCAACCCGAATTCCAATATCTTAGTTCGGATGAATATAAAAGATGTAGAAAAAGTTTCCAAAGAATACAAGTGTAGCAAAACCGAAACTTAGTTTGAAAAACGACTCGCAGGAACCTTGTAATCCATAACATTATTTTCCCTAGTGTCATTTGGGACGCTTGGCATAGAAATAGTTACTATTATAAGAATAATTTATGCAGCTCCAACGAAATTTAGAAGAGGAAAAAATCATTAAGACGCCATTATTCAAAAAAAACCCACAGTAGCGAAAATTGCTCAGCCTGTTTGACTCACTCGAGAAAGTCAATTACAAGTAAAATGTTTCTTATTTGACGTATCTTCTTTCACGCGCAGATTTATTTTACTGCCACAAGCAATTAAATAAACGATAAGTAGCCGTGAAATAAAAAAGTCCGACTCGCAGGAACTGCATCATCTTAGCGCGGTTCCGTTCTTATCTCTAGACTCATTTAAAATGATTAAAATAGAAGCTGTTATTATTTTGGGTCCACATTTCTAGAAAACATGAAGATTAGATAGTTAGCCGTCGAGGTGATAAATAAAGATGGAATGGTTGGGATTCGGCTAAAGAAACCTCAATACGATTTTTGTTAAAAAATCTATATTTAGGACGTTTCAGCTACTCATTGGTAGCCTTCGTCAGCATTTAAAGTGCCGGGAGGCAGAGGAGGACCAAAGTTGACAGTTCCATCTTTACTTTCAAGAAAGGTCATATTTACGATCTTACCTGGATAGGCCAACTCGCCATAGGAAGGACCCCGCTAGGCAGTTGAAAAGTTATATCTCCATATAGTCCATATCTCTAAGATTAAATTGTTTTTCTTAACCTGATTTATTATCAAATACATTATCCAACTATAAGCAATTAAAAAATAACAAGGAATAAAAACAGACAAAAAGAACAGTCCGAATAAGCGAAATCAATTACTTTAAAGTTTTAAGCTCTTATTTCTCCGATTGACATCGTCTAATCAAAACTTTCATCAGAATCTTTTTTGTAAAGCATTTCGTAAGCTTTCTAATGGTATTCTTCCATTTACCAAGATTCTCAACCTTTTTCGAGATATTAAGGAAAGTATACAAAGTTACCAAAACGTTTTGTCTGTTAATAAAATATTTTATTCTAACCCTTCCTTAACTCCAAACGTAACCAAAATTTCAACATATTAGTTTTGATGAATGTAGAACATGCAGAAAATGTTTCAACTGAATCCCATGATTCTAAGTACCCAAACCAAAAGCGGTATTCAAAAACTATTTTTCCAATTTTCTTGAAAACGGTTGAAGCTATCGCCTTGAAAATGGTTTCATTCGTTTTCCTAGCCCAAGAAGCCTATAAAACGAGTACTTACAAGCTTATGAACTCAAAAACGTAAGCGTTACGATTTTTTTTGCGCGAATTTCGCCCCAAACGCCATCTTCCAGTGGGCGGATTCTGCTGGTTAACGAACTTGACCTTTCAAATTGGACGACGGATTTTTGTACCAAATTTCATCAAAATCGGACCATCAGGGAAGCCATAAATGAGCGAACAGACAAATATATATATATATATATATATATATATATATATATATATATATATATATATGTATATATATATATATATATATATATATATATATATATATAAATATATACATATATATATATATATATATATATATACAAATTTTAACCACCGTTATTTTCGGTCTCTAGGGGTTCTGAAACGCGAAATTTTCTAGTCGGCACTTCCGGATTTTTCATTGTATCAACCCTATAAGCGGGGTTCCTCCCTATGGGGGAGGGAGGAACCGCGCTAAAAACACAAAATATACGAAAAAAACAACTTCAGAGGTTCACGAACTTTTTTACCCAAATGTGACTCTCTCATCAAAAATTACTCCAGAAACGTTTTTGAAAGATATTTATTAAGCCTTCGGATGGTAAATTTAAATTTACTACGATTTCCCAACCATCATAGAAATATTTAAGAAAACACGAAGATATTATAACTAACAATTTTTTTTTTTTTTTTTCGAATACTTCCTAAACTCCAAATTAAACCAAAATTTAAATATCTAACTTTCAATCTAATTTCAACCATATAGAAAATATTTCAACTAAATCCAATGCCCAAACCTAAAATTATTCAGAAAAACTAATTGTATCTACTTTTCTACTTTGTAATATTCTTTATTTTCTTGACGCGCATGGGCCTACATAAGGGGGGGTGCTGCAGCCCCCTCCCAAAATTAGTAAAAATGTGACATAAAAACCTTAAAAATAAATTAAATGAGATCACTTAGTTCTAAAACGGCTAGCTATTCCAAGTTCTAGATTGTTAGTATTCCATATCCGCCAAATGCTCTCAACCCCCCCCCCTCGAAATTATTTTCTATATATGCCCATGTTGAGGCGTATGTAGCTCTTTGACTTCTTTTCAAAGGACATTTTCTTATTTCGATATTAATACATCATGTCAGCCTTTTAAAAACAACGTCAACAAAATGACTAAAAAATATACACACTCTTAAATAACATGATAACGCTGTAGATAAGAACGCTGTAGACCTCAAAACGGAAAGAAGTTGACTAATCGAAGAGCTACTATCGATTCTCGAAGAGCCATCGAGTCGAGTTATCGCAGACTTTAATCTGCTAAAAGGCCGCTAGATGCCTGCCGATGAGTTGTGTAGATTAGAGTTTGACCTATCTTCTCCTGCAGGACTGCATCTGCCAGCGAGGTATCTACAGTTGAACATCTAGGGACACTTAGGACAAATTAAGTTGTACAGAAAAAAAAGTCCGACTCGCAGGAACTGCATCATCTTAGCGCGGTTCCTCTTCATAGTTTTTTTTTTTTTTCTTTTTTCTTTTTTTTTACGGCGCATCTACATCTAGGTCATTAGCGCCGACATCCAGGGTGCAGCGAGGAATTTTACCAGCGAGCCGTGAGATGATAAAATTCCTGCCGGAGGTTGGGAATCGAACCCACCATCTCCCGCTTATGAATCCAAGGTACTAGCCATTAGACCACGGGAGACTCCGGTTCCTGTTCATATCCCTATTGTCATATGAAAAGCTTAGAGTAGAAACAGATCATATTTTCCTCGGCCTTTGTTCAAAGGGTTTTATGGCATTACCTGCTCGGGTCCGCCAGACTCTAGAATCCTCTTCTACCGATACTTCATTTCATACGTTTCAATGAATTGGAAAATATCAAAATGTTTCACATATTCCTGTGTTCTTTTACTATAGTAATAATTCTACAAATAAAATCAATTAAAAAATAAAATAAAAAAAACCAACAGCATGAAGGCAATTGAAAATATTCAAAAGACGTCATCGAATCTCTTTCTCTTGGCAAGCTATATTTCTAACAATGAATTGTTTTTCTTATTTTGCCTAATCCAATTTATTGTAAAATACATTATCCAACTATAAGCAATTAAAAAATAACAAGGAATAAAAAAAGACAAAAAGAACAGTTCGAATAAGCGAAATCAATTACTTTAAAGTTTTAAGCACTTATTTCTCCGATTGACATCGCCTAATCAAAACTTTCATTAGAATCTTTTTTGTAGAGCATTTAGTAAGCTTTCTAATGGTGTTCTTCCGTTTCCCAAAATTCTCAACCTATCTCGAGATATTAAGGAAAGTATGCAAAGTTACCAAAACATTTTATGTCTATTGATAAAATATTTTATTCTAACCCTTCCTTTACTCCAAACGTAACCAAAATTTCAACATATTAGTTTTAATGATAGTAAAACATGCAGAAAATGTTTCAACTGAATCCCATGATTCTAAGTACCCAAACCAAAAACGGTATTCAAAAACTATTTTTCCAATTTTCTCGAAAACGGTTAAAGCTATCGCCTTGAAAATGGTTTCATTCGTTTTCCTAGCCCAAGAAGCATATAAAACGAGTACTTACAAGCTAATGAACTCAAAAACGTAAGCGTTACGATTTTTTTTGCGCGAATTTTGCCCGAAACGCCATCTCCCCCTGGGCGGATTTTGCTGGTTAACGAACTTGACCTTTCAAATTAGACGAACGATTTTTGTACCAAATTGCATCAAAATCGGACCATCAGGGAAGCCAGAAATCCGCGAACAGACAAATATATACATACATATATATATATATATATATATATATATATATATATATATATATATATACAAATTTGAACCACCGTTATTTTCGGTCTCTAGGGGTTCTGAAACGCGAAATTTTCTAGTCGGCACTTCCGGATTGTTTCATTGTATCAACCTTATAAGCGGGGTTCCTCCCTATGGGGAGGGAGGGACCGCGCTAAAAGCATAAATATATAAATTTATTCCATAGGAGCAAACTGCAGCAAGGAAATTATTACAGCACACATAAACCATGCCATTTTTTTATGCTTCACGCTTTCGCTGCCACATAAATTTCGACGTGCAATCCAAAGTGCCATTTAAATTTTTTTTTTTTTTTTTTTTTTTTTTTTTTTTTTTTTTAACGGCGCATCAACTCTTTGGCTATTAGCGCCGGGCTATCTACAGGTTTACCACCCGTGTGCCATTTAAATATATACATTTTTAGCGCGGTTCCTCCCTCCCCCATAGGGAGGAACCCCGCTTATAAGGTTGATACAATGAAACAATCCGGAAGTGCCGACTAGAAAATTTCGCGTTTCAGAACCCCTAGAAACCGAAAATAACGGTAGTTCAAATTTGTATATATATATATATATATATATATATATATATATATATATATATATACATATATACACATATATATATATATATATATATATATTTGTCTGTTCGCTCTCTAGGTAGAAGACGAATGGTCCGATTTTGATGAAATTTGGTACAAAAATCTGTCGTCCAATTTGAAAGGTCAAGTTCGTTAACCAGCAAAATCCGCCCACTGGAAGATGGCGTTTGGGGCGAAATTCGCGCAAAAAAATCGTAATGCTTACGTTTTTGAGTTCATAAGTTGTAAGTACTCGTTTTATAGGCTTCTTGGGCTACGAAAACGAATGAAACCATTTTCAAGGCGATAGCTTTAACCGTTGTCGAGAAAACTGGAAAAATAGTTTTTGAATACCGTTTTTGGTTTGGGTACTTAGAATAACGGGATTCAGTTGAAACATTATCTGCATGTTCTACTTTCATTAAAACTAATATGTTGAAAGTTATGTTACGTTTGGAGTTAAGGAAGGGTTAGAATAAAATATTTTATGAACAGACATGAAAAGTTTTGGAAACTTCGTATACTTTCATTAATATCTCGAACACGGTTGGGAAATCGTGGTAAGTGGATTGAATCTATTTGAAAGCTTACTAAATTCTCTACAAAAATGATTCTAAAACTATTTTTGATTAGGTTATGTCAATCGGAGAAATAAGTGCTTAAAACTTCAAATACGTCTGTTTTGTTCTTATGAACGGGGTTTTGTCGTTCTTTTTGTAATTTTTGTCTCTTTCCCTTGGTTTTTTATTGCTTTTTATTTTTGTAATTTATTATGTTGTATTTGTAAGGAAAATGTATGTGTGTGTAAAACAGGATAGGTAAAATGAGACCAATTTTCTGTTGTCAGAAATAATAAAAAGTTTTGGGAACTTCGTATAATTTCTTAATATCTCGAAAACGGTTGAAAATCTTGGGAAGCGAAAGGTTACCATTCGAAAGCTTACTAAATGGTCTACAAGAAAGGTTCTAAAGAAAGTTTTGAATAAGCGATGTCAATTGGAGAAATAAGTGCTTAAAACTTTTAAGTAATTGATTTCGCTTATTCGAACTGTTCTTTTTGTCTTTGATTTTGGTACTTAGAATTATGGGATTCAGTTGAAACATTTTCTGCAAGTTCGAATTTTATCAACCCTAATATGTTGAAATTTTGGTTACGTTTGGAGTAAAGGAAGGGTTAGAATAAAATATTTTATTAACAGACAAGAAAAGTTTTGGTAACCTTTTATACTTTCGTTAGTATCTCGAAAACCGTTGACAATCTTGGAAGCGAAAGGTTACCATTCGAAAGCTTACTAAATGGTCTACAAAAAAGGTTCTAAAGAAAGTTTTGAATAAGCGATGTCAATCGGATAAATAAGTGCTTAAACTTTGAAGTAATTGATTTTGTTTATTCGAACGATTCTTTTTGTCTTTGATTTTGGTACTTCGAATTATGGGATTCAGTTGAAACATTTTCTGCATGTTCTAATTTCATCAAAACTAGTATGCTGAAAATTTACTTACGTTTGGAGTTAAGGAAGGGTTAAATTAAAATAATTTATTAATAGAGATGAAAAGCTTTGGAAACTTCGTATACTTTCCTTAATATCTCGAAAACGGTTGAGAATCTTGGTAAACGGATGGTTACCATTCGAAAGCTTACTAAATGCTCTAGAAAACAGGTTCTGAAGAAAGTTTTGATTAGGCGATGTCAAACGGAGAAATAAGTACATATAACTTAGAAGTTTGATAAAGGATAATTGATTTCGTTTATTTATACGTTTCTTTTTGTCTGTTTTTATTTCTTGTTATTTTGTTATTGCTTCTAGGAGGAGGATGTATTTCTCAATAAAACAGGGGAATAAATACAAATTCTTTGAACCTGTAACAGAACTGAAAACGTAAATATTCTCAGTGTAGGGTCAGTCCGGGTCGAGGTAGTAGGCCGGTTCAGGTAGGCTTTTATTGCACTTCATAAATCAAGATTCATTGTTCTCATCAAGCATTCTAGGACAGCTGACAGTTACCTTTACCTGTAGGAAGTCATGCAGCCAAATGCTATACTAGAAATATAATTATATTTTGTGGTTGAATGTGGCCGTAGTTCAATAAAAAATAACACTACTTTCTCATTTTCATGTACAATTTTATTTTGTTTAATTGCATTTAAAAGTAAAATGGATATGTTAGCACTGCAAGTTAAGTAAATTAGAAATATATTCGTAGAAGAGTCTTCGTAGACCGAAACTTGGGACGGCAGAAAGAGTAATTTCTGCTTAGGATAGTTTCATCCCTAGCCGAAAATCTTGTTGTTTTTTTTTCATATTTGTTTACATTAGGAATGATCCAAACAAAGTAATAACTGTTTCTATTCTTAGTCTACAAAATAACACTAGGGATATGAATGGAACCGCGCTAAGATGACGCAGTTCCTGCGAGTCGGACTTTTTTTTGTTTTAGCGCACAAAAACAGCTCTTGTTTCAGGTCAAAAAAACAAAAAAAGTTGAAAAAACTCTTAGTTGCCCGAATAAACGTGACACTTAAAATACAGCAAACCTAACTGATTGCCAATGAAGTTTGTAAGGTTTTCCTCGGTTACCAAAATGGGGAAGTGAAAGGTAAGGGATAGTCAAACTCCGACACATAGTCGGGCACGGGAGACACCCTAGTCGGAAGACACATTCGTCGAGACACCCTAACTCCGAATATGTGTCAGACCTGGCAGTCGACGTGTTCATTTACAGATTCCGAGAATACTGTTTCACATTATTTTCGTTTTTACATACGTAGTATTGTTGAAATAAAACAAAAATTACGGCCATACACATGAATAATGTCCACTTCAACTCGTCATTAGCCAAAATCTAATATTTCCTTAAGTCCCAAAGCAAACAAAATTTAAATATCTTAGTTTAGATGAATTTCAAACGTCTCGAACAATTTTCAACTGAATTAATATTTTCTGACTTATACCCAAAACCATAATTAATCAGGAAAACTAGTTGTATTAACATTTCTCGTAAACGGTTGCAGATATTGCTTTAAAAATGATTTTATTGGATTTCGTACGTTAGAAACCCCGTACAAAGATTACCTAAAGCATATAACTCCAAAAAACCATGTTCCGTTGGATAGAATCTGTTGCTTAATGATCTGTACGTTTTAAATTATACAAAATATTTTTTTACCCAATATCAAAATTGGTCTTTTTTTGGATGAAGCAACAAACTGAACAGACAAATATAAAGGTATATATATAAACACACACAAAAGTGGGCATTTCTCATGGGCACCTCCGGATCGCATCATTAGGTCAACCTCATAACTGGGTTTTATCCTTAAGCAGGATGGGAGGGCACGCGCTTAAACGAATTTATGCACATAGAGATGCATGCTAAAAAAATTGATGACGAATAAAATTCTAATTTTTCAGAGTGAATATTTGTGAGTTATATAGGGCGAATATCGACGTAAAGAAGAACCCGTGCAAAGACGGTGGACACGCAAGGAGTGTTTGCACTGACTCCACTATTCCCGCCATAAACAGCTGATCATTCACAGCATGACAGATCTTGCTATCTAGGAGGCCAGTAACCTTAGCACATTCTGAATAAAT
This sequence comes from Gonocerus acuteangulatus, assembly GCA_946811695.1. NCBI lineage: Eukaryota > Metazoa > Arthropoda > Insecta > Hemiptera > Coreidae > Gonocerus > Gonocerus acuteangulatus. The sequence goes on along the minus strand of OX328128.1, from coordinate 32,142,796 downwards.
CATGGTGGCATTGCTATTCTAAGAGATACAGAATAATATGATGAATATCAGGCCTTACACCCTTACCTAGTAAAGAAAGCCGTTAATGATATATGAAGGGTTCAGGGAAAAAAAGGGGCCAAGTAAAAAAGAAATCGAAATTGAGTAAAGGACGGCATCCGGTTGCTTGATAGAAACGCTATCTTGTGTAAAAAATGCACAGGTAAAAAACGAGGCTCGTCCCTTTAAGTAAACAAAAGAAAATTTACTGTCCAGGAAAAGAAAAGGGTAACACAAAGGTCAGCAGTGATTGAAGCTCATGTTGTTAGAAAAACAGGTTTTCTTAGCATCTACCAGCAGTTGTTTTGTTTTTCCAGATTTAATTCCGATATCGAAGGATAAATTTTAAGATGTCAGATATCTTTCCACATTTTGTGAAGAATATGCCAAAAATATCTATCGTCTTTGCCTCAGCAGAAAAATTGAATCGAAAACACTGTATCCAACATGGATGTTGCTAATACCTTTTGAATTGAATAATGTATACAAGTAAACAAGTTTGTTTTTCTATATAAACATTCTTAATTAGATGAATATACTATTAATGTAGTACAGACTTGCCTCCTTTATTCCCTGTAATCAGCTGACTTAGCCGCTTTTTAACCAGTTCTTGGTGCCCTTTTTACAAGTTCCTATATTTAGAGGATAAAACGACAAAACTTTAAATTGAAAAGCTCCACTTATATTCATAATGAGTAAGTTATATTGATAAAATCAATAAATTCTATCTTAGTAAGAGCCTTGATATAGTTTTGAGTCTTTAAATCTAAAAACGGCTCTCCTGAAAAATTTGTAAAAAGTGAATTAGCCCTTCCTTCCCTGAGCCCTTAATATGTAACTTTAATTTTGTAGAAGATATAGAAACCAAAATTAGGCTTCTATTTCGAGCATGTGGAAACCTCGTTTCCCCTGATTAACTGGGAGCCGATCCGAATTAACGAAAATCCGGGTTATCCGGAGTATGACAGAAAAACTAAAAAAACAACATATAAATCACCGAATTATTTTAAATGGAGTTTAGAAATTATTGACGACACACTTTGGCCTAAACTCATACATTGTATGTACTGTATTAGCCTATGTATTTGCACTGTGCTCAATGTAGCTACAATCTAGTCTGCAGTAAAAAAGGCAGTGAGCTTACGCTTTCTCAGTTTAGTGTATCACTTACGGGCAGCGCGATCTCGTACCCTCTTTTACATTAGAAGTTCATTTGGCAATGTTTCCGCTTGACTCTCGAAACACACCAGCAATTGCTCAACGTTTGCTGCTGCTTCTGGATGGGTCATAACCAACATAAATTGTTAATAGAAATCATCTTGAATAAAAAGTCTTCAATGCGTTTTCTGTTCTTTTTGCAACCAGATACGGTCGATGTTCCTACTCCAAACTAAGCAGCAATGTTCTTTAACGATTCTTCCTCATAGTCTTGTCAATGCTTCCATCCTTTTTTCTATAGTCACAACAATGTTTTTACGTTCACGTTTTTACGTTTCGTCTAAATAGTGGCCAACGAACAAACAGTAAGACGATTCTGTACCTAGATGTGACGCTAGGAAAACTCGCGTACATTAACCTAGGTAGGTAAATTACGCGAGTTTTCCTAGGTTAATGTTTAAATAAAAAAACATTAACTTAGAAAAACTCGCTTTATTTACCTAATTATAATATAAACTTAAACACGTCTTAAGTTACTACACTGAACAACATAATTTCGTTTACAAAACTGGTTCGGGTTAAAGAGGTCCGGGTTAACAAGGGTTTTGACCGTTTTGAAGAAAAGTGATTAAAACCGATTTGGGTTTACCCGAGGTGTGAGAAGACCAAGTGGCTACTTATGCGTCCTGAGGCATTGCCATGAAAGTCAGAAGCTCCGCTGGAAGGAAACAGTTTGTCGAAAAAAAAAACACATTCTAATAATGGACCTGAGCAGTTTTAAGAACTTCGTCTATTTTCTTAAATATGTAAAAAACGGTTGAAAAATCGTAGCATTTTTATATATGGAAGCCCATCTTTTAACAAAAAATCGTTTCTAAATGTCATACAAAATAAGATACTCTTAGTCCCGAAATAAACAAGTTTTCTTCTTAAAGAGCTTCTATAATGGATTCAATCTATATTTTCATTTTTAGAATGTAATTCTATAAAGATACTAGCGACTGGAGCTATTTATTAGAACTCGGAGAAAGGCGAGGAGACCCGCGTTATATATCTCGTTCTAAACGATATTGGAGGGGGGCTGGCAAGGGTCCACCCCTCAGTGGTCCATACATTTTCTTTTTCCAATAAATAACTCCTTGTTTATTAAAGACCTTTATAAATGACTGAAATACAACCAATGTTTTCAGAATATTCAAAACACAGTTCAAAGATCTCTCCATTTCTTGTGGATTATTTAGAGGCCGTTTATTTTGCTTTGGCGTAAACAGAGCCGAGATCCATGTTTTCTTCAAAATGAAAAAAATAAATATTTCGACAATTATTCCGATCCTTCGAAAAAATATCCTTCGAAATAGCCTTCCGCTTACACGATTTCGCAATCATTTCTATCTATTCATGATTGTATTTAGTATTGTATGAGCTCCAAGTGTAGAAAAAATGTATAAAACTTAGTTTGGATTAATAGGATTTAACCTCAACGAGCTTTTGAGTACTCGGTTTTAAAAATTGCAGGACTCATTCAAAGACTGTTAAGGTTCCAATAGTAGTTAAAGTTGGGGTTTTAGTCGTTTGGTATCTTAATAAATCTACATTTCTCATCACATAATGCTTTTTATTTATACTGACGTTTCCACATGAAATTCAAGCCTTCATCAGGCCTGTAACACAAGGACAGAGTTAATAGTAATTTATATACAGATGTACAGAGGATAAATATTATATATAGATAAAGATATATAGACGAAGATGCTTGTGGTTATGGCAAGAGCTTGAAATTAATTGCAGATTGATGCAGATTTAAAACATGAAATATGAGTAACATGATAACAGATATAAAATGAATAAGTACAGGATGTGAAGTGGCTTACTGATGAGCATATTATGATATATCTCTTTATATGTTACCCATTCATGTTTTAAATATGTATTAATCTAACTCTAATTTAAGCTCCAGCTATAACATACACTTACCAAATCTATTATTCTCCCTCTTCCATGTATAATGTTTTTGTCATTTCCTTTGTGTGTGTGTGTGTGTGTGTGTGTGTATATATATATATATATATATATATATATATATATATATATATATATTGATATTAACTCTGTCCTCTTTGTTTTACAGCCCTGATGAAGGCTTGAATTTCAAGCCGAATCGTCAGCAAATAATAAAACTGATTCTCTTATGAAAAGGAGACAATACCTCATGGATGTGTAATCTTGTCCTTATACTTATCTCGAGAGAGGGGTTGTTTAGAACACCCATTAAGCTAAGAGTGATCGAATATGAACGGGATGTGAAAAGAGTTATCATAAAAGTGAGGTGATGAAAGCAGAAAGTTTTTATTTTTTAGTGAAGAGATGGGGGTTTTTAATAAATAGAAATAGGTAGAGGAGATGACTTCTTTATCATGTTTTTCATGAACCACGTTATTGTCTAGATGAATAAATATAAATACAGAAAAGAGGCGTTTTTCATTGTTGGATTCTGTGGAGAGGATGGAGAATTGGTCAAAGTCCGTCTGTGATGGGATGTCTCGATTTTAGTACTTTCCTCCGAAGGAAAATAGCTATTGAGGTTGCACTCATGACGGAATTTTTGAAAAATTTCTTCAAATCTTTATCGATCCTACCTAATAGACACCGAAGATGACCCCCGTTAAAATTTATGGGGAAGGTGTTGTACCTTTGACCACTTTGCACAATTGAATTTTTTTTAGCTTGAATATTAAGGCTAAATTCATTTTTTTTTGTATTTCATTGTAATTAGTATTCTATTGTTTATCATATTTAATTTTTTCAAGGTTCTAACTTTGCATTTAATATTTTTTATTAATTTTTAAAAAAATAATCGTACAGTGGTCAAAGGTACAACATGTAGTCGTACCTTTGACCATGGGGTGTTGTACCTCTGACCACGTAAAAACAACACAGCAGTGCAGAAAAAAAATTGTATTGAGTAATATTATAATTAATTGTAAGTTTAATAAATACAGGACATGGATGTAAGTATAATAAAAAGCTATTATTGATATTATGTTATGCTTAATATGCTGAAAAATCCAGTCAAGTTGATAAATGTTTTATCTGTCAAGCAGATCCACTAGCAATAGTAGGATATGGAAGTTAAGCCACAATGTCTTCAACATCAATAACATATAAATTTTCATCTTCTCTCGTAAACTTGTTACTTAAAGTTTGTTTTTTCAAATATTGGATCTTAAACATTGGACATTTAATACCACAGATCTCTGCGACTAAATATGTAATAGTCTTTTTACATTTATTTTAACAAGTATAACATTTCCTTTTTCCAAATCATATTTTTCAAGTTGTTGCTGGTTATCGACTTAACTCACGACATTCATCAGACAGATCAACGTCACTTTCTCCTGAAGAAATTTCCGTGTGAGTATCAGAATCTGAACTGTCATTAGAATAATTGTCTTTTTATTTATCACTTATATGTGGTGTCTTACGTTTAGGGTGGTGCTTTCGTTTTTTTTTTTTTTGTTTTTTTTTTTTTTTCACCTTCAATAATTAGCTTTTCAGGAATTTCTGTCAGGATACGAGGTTTCCCTTTAGGCCGGCCCCTATTTGACATTTTCCTTGCATCCGCTTTTCGATGAGGTCTTACAACTTCAATTGGAACGATAAGGGGCGATAGGTTCGAACTGCTACGGCTGACATAGTCAAATTAGTGTTTTGGGTTCGGGGTAAACCCCCCCCCTCCCTTCCGGTGGACCGACTTTGGTGGTTAACGAACTCGTTCAATCGTTTGCTAATTGAATGCTATATACCAAGTTTCGTGACGAAAAAACAAAAACTCTGGCCGCTATCGTGTTAACAGACACACATATATATATATATATATATATATATATATATATATATATATATATATATAGATAGATATATATATATAAATTTTAACGGGGGTCATTTTCGGTGTCTACTAGGTAGGATCGATAAAGATTTGAAGAAATTTTTCAAAGATTCCGTCATGAGTCCAACCTCAATAGCTACTTTCCTTCGGAGGAAAGTGCTAAAAAGGTTTACATGGATGTCTATTAGCACAAAGGCGTAAGGGCAACGATGTTTTGCCCCGAATGTCGTCGAAACAACAATGCGCCGGAGAACGCATTTTTCTAGCTAATGAACTTGAATCTTCGTTTTAGACAAAATAATGTTCACTATCATTGAGTGATTTTTGTAGACGATAGAGCATGAACAGAAATATGCTATAACAATTATTTAATATGGTGCATATTTATTTGAACGCCTAGTTTTTCATTATTTCCGGATTATGAAACTCCTACAATTCTATCATTAAGAAAGAGAAGTATAAACGAATTTTAAACCGCCTCCTAAGCATTATAACGTTTTATATAATTTTCTTGAATCAACAAGGAAATAAAGTTTAATAATAAATGACAAAATGTCAGATAAAAATTGTTATTTAAAAAAAAATGCTAAAGTAAAGACTTTATGGTTCCAACCGACCGTATACAACCATGTTTGCTTGTGGTTGGAGTCGACAAGAGGGTGGATGTGGCCTAGATATGGATAGAGATAGGAAGGAAATGATAACGCTATCACATCCACCTTGCATCTACCTGCACCATATACACACTCCCATGGTTAGCTACAAGCATCCTATCGGAGACAATTTCGAATGTCATAAGGCAAAATATCTATTTTAATACATCGTGAAATTGCCTTTGACATTAAATTGCAATTTTCGCGGCATAATCCTCAGTGATAGAGTAGCTTTCCGAGTGGGGTTGCGTTGTCGAGTTAACTTGGGACAGTCATATGTCATATTGCGTTAGTTTTTTTTTGGGGGGGGGGGGTCAGGAATTCCATTCTCCCTAAGTTGGTGATACACCAAAACAGTTTGAGCATTGTAGATACTGCAATGGTGCACCTTCTCAGGAAATGTCAATTCATGACATATAGAAAATTCAATAATCTACTAAAAAATATGTTATGCGTTCTTGTAATTTTAGAATAAATAACTAAATAAAAAAATAGTATGTCTATTTACTGAATTCAAATTTTCCGGATGAGGCAAGCCTATATTTTTATATAATAACTTCTGGCCCTCTTCCAAGATGTGGCTGACATTCCATCTTTGTGAATACAGCAGCATTCTCCTCAAACTCCTTCAGTGATAATATCTTGTCATATTTAGTAAATATTGCTACGGTTAAAATTCAAAGGACCTAAGAAACATAACCCATTGTCCCGAAATATATATATTAGATTCGAGTTATAAATTTGGTAATTTACTCTACAAACAATGTTAAGTTATATTTCGTATAAATACAAAAGCAAAACATTTACGCAATTAATTCAGCTCCTTAATTGTCGCTCTGCATGTTTCACGCCATTCAGGCACTTCTTCAGGAGCTTACAACTAAAAAAAAAACTATTTCTGGTCACATCGGTAAAATATTATTATAGACAGCTGATGGCGCTAAACCTTCCACCATCCAGGGCTGAGTCAATATTAAAAAGTACCATATGATAAGCAATTATAGTTTTAGTTGGACGCTGTTTTTTTAAATATTTTTTGGGGGTAAAAGTTTATTTGTAATGTGTTGATAAGTGAATGGAATATTTGGGGAGAGTCATCTGAAAGGATTTTCTTAATAGACATAAGGTGAATAGGATTTTTTAAAAACAATTCAGCAATTAAGGAATACAGTACCCAATAATGTATAATTTACATTATTTTGTTAAAAATAAGAGTCCGGGCAATGGTAACCTTGTAGTTTTTTGCCCTAAAAACACAAACAAACAAACAACATTATTTTGTTAAAGTTCATCTGTAACATATTGATTTATAATTTTTATAAATTATTGAATACTACTTCTTGCTGAATAACTCTTTTGCGGGGAGGCTAAGCTTTTCCCCAAAAGCTATAAATGTGAATTGAACATTGAAGGGTAGCTTTCCACTGCTGTAACTTTCAGAACATTTTCTGCCCGGCTCTCTGGCTTTACTGCTATCAATAAAACATTGGAACAATTCCTGTCGCCAATTATCAAAGCTGCAACATTCCAACTTCTCTTGTGGGATATATAGCACTCCAAAGTGGAAGGCCAAACATCCAGGGAGGATGGACATTTATCTCAATATTACATACGGTCTAATATGCAACAAAACTTTGCAAATGTTGGGAAAAGAAAATGAAATCATAGTGTGTTGCTGATATTTTCTGTAAATATTCCGTAATATGGTGTCACAGTGTGCGCCTGTGAACCTACACTGCTTATATATTTTTCTAAGAGCAAACAGACAAATATATACACATATATTTGTCTCTTCGGCCCTTTGATATCAGTTAAATAAAAATATCCTAGCAGTATAGGTTCATACCAATTTAACCACACTGTACCTATTTAACCCCATTTTTCGGTTTTCTCTTGAAAGTTGACTAACCTAAAAATCAACGCGGAGAAATGTACAAAAGTTCAACTCCCTGGAACAGTGTCATCATAGCGCGTTTCCAATCTTATCTCTGGTGTAATTAGAAAAGTTTAGGATACAAACAGTTAATGTTTTTCCGTAGTCTTTCGTGAAAAATGTAAACACATGTAAAAAAAGTAAAATGAAATCTCAAAGAGAAAGAAGATCTTAGGCTCAACAGAAGGAAACTGACAGTATTCTAAGCGGAAATTATACCGGTACCGATTTCTCCGAATGAGATCGCTCTATCAAACATCGCAAAAGAACCGTTGTTGCTGGAACTTTATATCGGCCCAATCGCATGTTTAAGGGATGAAACCACCCTTCCAAATTACACCTGAAATATTCTAACAAGGAGAGTATACAGTTGTGGGGTCACCGATTTGATCCATTTTTTTCTGGCGATTCTACGTAGAAAAATAGTCGACACGGGTCCGAGAATTCCGTCCAATGCGCCTTAGGAGCCAAGAAATATAATAAAATAGGTTTTAAATGCTTTATTTTATATATTGAGTTTAGAAAATGATATCGACATGATTCTTTCACCACTTCATTTGTTTTAGAGAGTAGATTAAAGAACAAATACAATCGTTAAACAATAATTTATATTTCGTCAAATAAATTCAAAAATATGCTTACGTTTAAAGTAAACTAGCATTATACATATTTCTACGCCAAAAATAATAGCAGATTTAAAACCAGTACCCCAAGAAACTCTAATGAGGTAACATTTGAAAACGAAAAGTAATGCTTTTAGCGCGGTTCCTCCCTCCCCCATAGGGAGGAACCGCGCTTATAAGGTTGATACAATGAAACGATCCGAAAGTGCCGACTAGAAAATTTCGCGTTTCAGAACCCCTAGAGACCGAAAATAACGGTGGTTCAAATTTGTATATGTATATATATATATATATATATATATATATATATATATATATATATATATATTTGTCTGTTCGCTCATTTCTGGCTTCCCTAATGGTCCGATTGTGATGAAATTTGGTACAAAAATCCGTCGTCCAATTTGAAAGGTCAAGTTCGTTAACCAGCAAAATCCGCCTACTGGAAGGTGGCGTTTGGGGCGAAATTCGCGCAAAAAAAATCGTAACGCTTACGTTTTTGAGTTCATAAGCTTCTAAGTACTCGTTTTATATGATTCCTGGGCTAGGAAAACGAATGAAACCATTTTCAAGGCGATAGCTTTAACCGTTTTCGAGAAAATTGGAAAAATATTTTTTGAATACCGCTTTTGGTTTGGGTACTTAGAATCATGGGATTCAGTTGAAACATTTTCTGCATGTTCTACTTTCATCAAAACTAATATGTTGAAATTTTGGTTACGTTTGGAGTTAAGGAAGGGTTAGAATAAAATATTTTATTAACAGACATAAAAAGTTTTAGTAACTTTGTTTACTTTCCTTAATATCTCGAAAAAGGTTGAGAATCTTGGTAAACGGAAGAATACCATTAGAAAGCTTATCAAATGCTCTAAAAAAAAGGTTCTAATGAAAGTTTTGATTAGGCGATGTCAATCGGATAAATAAGAGCTAAAACTTTAAAGTAATTGATTTCGCTTATTCGAACTGTTCTTTTTGTCTGTTTTTTATTCCTTGTTATTTTTTAATTGCTTATTGTTGGATAATGTATTTGAAAATAAAACAGGTTAAGAAAAATAAGAAAAACAATTTAATGTTAGAGATATGGATTTCCAAGATATATAGCTTTTCAACTGCCTAGCGTCCTTCCTAGGGAGGGTTCTTTGTCTTTGATTTTGGTACTTAGAATTATGGGATACAGTTGAAACATTTTCTGCATGTTTGAGTTTCATCAACACTAATATGTTGAAATTTTTGTTACGTTCAGAGTAAAGGAAGGGTTAGAATAAAATATTTTATTAACAGACAAAAAAAGTTTTGGTAACTTTGTATAATTTCGTTAGTATCTCGAAAACCGTTGACAATCTTGCGAAGCGGAAGATTACCATTCGGAAGCTTACTAAATGCTCTACAAAAAAGGTTCTGAAGAAAGTTTTAATTAGGGGATGTCAATCGGAGAAAAAAAGTGCTTAAAGCTTTAAATTAATTGATTTCGTTTATTCCAATGGTTCTTTTTGTCTGTTTTATTTCTTGTTATTTTCTAATTGCTTATAGTTGGATAATGAATTTGACAATAAAACTGGTTAAGTAAAGTAACAAAAACAATTTATTGTTAGAAATATAGATTTCCAAGATTCCAAGACCTTGTCACTAGCGGGTTACTTTCTAGTGTAGCCGACCCTTCCAGGTAAGATAGTAAATCATGACCTTTCAAGACTTTACTACTCACAGGAATGGCGTTAGTGACCTTAAGGGTTGACACGCCATTATAATAATTAATTTAAAAAAAAAGACTGGTGGAACCAAAATAATAACTGCTTCTATTTTAATCTTTCCAAATTAGACTAGGGATATGAACGGAACCGCGCTATGATGATGCAGTCCTGCGAGACGGACTTTTTTTATCCTCCAATACAGAGAGATACCGGAGACTACTTGTCTCTTCCGGAGAGGAAAAATTATTATGTTTTGTTTATAAAGAATGTTTTTGGTAAATATAAGTCTACGGTTGTTCATTATGGATATTTGTTGGTAATATTTATAAATTCGTGTTTTCAGTCGGTCTTTATTCATGTCGCTCACGGAAAATATCTAGCATGAAACCCTCTGCAATATAACACGGAAATCAATTCATTCCCGATACCCTATCTCGATTAGTCTAAAAACGATATTACCATCCGTCGCGATAATTGCTTTATTCCCCTCCCCCCCCCCCCCCCAACACCACGCATTCCCATGGTTTCTCGTATATAGGGAAAATGCAACGAGGGCCTTGTCAAGGGCTGATAACAACTCTACCAATATTAGAATTATCTTTGATATGTATTTTCCTCCTATAATACCTTATTCAATATATGTACGTCTGGTTGCAGCTGTACGATGTTAATTCTGTATCCGCTAAAAAGCCGATTCGCTCAATACAATTATTACACATACATAAAATTATACAATTACAAAATATTACATATACATCCAATTATAAGTTAAAAATAGACGTATACTACAGAGAATAAAAAAAAGAAATATAAGTCTGACACCTACTGAAAACAAGAGACATTCGTTATTTAGACTATATCAGAGTAAAGAAGTTACATAACAATAATAGCATGAAAAATCATACATACAAAAGACTAAAAAGATGTTAAAATAAATGATTTTAAATAATTACATTATCCCCTGTATATACAGGGTTACTGGTAATTGCTCCCTTTAGGATGTAAACACTCGCTAAGAATGGATTTTTTGATATTTAAATTTTTAAGTAGTTTTAGAGGGGTTTGAATTTTTAGTTGGTTTTAATGAGAGCATTCGTTGCTAGGACGATAACAGGCCTGTTACCGTACTGCATCTATTTCATAATATTATTTTTATTTGCGGTTCATTTCAACTATGATGGTATACCTTGAATTACTAGTAATAAAATGTGATTTTGTCCCTCAAAGAGTGCACGCTACACCTGGTGATGGTCTGGTGATGGTAATAATATCCCGACCTCACCCATCAGCATCCCCACTCAGAACACTGTTCTTGGTTATGCTCGCAAATATAATGGGTGTTTCCAAATGACATCTTCGAAACATAAATTTTTAAATTTTCACGTCCATTTATTATTGACAACGAATTTTATCCTGTACTGGTTAAACTCCTGTTACTGGTAACCTATAGATGACGGGCTATCTCTAGGCTATCTGTTTCTTGACACTGGTCCGGAGCGCCTCAGTGTCAAGAAACACAATATTTTGATTACTTATCAATTTATGAATAACTTACAGAATGACGGGATCCGTGCAATAATAAACTACACAGAATTATGTAGTAGCGTTAATTTTCATGATATATTAATTAAAGCAATAAACTAACTACTGATCTTCTGTGGCGAAGCACGGGTTGTTAGCTAGTCAGCAATAAATACAAAAACAATACAAACGTTCGGCCCAAATGCTAGATAAAAAAAATACCCCAAAACTAAGCAACAATGATTTTATTTTTTTAAAGAAAAGCCTAAAATATTAAATATTTTGAAAACGGGTAACTGTAGGATAAGACAGTATGTGCTTAAAATTACTTAACCCCTTTGTGTGTATGTGTGTATGTATGTATGTATGTATGTATGTACGTATGTATATATATATATATATATATATTACTATAAGATGGTCTAGAAGATAAATGTAAATAATGGTTGCCTAATAATGTCGCCCACGGAAACGATAGTAAAACTTCCGCCCCTAATGCTTGTAGGTATGAACGAAGGGCAAACATGGAACCTCTATGGCTTCATTAATCCGATATACTAGCAACGAAAATCGATTCATTCCAGTTACCTGATCTCGATTACCCTCCTCTCCTACCTCCATGGTTGTTTTTAACCTCCATTCAATTATGCAGCTTTAAGTTCATTGATAAATCAGATCTTAGAACTTAGCAAGAACGTATAACTTCTCTCCTGATATTATTATTATTATTTTTTTATTATTCAGCTGGCCTTTTACTTAATCTTCGAATGTTCGTACTAGGCGGAAGGTTTTTATTTTATCACTACATGTTTCACATCTTTTTGGTGCCTCTTCAGAGGAACAACCTACAAATATAAATCTTACAGCCTGAAATCGCGGAGGAGAACCTTGCACTAGTAGGGCCACATCTAGACTGGTCATGGTCTGAAATAATCCAATATGGTGGAATATAGTTCATCTAGAAATTAATTTTTAAACTTATGACAAATCGATTATAGATCAGCTGACTATATTCTACCATATTGGATTCTTTCCGACCATGACCAGTCTAGACTTGGCTCTACTAGCCTCAAGTTGACGCTGTAAGATTTATATTTGTAGGTTGTTCGCCTGAAGAGACACCCTATATCCCTAATCACTCGTCGCTCCATAGCCACCCTTAAACTATTTAACCGTACCTGTCACCTCCTCCCTACTCCTACACGTCAGCTTCTTGTATCTTCTCTTGTGTTCTCCCATTTCGACTACGGTTGCCTAGTGTATGGAGGGCTCACTGGGGAGCTTGAGGATCGTCTTAAGCGATTAATGAACAGTTTTCTCAGATTTATCCTCGATACCCCCCTGGATGCCCATATTTCACACCGGTATTCCGAGTTAAAGTGGCTATTTCCATCAATTCGACGACAATACTTCCTAGGTTCCTTCCTTTACCAAACCATTTCTTCCAAATCTCCTTCCTGTATCTACAACCTCCTTCAGTTTCTCCTATCCTCCCAGGAAGACGCTTCTTAAGATTTGACCACCAGGAAGACCAGTTTAGCTTTGTATATTATGTTGTTGTTTTCTTCTCTTGTTTATGCATTTATTTTTATTCATATCCTTTTATAGCCCCCATTTCTTTAATATTTATTTAATTTTTTAATATTTATTTGTTTATTTTAAACTATTTAATTATATTCCCATCCCCCTCTGAACATTGTATCATCATTGCCCCAATCCAATTATAATTTATGTACATATTTACTTATGTTTTCTTTTACTATTTAAGACTTCACTAATAATATTTGTATTCGTTTTTTGTTTTTTTTTTTTTGCTTTTGTTTTTTCTTTATTTATATTCATATTTTTAGGTTAAATTTGTTTATTGTTTATTTTGTATTTATTTTTATTCTTATGGGACGAAGTCCCAGAATAAAGTATTTTTTTCATTCATTCAAAAAGGTGTGAAACATGAAGGGATAAAATAAAGTAAGGGTAAACATCTAGTGGTTTTATTATTTGACATTCCGCCTACTAGAAAATTCGACGATTTTTTATTTTAGTTTATAAGCGTCACTTCGTAGGCAATAAGCTCATGAAAAAATATTTTATCTGTTTCTCCAACATATAACAAAATTAAAAACGTATTTAAAAATAGACACATGTCGATATATAAATAATAATACAAATATAATAAGCATAAAAAATAAAATAATACGAATAATAAATAAATAAAATGAAATAAGGAAAAAAAATACTCTATTGTAAAATAATAATAGGCAACTAAACAAAAAAAAATTAAGTAACGGGCACTTTACCACGATTTCCTAATTGTATTTGAGATATTTAAGAAAATAGATGAAGATCACAACATTTTCTACGTCTGTTAATATTTTTTTTCTAATACTCTAAACGTAACCTGCAATTAGTATATGTATATAAAAATATATATGTATATATAAATATATATGTATATATAAATATATATATATATAAATATATATATATATATATATATATATATATATATATATATATATATATATATATATAATTATATAGGCTATTTTAAGAGCATTCTTCAAGAATCCAGTGTATAAAAAGAACCATGTTGTTCTATGAGGAAAGTGACGGAGTTTTTTGTAATTAAAACTTTTATGTGCAAGGGTAAATAAATAAACTTATAGAATTTTTTTCATTTTTTATTGCATTCGAATATAGAAAGGTATTGAAAAACTTAGTTTAATAAAACCTTCAACTTTCATTAAACAGTTTGGAAAATTCTATTACGATTGACCATTTACTGTTAAAAGTTTTTCTTTTTTTTATTTCAAACAATTAAACTTGAATTCATTTTTTATAAATAAGTAACTTCTTCAACTTCAGAAGGGTGAAAAAAAGTCCAAAATTTCCACAGGTATTTTATTTTGCAGAACGTTTTTTGGGCATTAAGCCCGTAGGTTCTTATTCAGCCGCGCCTTGCTCCTAGACTCTAGGAGTCAACAACAAACAAAATTGTTTATGTTGTCGTACAGAAACATCGTGTCAATGAAGTGAACTGTTGGTACATTTCATACCTAAATAGAATGTTCCGAATATGGGGGCCACAATTGGAATATTACGGTTAGTGATATTGCAAAGATCCAAAGTAGTAGGTCTCATGGAGAACTTTCAGATGCGTCATTTTTAATCCAAAAATTTTAGTTTTAACTTTCAAGCGCGCGCTTAAAATTCGGTGTTTTCTCTTTATCTTACATTTTTGAAAACTACCCAAAAAATGAAGAAACACATACACAGTGTGTCTATTACTTTTGTCAAAGCCAATTTCATGATTTTTTCGTGACATTTTCATGTCTTACAATGGAAATTTCATGCCCATTCAAAAGAAAATAATTTCACTAAACAAGAAAAAGCCTCAACTTTTAGCTTTAAATTATTTGTAACCTTTCTTGCATTACCAGAATATCTATAAACATACAAATTAACATACATTTAAGACACTTATTAAAACTGTATAAAATGTAGATCATATGTTAAAGAGGGTAAGGGTAGTTCACATTAATTTCAAAAATTAAGAAACGATAATACTAAACATTTTAGAATTTCTATAGGATTAGCAGCCTATTAAATTTGAACAATTTAGTAAATTAAAGTGTACACAATCTCAATATTTAACTCTGCATGAAAAACTCTGAAAGACAAATAAAAATATATGCAAATAATGGATAATTGATGTGTAAATGCTACAAGAAAGGAATCTAACAGGGGAAAGGGGTGAAGGTGGCAGATAGAAGTGCATTGCTGTACAAAAACACCGACAATTACGAATGCGCAAAAGTCCTGGTATTACATTAGGCACCGGTAAATCTGAAATTTCGTGACATGGTTTCAAAATTCATGACTTTTCCGTGATTTTAGTACCCTATTTTCAATTTCGTGACATTTTAGTGATTTTCGTGTAGTAGACACCCTGTTATATTTTTGTGTTTTGCTTAGTATTTAGCGATAAAATGGCGATCAAAGTCGTACTTATTTTCAATGTCACAAGTGCATATTTTATGTCTACTGACCTCAAACTTGACTCTTTTTTTAGTAAAATAATTATAGTTTTATCCGCAGATTTAATTAAAAATATTTTACTGAAGTAAACATCACAAAAACGTCAGACAGAACTACTGGAAGTCAACTACTGGAAGTACATCCAATTATGTATAACTCTGGATTATAAAATCAGTCCCGTAACAGGCCACAAGATACTGTAGAGGTATCTGATTATTGACCATACGGCACACTAAGGAAACATGTGGTCAGAACTATACTCCGGCCGCCTGATGTTTCCCTTTGCAGGTACCTATTAATATATTAATTGGATTATAACCAATTATTATGGAATATAATCTCCAATTATTATGTATTTATTCTTTTATCAGACAGTAGATAAATCTAATACCTATTTTATTATTGGTAATCTTCCTCATGTATGGGCCTGGTAGAACCATGCGATGTCAAATTAATGCTTCATAAGTTTGACTTTTCTTCTGCCAAGATTTGTTCTTTCTTTCTGAATGAGTTCTTTTCATGTAATCAGGCCAACCTGCTCTATCGCTTTCTTAAATCTACCTCCGACCGACTTTTCGATGAAACAGTTTATGTCTCTAGTTTGTATTTCTGTTTGCCTCATAACTGCTGTTTTTAAATTTTTTTTTACTACCACAATCCATTTAATTATTTTTGCTTTTCCCTTACATTGATTTCAATCAAAATACATGATTTTTTTTTGTGTACCCATAAAATTCAAATCTTCGTTTTGTTTTTTTTTTTGTTTTTTTTTTTAGAAAGAGAAAGAGTTTGAGAGAGTTTGTCAGTGCGCTGTTCCAATTCCTGATTACTTTTAAAATTCCGTCCTAAAATTCGTAGTTAATAATAAATGGACGTTAAAATTTAAATATTACTTTTAATTTGTAAGCATATTGTTTAATATTAATTGGTTCTAATATTTTTTTTAGAAAAAAGAAAAGGCATCAGCCCTATCCTGGCTATAGAAGGGTGGTAACCTATAGATAACCAGTCCCAAAATTCGTAGTTAATAATAATGGACGTTAAAATTTAAATAATAATATTTTTCCTTTCTCTTTTTCGAACTTGATGTACTAAACTTTTTTATGTAGAACTAACGTTTCAGATGCATAAAGGCATTCTGGCTTCTTTTAGTGGGAGCGCCTGAGTTGTGCATGCACTACAACGATATTGATTGATTTATTTTTTTAAATGTTTTTAGTAATCATATTGTTATAATCATCGATTGACAATGTGCCTAATTTGCGATTTTTCCTAAACCTGAATGGATTTCACCGATGTCAAATATTTTGTCCCTGTTTAAGATTGGCCATGGATTATATTTTCTTAAACAAAATCAGTAACCTACTTTCTCTGCGATTTCCCGTAACATCTCAATTTGTTTTCGAGCAGTTACAGTGACTAGAGCTAAGACCATCAGCGAAAGCTAAACAGTCAACATTAATATGTGTTAAGGGTGGCAACCTGTAGATAGCCCGGCGCTAATAGCCAAATGCACCGTAAAAAAAAAAAAAAAAAAAAAAAAAAAAAAAAAAAAAAAAAAATTAATATGTGTCCTACCTAACTTGATAAGTTGAATCAAATTATTCTTGTAACCTGTCTTCCCATGTTCTTGAATTATTTTTTCCAAAACACTGTTGGCCAACAAGGGGGGGAAACCCGTCGCCCTGTATAATCCCACTTTTAATTTCGAAACGTTCTTAGAATATGTATACAAACAAATTTCTTAAATCGCATTTCTCATGACCTATGTTTTATGAAACAGTGACATTTCTCGACAGCACTTCCAGGTTATGACTTATGGAATCTGGCCAACGTCAAAGCTGATTTTCCTCTTTATAGGAAAGGAACAATCACGCTAAAATATCTAAACAATAGATTTTCCACTGAGAAATTTACTCAACCTGTTTTTAAATTCGTTTATATAAATATTTTGTGTATACATCCATCTGATGATGCACTGACCTACTTTCAGAACTGACCTTTCTTGAAGACATTTATTTTGAATACCCACAAAGGTTGTCATAATTGTTTTTGCAGTGGTTTAATCTAAAACTTTATGCTGAATTCAAATTCGTAATTAACTATGGTTACCACGTGCATGGTTTTCGATAAGTAATATTGTGTTTTTGAGTCAATATGTGCGGCAGTTTATTTGTAAATAATTCTTTAGTTATTGAACAATGCAGAATATTTTTAGAATTTTTTTTCAAGCAAGATGCCATTTTTCCCGTGGCTTATGTGTACATACCCACGATCATCCGGGAGAGGGTTAATCCACAGAAGGCTGTCTGTAAGGTGAGACCATGCCGACACGACAGTCCATGTGCGAGGTGTTGGACACGCGGTACCCGAAGAGGGGACAAGAGTATACTACACAACTCCTGGCTCCATTCAGAGCGAATCGAAAGCATGCGCTAGTGGCATCTATCGGATACTCCGGGGTACTAGGTCTGTCTTGTAGGACTCCGCTGGAAGATATTTAGGGGTTGGTGATTCAGTAACGGTATATTCAGAGTCTGTATCAGCTTTACGACCCCAAGTAACCATTATTCAGAACATACATTGGTCATTAGAGTAATTGTAGCTCAACATTACCTGCGGAGAAATGGACTCGAAGTTAATTTTGTATGGAAATGCATCGAAATGAAAAAGTGGACCAGGCTGCTACATTGGCAAATACTGAAGGAGTAGCATTCTATAACAACGTACCATGTAATAATCTTGTATCTCATATTAAAAGCCAAATAAAATCACCCTGGATCTCTAAATGATACAATACCAGAGAAAAAATAATTGAGAGAAATTAAGGCATACCCTGTGCTCTATAACACCTCGACTATCGTAGAAAATAGAAGAGCAGAAGTGGTCCTTCCTCGGCTCAGTATCGGTCACACAACGTTGACTCACTCCTATGTCAACGAAATGAGCACCGCATGTGGTTTCATAATTTCAATCAAACATATCTTCACTGAATCCCGAGTCTACGAAAAGGAAAGGTTCCACCGGTACGTTGTTAGGGTAAAAATGAAGTTTTACCGATTTCTTTCAAATTTTGTACAATAACGTATTTTGATGCACTAAACACGACTACGTTAAAAAAAAAAACCTTCGCATTTAACTAGGAAAGAAGTTATTAAGCACTAAAGTTCACTGATATGCGGGTTATGAGAGCTAATGTTGTGACTAAATGTTGTGACTAAATTTGTGACGACTTTAAGGCATAATTGACGACTTTAAGGCATACATGCTACGCGTTTCCGCTCGCTACGCTCGCTCAAGAAGATAACAAAACCCCAGTCAATCCAACTCGCTAAAATTAATAGAATTCTAATAGAATAAAATATTAGGCACTAAAGTTCACTGTTAGGAAGGTTATAAAACTAGGCGTCAACAGCGTATTTGTAAACACGCGCATGCGCAGATATGTAACATTGGGAAACAGAGAACTCTCATTTGAAATGTTCAGAAACCATTTATTCAAAAATATTGTTCATTTTAAGGGCACCTCACCCGTCGTCACCTGTCCCTTAAGGGCATACGTGCTATGCGTTTCCGCTCACTATGCTCGCTCAAGAAGATAACAAAACCCCAGTCAATCCAACTCGCTAAAATTAATAGAATTCTATTAATTATTCTATTAAGTTTAGTGCTTAATAACTTCTTTCCTAGTAAAATGCGAAGTTTTTTTTAACGTATTCGTGTTTAGTGCATCAAAATACGACGTTATTGTACAAAATTTGAAAGAAATCGGTTTTGAGGGCGTGAAACTTCATTTTTACCAACTGTAATTATTTTGGCTCATAGCCAGGGGTCCATGTAAACAGAAACGTGTCAAGACCGTGTTCTTCTTAAAAGGCCAGGCCGTAATGAGTGTTTTATTTCTCAGACATTGTTTATTAGTCATCCATTTCTGTTGTCAGGCGTCCATACAATACGTGTATGCTTTCGTGAACAAGTCTAGTAAAGTCCATAAGCAATCAGAGAGAGAGAGAGGGAGAAGAGAGAGAGATTTTTTCCCATCAAATTACACGGTTTGCTTTGTTAGACTCGAAGGATACATTCTTTTGATGTCCCCATAGAATTCAAATCTTCGTTTTTTTTTTTTTTTTTTTTGTTTTTTTTTAGAGAGAGAGAGAGTGATTTAAATATTATCCTTAAATTTAAATATTCTTCGCTGTACGCCTTATTGTCTTGGTGCAAAATTGATGTAGTTTTGAATATTTATTGGTTTTAGGCGAGTTCTTGCCAAGTAAACAAAGATAATCTAAAGTCTAGTTAATGGATTGTAAACAATGCTTATTACTGTTGTTTTTCATCAAAGATTAGTTTAGTTGTAGCGCGGTTTCTCACTCGTTATGAGGTAGCATAGCACAGAAAGGCTATCGAAAATCGATGTATTTCAGCAGTGGGTTCATTAGAAGAAGTCTGTCTTCAACAACGATGCTTCGAAAAGGTGGAGCCTTAGCTTTGGTCAAGTTTGGTAAACATTAAACACTATTTACCTTCCCTGATCTCTCAAAGCCTACTCTGATCCTAAATGAGATATAATCAGTTTTCGATGTTTCAAGTAGGATATAGTTCATAGGAATTTACTATTAGCGGAACCGCCAGGAAAACTCCTCTTAGGCACGCTGTTGGTTATAGTGCAGGAAAGCGTGAACCTGTCATGTCTTTGATACTGTAGTGAGACACTGCTCTATGGCCAGCTGTGAGTTATTGTGCTGGAAACCGTGGACCAGGGCAGCCACATCTCAGAGCCGGGCCAAGGACCAGATCACGTGCCCCCAATATTCATAAACACTCTCCCCTTCCCACAAAGAAATCATAATTCCCTCATAGTTACTCTTAAGGCTCGGGCACACAGAATGCGATCTGTACCGCGGCGGGCAGCGAGGGTGGGAGGCGATCTACATGTATTAACAGTATTTCATTAACTCCGTCAAACGAAGGACGATCTGTGAATGTGAGCTTGACTTTATCGCTTTACCGCGCGGAACGGTTGCAAAAAATTACAGATTTACCGCGCGATCTGTTCTCTAGAAGGGAACTAGATTACTGTATTACTCACATAGATACCGTGTCATAAATAATACCGCCACGACGATTCTTGGATCGCTCCCCGCCGCGTTCTGTGTCCGAGCCTTTAATGATTGAAATGTCTAATAAATTTACATTAATCTGCAATGTATTGTTTTACAAAAAATGTAATATGTTCTCAAAATCATCATAAAAAACATCGTAATACGAGTAGCGTGTTCATTCTGGGATTTCAAATCAACTGAAAATTGTAATTGGACTTTGGATTATTTTCATCTTGAGCGAAATGAGAATAAAAGCCGAAAATCGATGCAGCAAAAGTCACTTTTGGTACTTGTAGTTTTATTACGACTCATAATGAAATATACTATTCTGGGACAGCCCTATTTTGTCGTTTATACATTACAAAAATATAGATCCCATTCCAACAATTATAGTCTATGCCGGCCTATATTTCTAAAAGCCTTTCTTTTTTTTCAAGCTCAACCGATAAATGTTTGTTTCCAATGAGTGAAGGCCAGCCCCTTGCAGCTCCCGGGCCCGGGACAACAGTACCCAACAGACCCCCCAGGGGCGGCTCTGGCGTAGACCTAGACCTATCTTGTCCTTTAGACTGGAGTGAGACACTGCTGCGATGCAGTTGGATATTGAGCTGGAAAGCTTAATACTGCTTCCCCTTTGAGATTCCTGGAGATGCGCGTGGGATATGAACGAGGTTAGAATGTTTCTTCTCAGCTCGAGCAGCTTGTTGCTATTTGCATTTATTGAATCGATATATCGAACCGTTGTTTGCTATCATTACGGCCCCAGTTCACGCTCTACATCGCCTGTCTTTTCCCATATATATACACATTATGTATTTCTTTTAGACGCATATGAATAATCATTTTATTGAAGCTTTCTGAGTCATTAAATTAAAAATGCGCTAAAACATTGTTTTCCCTAAACTTTGTTTCTCTGCTCTGGGTATATTGTAGACATTGGTTACGTCAAAATAATTTTATCCTAACGTTTAAGGAGTTAGACAGCTTCCTCTCTGTCGCATCCTTTATGATGTTAGGTGAAGAGTAAGGGATTTGATCAAATCAATCATTAGATAGAAAATTCTTTCCTACGTCGGTTTTTATGTGTTGTTTACCATATTGGCTGCGGATGACGCCGCAAGTGCCTCATCGTAAACCTACTCGCTCTGGCGTCATAGTACTTTTTGACTACTGCTGAGAAGGCTCTATTCTAAACAACCAAAAATCCGTTGTCATTTTAAGTATCTTGTTTTACTAGCAAATTCGTTTTACTGAAATAATCAACTGTAAATATGTACTTCATGGCGAATAAAATTCCATTCTGTCGTGGGTTAAATCTTTCTATAAAATAAGAAATAACGATAACTTCAGTTGGAGGCTATGAGGAAGGTTATATAGATAGGAGAATTCAAAACAAACTACGTCATCATGATTAGCCACTGCCATCATGATTACCACAGCCACTCCAAACTTATTACCAATACCTTTCACCGTTTCTTAGCTTATTTTACTGCTATACTAATTTTACTGATAAATGCAATTTAAAACAAGAAACAACCAATTAAAAAGTGAGATAAACAAAGAGAAAACCCCTTTAAAAACAACAAAACAAACACTTTTTAAGTTTTAAGCGCTTATATCTCTGATTGACGTTGCCCTATCGAATATTGCTTCAGAACCTTTTTTGTAGAGAATTTAGTAAGCATTCGAATGGTCACCATCCACTTACCACGATTTCCCAACCGTTATAGAGATATTTACGAAAAATGTATGAAGATCCGAAAACTTTTCATGTCTATTAATAAAATAATTTTTTTCGTATACTTCCTTAACTCCAAATATAACCAAACTTTAAACATCTTAGTTGGAATTAATTTCCAAGATGTAGAAAATATTTCAATTGAATCCCGCGATTCTAAGTACTAACAAAAAAATAATGACTTACAAAAACATTGATTCCACTTGTCTCAGAAACGGTTACAGATATCGCCTTAAAAATGGTTTCACTCGTTTTCTTATGTTAAGGAACGTATAAAACAAGTACCTGCAAGCATATAAACACAAAAACGCTTTAACTCTAGGATTTTTTTGCGCGCGAATTTTGCCCCAAACACTACCTTCCCGTGGGCGGATTCTGCTGGTTAACGAACTTGACCTTTCAAATTAGAAGACAGATTTTTGTACCAAATTTGATCAAAATCGGGCCATTTTTGAGCTTGCTAGAGCGTTAACAGGCAAGCATATATATATATATATATATATATATATATATATATATATATATATATATATATATATATATATGAGCCGTTTATTTTGAAAGTGACCTAACTCCATTTTTCAAGTTTGGCATTTCAGGTTTCTTATATTCAGAGCAAATAAGATAAACGTTTTAGACATAAGTTTTCAGAATTAATTAAATGACTAAGCCGTGTAGTTTGAAAGTGGTCCATTTATAGTTACATCAATATATTTACTATTGATAATGTCGGGAAGCAGTGATGAAGGTAATTTCAATTAATTAGTATTTACAAGTTAACCTCATTTTTGGGACAATTGTGTTCGTTCATTAACCTGTACGTTTATAAATTTTTAATATCAGGACATTCGTTTTAGCGCGGTTCCTCCCTCCCTTCATAGGGAGGAACCCCGCTTATAAGGTTGATCTCATGAAACAATCCGGAAGTGCCGACTATAAAATTTTGCGTTTCAGAACCCCTACAGACCGATAATGACGGTGGTTCAAATTTGTATATATATATATATATATATATATATATATATATATATATATATATATATATATTTGTCTGTTCGCGGCATAGCTCAGAGAGTAATGGACCGATTTTGATGAAATTTGGTACAAAAATCTTTCGTCTAATTTGAAAGGTCACGTTCATTAACCAGCAGAATCCGCCCACTGGAAGATGGCGTTTGGGACGAAATTCGCGCAAAAAAATCGTAATGCTTACGTTTTTGAGTTCATAAGCTTGTAAGTACTCGCTTTAAAGGCTTCTTGGGCTACGAAAACGAATGAAATCATTTTCAAGGCGATAGCTTTAACCGTTTTCGAGAAAATTGGAAAAATAGTTTTTGAATACTGTTTTTGGTTTGGGTACTTTGAATCATGGGATTCTGTTGAAACATTTTCTGCATGTTCTACTTTTATTAAAACTAATATGTTGAAATTTTGGTTACATTTGGAGTTAAGGAAGGGTTAGAATAAAATATATTATTCACAGACAAGAAATGTTTTGGGGAAATTTTGATAAGTGAATAGAAACTATTTGAAAGCTTTCTAAATTCTCTACAAAAAAAGATTCTGAAACAATTTTTGATTAGGTGATGTCAATCGACGAAATAATTGCTTAAAACTTCAAATACGTCTGTTTAGTTCTTATGAACGGGTTTTTGTCGTTCTTTTTGTAAGTTTTGTCTCTTTCCCTTAGTTTTTTATTGATTTTTATTTTTGTAAATTCTTATGTTAGGAAAATGTATTTGTGTGTAAAACAGGTAAAATGAGACCAATTTTCTGTTGCTAGAAATAATGAAACGTTTTGGGAACTTCGTATACTTTCATTAATATCTCGAAAACGGTTAAGAATCTTGGGAAACGGAAGGTTACTATTCGGAAGCTTACTAAATGCTCAACAAAAAAGGTTGTGACGAAAGTTTTAATTAGGCGATGTCAATTGGAGAAATAAGTGGTTAAAAATTTAAAGTAATTGATTTCGTTTATTCGAACGTTTCTTTTTGTCTGTTTTATTCCTTGTTTACCAAATGATAGAGATTTTGGCGTGGTAGAAATGGCATTAAAAAAAAAAATTTACTTTTCGTTCCCCAAGATTTATTAAAAAGTGTCGGAAGGGTAATAATTTTATTGTAAATGAAATGAGACAGGAAGATTTTTAATCAACAAAATTATTAAAAGACGCAATTTTTAAAAAGGTAAAGAATTCTGATGGAGAATCAGAAAACTGTTTAAGAATATGTTGGTTGCGTTTTGCCAGAAATGAACCATATAAAATTTTCTAGAAGACATCAATGAATGAAAATGAAAATTTTAAAGTCCTGAATATATTACCACGTCGGGGTAGACCAAGAAGGTTCGAAAACATTGTATTGACACCATTGTATAAAAATATTAGACAAGTTACAACAGCAAAATTTAAGGACAAAATTGATCTATCACGAGACATACCACCAGAACATCATGATTTCTTCAAATCCCTTTCGCAAAATACAAAATGTAGACGAATAGAAAATTGTTTTTTAATAAACTTATGTTTGTAATTTTCTATGTCTGTAATTAAAAAATATTTTCAATCGCATAAATTATGTTTCCGAAGTGTTTTCAAGATATGTAAAACAAATACCGTATTATTTTTTTCAATTTGAAAAATCTTAAATTATGTTGAATGGACTTGGGCACCTTCAAATTTTATAATGAATCTGGCTGTTAATTTTGAAAGTGGCCCAACTCCATTCTTGATAAGAAAACGCCCGCTATTTACTTAATAATTGCCACTATTTAACAGGAACTTTAAATTTAACATCCTTAGATACGCTTAAGCGGTATGACTCATTAGTATCTTATACGTATATTTTTAAATTCATTGAAACGCAAAACTTTCAATATCTCGATTTGAAGATTAATGGAGTTAGGCCACTTTCAAAATAAGCGGCTCATATATATATATATATATATATATATATATATATATATATATATATATATATATATATACAAATTTGGACCACCTATATTTTCGTGATCTATAGGGTCTGAAATGTGAAAGTTTCTAGTCGGCACTTCCGGATTGCGTCGTAAGGTCAACCTCATAAGCGGGTTCTCCCTATGGAGATAGGGAGTAACCGCGCTAAAACTTTTGGGGATCGGCTACAAACCTCTAGGTTGGTTTATTCATTCCCCCGTCGTCTCAGGGAGTGTTTCGAGTGCCTTATTCTAGAATCGTTCCGGGCACAGACCTTTCTGTGAATTTTTGCAGACTTTTCTTCATCACATGTGCATCATGATAAAAACATGTGTTTGAAGGATATTATCCAAAATTTCCAATAGATAAGTTATTTTTTCTAATTAACAAAACAAATGGAAAAAAATAATATTTTTTGGATGGTTTGGGGTTTACCGCTTCCGCAGTCAAAGTGTTAAATAAAACCCAAGCTGGAACTTACGTATTAGCTTCAACGCAGGTTAAAGTTGTGGGTCTCGTTCAGAGATCTGGATCATGGATAACGTATTTCTATTGGTCTATTCTTATGAGAAATTCTATTGGCCATTGTGTTTATAGTAACCGTCTTGTTCCCTTTATATTTAGAACGCAATTCATTTGTACATTGTTTTTTTACGCGATTAGTGTTTCTTTGTTTGTTGTTTGTTTTCCTAGTTTGTTGTTTATTTTACCGAAACAAAGGAAGCACTGTTGAATTGCATATCGGTCCATTATCTAGGTACCAAAAACCATCCTTAATCTATATTATCAAGGAGTTTCGATATAACCTTTTGCGAGCGGAAACGCATAGCAATTGTGCCATTAACATAAGAGCTAGGCGTTTTCGCTCTCTCAACGTTACTTTGAAACTCGTAATCAATCCAAATCGTTGATAATACCGTCACCATATTGGTAAAAACTCAATTGACGCCTTGATCCAGATCACTGAGAGCCGGTTCTTTAACCTCGCGTTGAAGCGAATACGTAAATACCCACAAGCTATGCATTTTGGTAGACATGATTCTCTATTGGAATCAATAGAGTTGGCCGTGAGTGTTGTAGCGAGAGCACTCCGTGCCTGAGGTCACGGTTGTCCGACTATGTCTGGGTTACGACTGTGAGTACAACAAGAGGCTAGAGCGGAAAAAAAAGGATTGGGCTCCCAATAGACGGACAAGTTGTCGAACATAAAGATTAGCACGTTGGAAAGGATTATAACGAAACTGGGCGATTTACACTTTTGACCGGTTTTAGAGGACATATACTCCTATGTGCGCCGGTGGGGATCGAACCCACCATCTCCCGCTTGAGAATGAAATTCTTGTTTTAGCAAGTTTTTATTTTATCGAATGCCTTGAATGTCAAAATTGGTTTCATTCAATTCCTAACGACCAAATACCAGAAAAAAGATGTACATGAATGCCAATTAATAAAGAAACTTGAGGGGTACGATTTTTTTCATAATTATTTCAATAAAAAAACAGTTTTGGAGGCCGGGTCTGCTTTAGTAAAATTATTTTTGCACCATTCTTCTGGACAGAAGAGGTTTAGGAAGGATAGCTTTAGTAAGGG
Source organism: Gonocerus acuteangulatus (assembly GCA_946811695.1). Classification (NCBI taxonomy): domain Eukaryota; kingdom Metazoa; phylum Arthropoda; class Insecta; order Hemiptera; family Coreidae; genus Gonocerus; species Gonocerus acuteangulatus. Next base: position 32,115,865 of record OX328128.1, on the reverse strand, counting down.
GTTATATCTACACCTTTGAAATTTATATATATAAATTGCTATTACTTCTTTTTTTTTTTGTTTAGGGTTTTGACTTTTAGTATGACATTTTCCATTGTTCTATTGAAAATGGTAATAAGAGAAAATGGTTTTGTTCTCACTTCTCTAGATTAATTTATCCATTTTGGTATCTTTTTTTTTTTTTTCAAATGTATTTATTTGTAATGTATGTAAAAAAAATTAAGAAATGATATACAATAATTTATGATCTAATTTTGTTGTCTGTTCCAAGTTTTTATAAGGATCAACCCTTGCTGTAATTACTTATTTATTTAAATCAATAACAATTTATTGTTTATTTAGCAATCATTTTAAACAGTTAAAATGATGGAGTCCTAGAAAAATAATTTTAATAGAAATCTTAGATAATTCTTTTCTTAAAACAAAGAAATCTTTTTTTTTTTTTTTTTTTTTTTTTTTTTTTCTCTTTTTTTAAATGACACCTTTTTATTCGGTAAATTCTGTGAATTAATACTAAAATGAAACTAGGTTGTCTCATATTTAAATATTGCTATAAAAAAAAAAAAAAAAAAAAAAAAAAAAAATGAGATTTTTATTATCGAGACATGTTAGATACTGCTGATACTAGTACAAAAAGTGAGGTCTGATAATGATTGAGAGAAAGAGAGAGAGATTGGGTGAGTGAGAGGGCTAAGGAGATTAGAGTGTTTACAACAGATTGCTTACTCTCTAGATCCAGTCATACTCCAAGGGGGATTTTAGTTGACAGCTCCAACTATTGCTGAGAATTACCTGCACCTATAGTCGGAAATAACGCAGCAGGCGCTGGCTGGACGTGGGGAACAGCTCTCACCTTAGCCGCGTTTAGTGGGCTAGGAAGGTGGGACGTCCCACTACACCTGGAAATAAACCTTCTGCCCGGCAAGATTTAGCAGAGATATACTGAGGATGGAGTCGACCGGAAGATTTCCCTTACTCCATCACACCAGCAGCCCTATAGACTCTAATCGCAGATATGGAACCATGACAGCTCAGCGAGGAGCTTCACGTTCTCTCTGCTTCACACCTTCTCAATGCTCCGCTATAGCACAGGTATTTATAGGCATACTTATCCTGAACATTAATGCTTTTTTTTATTTTTATTTTTTTTTTAGTTACTTATAATTATTATTTTCTTTTATTTGCATTTTTGTTGATGATATTGGAGCTAATCACCACAGTTGCGGAGGTCTTAAATAAATAAAATAAATTACAATTTTTATTATATTGCCATACATGTAGTATATATCATTAATATTTAGAAGTATTATATTTACACTTACTTGACTATATATATATATATATATATATATATATATATATATATATATATATTTTTTTTTTAATGCATACAATATTTACTTTAATGCAGATAAATATTTTTTTTAAATTATTTAACGGATCAACTACAAGAAACAAATTTGTGGGTACGAAATGAATTAATTTATTTATTAATACGTTATAGCAACTGAGGCGATTAAACTGCTACAATATAAAAAGTCAATAGTTATAATACAATAACAAAGCAACGAAGGTAAAGAAATAGTAATAGTACAGTACAAATGTAAACAAAGTTTTTTTATATTTTATTTTAAAGGGTGGTAACCTATAGATAGCCCGTTCCAAAATCCTTAGTTAATAAAGGACGTTAACATTTAAATACATTTTTTATTTTATTTTATTCTAGTTTTTCATTATTTTGTGGTAAAACTTCTTTGATTTCTTTAATCAATTAGGAATAAAATTATTTTTTTGGTTAGGTTTTAAAAGTCTCAGTCTATCAATTCTTGAGAGTTAGTGTCAAATGTTCTGTTCCATTAACCCAACAAAAAGAGAGTATCTTCTTTTTGTTGGATCAATAAACAAAAAATCTATTACACTAAATGGCTGTTGTAATCTCTTTTTAAATATCCTTGTAAAAAATTTTATTTTTATCCTTTCAATGATTGGACCAACTCCAAGTGGCAGGGGATTGGCGTCCGACACTTCAAGGATTGTCCAAAGGCGAACAAGTTCATTTACGACAAGGAAGTGTTGTCTGGATCCGAATGGATTAATGCCTTGAAGCTGAATATGAACTATGCGCCGCTTCGAGCAGTTCCTGGCATAAGCAGTGAACCAAGAGAAGTTGGTCTCCTTTGTCGCAGGTGTGGCAAAGAGAAAGAAACGCCAGCACATGTGCTGGGAAGTTGCGACCATAACATGCTCTTGGTTACACGTCGCCATAATAATGTGAAGCGTTCTCTCATGGTTCTCTTAACAGAAAAAGATTACGAGTGCTTCGAAGAAGTATTCAGCATCGATGAAGAAGGCTCTACAAGGTATGCTGACATCGTTGCCTTCAAGCGGAATGCCAAAACGGCTCTAATATTAGACCCAACTATCCGATATGAAGGCAACGATGATAAACAAGGCGAAAGAATAAATCTTGAGAAGCAAACGACCTACGACAGGTGCGTGAACTATTATAAAGAAATATTCCACGAGAGTTTTGGACTGAGAGAGTACCGAGTACATGGATTATGGTTCGGTTCCAGAGGCACCATCCCGAAGGAGACGGCAGCTTGTCTCAAGGAAACAGGAATCAGCGAGGAACAACTAGGAGTCATAGCTGAATCTATTCTCGTTGATTCCCTGGCAATTATTCAAAATCACATATATGGCTGAAGACTTTTAATTTATTTATTAGATTTATTAATTCTTTTTATCATAATTTTTTATTTCCCATAATTAGCAGTCTTTTCATTTTTCTTTTACATTTTTTTTTACAATCAATTTTATCATTATTTCCGTAGTTTTATTAGTTTGTTTTTAATTTACATTTTGATTTTACTTGTTTGAGATATTTTTATAATTATTGCAGTTTGTTGATTAGTAAGTTGTGTACTGAGCAACCCAATGTAGTTGGGCAACTAAACTTTGTTTTTATTTTGTTAAATAAAGTTTTTTCTCTCTTATATTTAATAAGTTAATCAATGTACTGGCTACCGGATGTACTGGATAATTTAAAATTTGTCCTGAGTCAATATGTGCTTTATTCATAGTGAGTATTGCAGTATGTACATGTTGCTCTGTGTTGTCTTGTCATAATGAGGAGTGTGTCAGTCGTGTATGGCCGATCCTTAGACGGTATAAAACCACTTCTTCTTGCTATTTGATCTTTTACTGGATGACCATTCCTGTACAGTATGCTTGATTTCTCGAAGCTTGTTGTCAGTCGTGTTGTACCGGGATTCTTGTTGTTGCCATTTATCTGTAAACCAAGTTTTTAAACAAACAGCCTCTCCCCCTTATATACACCCATGACTGACATGATCAAACAGTCTGAGGGATGACACCTCTGTTTACACTATTGAATTATAAAAAATGAATTTAAACAACTAGTTCTATCCATCCTTTCAGTTCTCAGTTTACGTTTCAATTCTTTCACTTTTTAATTTTTACGCTCAAGAAAAACTGACAGTTGACTGAAAATGAGACTGAACTAAGAACGGATTTGACATTCTAAAAGCGTCTTAACATATAACGTTGTATCAGTTTAATCGTCTTAGTTGCATACTAATACATAATAAATTATATAGTTATAAAGATATTGCTTTTCTTTTTATAAAAAAAAAAAAAAAATGTGGTAATATTACATTTTATTTGTAGGAATATTAATTATTTCTTCTGGTACCTATTTGCAGTTATGGGCCTGTGCTGGTAAATACCTATGCATGTTGAACATCGGGCTGATCGCATCTCTCCCAGTACTCCTCATACCACTAGTCACCTCGGGCTCCTTCCATATCAAACTTTCTACAGACGACATCAACGATCTAGGTAGCTTTCTCTTTAGTAGGAGTAATATTTAGCAAATTCGGCATTAATAATATGGAAAGAGAAAACAATCCTGACCCAAAAGGTACTGTATCATCTTAGCTTCATTCCATATGATGATTATTCCTGTTGCGATATAGAAATCTTGCAACAGAAATTCTCAACCCTTATCTATAAACGTATGGGTCGTATCCGACCCAGAACACGAAAAACTGTGCATATCTCCTCATACCCACACTGGAACATCAAAGGGCTTCAGGTACCCTCTCAGTCAATCCCGCGAAACCCACTGAGCACGTTTACGTCTGTCAGGTAAAAACTATATTTTTTTTAATCATCTCTCAATATAAATTTTTCCCGAACCCGGGTCGGATACGACCCAACGTTTATGTTTATGTACTAGATTATAGATACTATTGTTCTAGGTTTTCATTAAAAAATCATGGCTTCTGGAGAAAACAAATTACTCATAACCATGGAAGAAATTATAGCCGAATTCAGGTGACAAGAGAAGCAATCTGATGCGGAATTAGATGACCAAATTGATGAAATAGATTCAGAGCCTGACGATGGTATTCTCTCAAATGATGAGGAAGGAGACGAGGAACTCTCAAATCAAGATGATCAAGAATATCAAGATATAGAAGTTTATTTTTTTCAATTCGACCCTCATCTGTCCCTGTGGCACACAGTGCCACACTGTGTGCCACAGTGCCTGTGATTATTTTACCAAAACAAAAATGTGATATAATGTGTTCCTCAAGTTTTATTGTGATATTAAATTAGTTATTGCGTGTGCATATATATATATATATATATATATATATATATATATATATATATATATATATATATATATATATATATAGTTGTTATTACTAATTTTTTAACGTGTCCTAAACAATTTACTGTGTTTTCTTTTTTTTTTTTTTTTTTTTTTAGTATTAATTTTCTAAACTCAAATGCTTGTTTTCCTTTATGAATTGTCTTTTACGTTTTAAAAGTTTATTTTATTCACCTAATATTTGAAAATAAATGCGTAAATCCCAATAACTTATTGCATTTCAGGCCCAAAAATGGCTCAGGGTCGGATACGACCAAACGTTTATGTTTGAGTGTCAACTTTAAACGTTTATAGAGGAGGGTTAATATTTTGTCTTCAAGGGGACAAAGCCTTCCAAAACTATTAGCACAGAAAATGTCGAAAAAAATGTGTACAAGCAGAGAAAATTGGAGTTGTTTTTCCAAAAACACTGCTTTTTTAATAGAACCTTTAGAACGGCATTTCTCGAATGGAGTGAGATAGAAATGTGTGGATGGTGGTGTTAAACTACATTTTGTGTCTAGTTTCAGTTACTGAAGTATTGTCATTAGCTTGCGATACACACTCAGTTTGGATAAATTTCAAGCTTCTGAAAAAATATTTAACTCAATCATTTCATTTTTCACGTAATTTTATTTGGGAAGTCTATTAGTGAGAAATAATAAGGGCTAAAATTTAGAACACACAAATGTTGCTGAAAAAAATTGCATTCTGGTGGGCGGTGGCTGCTGGTAAATGGAATTCCCCTAAAATATGGAGCAATAAATGTGATTTTTTTTTTTTTTTTTTTTTTTTTTTTTTTTTTTTTTTTTTTTCGGGACTCTGAATCAAAGTCATTAGCATTGAGCTATTTATAGGTTTCCACTCTTCCTAAACATCTGTGGTGGAGCATGGAATTCCATCAATGGTCCCTGATTCAAAGAACCTCAACTTACAGCAGGTGGGTCTTGAACCCGCATGAGAAGCAAAGGCTTTAGCCAAAGGTTCACGGGGAGACCGTTGAATGTGTTGATAATACAAATATTACTTCTTTGATTTATCGAAAGTAAATATAAATTTCTCGTCCTGTTTTTCAGTGAGTATAATATACATTGTAATGCCGATTGGATCAGTATTGGCTGCATTACCAATAAAAACCACTAGAAAGCCTCCGATAATCCTGACACAGGCGGTAATGGCAGCTAGCTGGCTCGGCACCTATTACTCAACACAAGAATGGCATCTACTAATAGCTAGGGCATTTGGAGGCATAGGTAAGCTCCAGATTGTTTTTATGCATTTTCAACAATTTCTTTTTCATTTATTATAGTCTGTTTACAGAGGTTTTCTAGTAATATATTTATTTATTTCAATATTAACGTCCATTATTATTAACTAAGAATTGTAGGACGGGTTATCTATAGGCTACCACCCTTCTCTAGCCAGGATAGGGCTAAAGAAAAGCCACCACCCCAGAGTGGGAATCGAACCCACCACCCTAGGCACAAAGTGCTAAGTGAGCGGGCCTTAACACTCATGGCCACCGGGCCTCCAAGTAATAAAATTGAGGAGCATAATTCAAGAGAACCAGTATCGTCATCAATTAAATAAAAAAATGAAATTTCACTGTTTTTCACTTCTACAAAATATAAATAAGAACATGTTTTGATGAAATTTTGAAGGACATTAACAATTATTACAAAGTTGAGGAATAACCCTTCAGAATTCTCATATTTTATTACTTCAATTCAACGGTTCAGACTACTTGTCCAGGGATCATTTTATTGTAATGATGAAATGTTAAATTTGTCTGTATTTATTGATAGGACACGCATTCCCGAAGATGGACAAGTAGTCCGAAACTTTGAATAAGAAAATGATTACACATAAAAAATAATAAATACAAATTATGTGAGTTGTTATGACCTAATCGTTATAGCCTCTGAAAGTGTTTCGTTATGAATTATAATTCATAACGAAACACTTTCAGAGGACAAATCCATCTTGCAGAAATGTAGAAAAAAAAAGCTTCTATGACGGATACATAATATTTGTTGCTAATACTTTCAATATAAAGTCCCACCATCATACCATCATAGCCAGTAACATCTATGAAGAAATATATTATGTTCTAAATATTGACATGAATTTGAGGACTTCAAAAATACGAGTATTATTAAAACTTTTGAAATACATTCATTAATTTATTAGAGAAAAAGGGGGCGAGGTTAGCTCAGTGGTAGTGCACTGGACTAATAAGCTGGAGGCCTGAGTTCAAATCCCGAGCAAGCACTAAAGATTTTTTCTTCTAGTGTCTTCGTTCATGGGTTGAATTCGGCCTCCCTGACCGTCCCTAGGCTAACCCAGCCTTTAATTAATTTAATAATGGGTACCTTGGTTGGTGCTAATGACTCTAGCAGTCGAAGCAGCCAAGGGGAAAATCAGGGGGCCGGAGCATAGTACTGACCACACTATCTCCCTAGTGTGCCGTATGGTCATGAAACAGATACCTCTATAGTATCTGCCCCTCAGGGCCCTCGTGGCCTGTTACGGGACTGATTTTTTTTTCTGATTAGAGAAAAAAATGAAATGGTCATATCACAAAAGTAGCTATCAGTCTACGAGGCATGCTGGGCCCTTCGTCTCAAAAGTGGCTATCAGTCTCAAATGGGTTATTTTTCTGTTTGAATGCATTATTCGATTTTGTTCGCTAGTTATATTGGGTGGGGCAGATGGATAGAATGTTTTTGAAAAATCATAACTTTGTTAATATTACTAAAAAAAAAAGGTTTTTGGCATCAGGACGTTCGTAAGGATTTACCATTTGAGAATATTAGGTAGAGAAAATTACATCAGGCATGTGATACCTGTTTTCGTCAACCCAAAACTGCAGGTATTGGGGTGCACAGAATCCTCGGTTTCTTCATGAAATACCACTGCTTAGCGCTAAGGTAACTGTATGGTGAGCCGGGATGCCAATTTCCGGGAACGGCTTCAGAAATGCATTGATGAAAACGGCTATTGATAAGGGGGTGCATTGATGATGTAATTTTCCCAACCTAATATTCTCAAATGGTAAATCTGTATGAATGTCCTGATATCAATAAAACTTTCTTTTTTTTTTTAGCAATATTAATGAAGTTATGATTTTTTCAAAAACACCCTATTCCTCTGCCGCACCCTATATTTCAACATAAAATAGTCCATTTTATGATAAACTTTTTTCAATTACAAAATAATGCCAAAAAAAGAAAAATGAAATAAAAAAAAAATTGGATTTAAAATTTGGAAGGTTCTTTTTTTATTTATTATCAAGACTCTCATAACGCAGATGATTCGCTTGGAAGGTTCTACAAATCTCATCTAAAAATGCCCTTCCACCATCTTCATAACATTTATTTATTTTTTTGGGTGTATCAACATCTAGGCCTTTAGCACCGACATCCAGAGTGCAGCGACGAATTTTCCCAAGCCGTGAAATGAGAAAATTCCTGCCGCCAGTGGGAGTCGAACCCCACCATCTCCCGCTTATGAATCTAAGGCGCTAGCCACCAGACCATGGGGAGACCCCTATTTATTTATTATTTTTATTGTTTTGTTTTTTTGGTACATTGATTGCACGATTCATAAGGAACCAAGTAGTTTATTCTTCGAAAAGATCTTTTCGAAGATGATGTTTCGATTTTTGTCTGTAGGATTATATCTGGCCGTGTATTTTGTAGGTATTACATTGAGCCAACCTCACATTGCCTGCTACATCGGAGAGGTGACCGAGCCCTCCCTAAGGGGAATCTATGGCAGCCTTACACAGACCATGGGTATTCTTGGAGCACTCATTGTAAGCTCTCTAGTCTACATCAACAGTTTCCATCTCTCCGTTATAATTTGTGGATCTTTCGCAATTTTTTCAACAGTCTACTTATTTTCTGTAAGTAATACTTAAAACAAATAATTCTTTAATTTTATACTTCTACGTCAATGGTGTATGTATACGCCAACTTGAAAACTCACCTTAATATTTGTAAAATGTTTTACTAATCTTTATTAATAGTGTGCAGTGGGCGTTAGGATAAGCAAACAATTTGGATTACAAAGGACAAAAACCCCTTGTATTAGGATTTTTTTAACTCATTCAATATTTTCTTAATCAGTTATTTGTAGACTTTAGAAAAACGCTCCTAAAACACGTTAAAAATTGTATACATATATATTATAGGGCACAAACCACTCACACGTATTAAACATTTTATATTTTAGTACAATAGTTCAAAACCAGTTTACGGGTCTTTTTGCGAAGACCACATCCAGTTACTAGTGAAATATCTGTATTGATTATACCAGTGATTCAGCACATGCTCAAATTTTAGTATTTCTATTGGCATATTCCTATGGGCAATTCAATTGGTTCTTGTTGGTAGTATAGTAATCTATAACACTCTAGTCTATCCAACTCACAAAAATTAATAGAATTCTATTAATTTTTGCGAGTTGGATTAGCTAGAGTTTTCATATCTTCTTGAGCGAGCGGAAACGCATAGCACGTATGCCCATAATGCAAAATAAATACGTTATAGAAGCACCGTTCAAAAAAATCGGCGAGGAGGCCCCTAAACATCACAATTACTCTTTGCAAAAAGACCCCAGTTTACTTTAAATTAATTTTGGTAAATGTGAAGGAGCGCGGTCTCCACACCGATTCTTTTGAAATGTTGCACTATAACGTATTTTGATGCACTAAACACGAATCCGTTAAAAAAAAAAGCTCGCTTTTCACTAGGAAAGAAGTTATTAAGCACTAAAGTTCACTGTTATGGAAGTTATAAAAGACGGGGTAACAGCGTATGCGCAATAGTCCTTAATGACGAAGTGTAATTGAAATTTAGACTCACCTTGTGGTAGCTGACTTGGTCGGAAATTGTCGCTTTTGGGCATACGTGCTATGCGTTTCCGCTCGCTCAAGAAGATATCAAAACCCCTAGCCAATCCAACTCGCTAAAATTAATAGAATTCTATTACTTTTAGCGAGTTGGATTGACTAGAGTTTTGATATCTTCTTAAAATTTAAAAACAAAATTTAAAGAATGGTTTATTATTTTAAAAAAATATTTTTGAATAACTAACTGGAGATAAATTGATAAATAATTGATGGTACATTTCAATTAGACATCCTTATTACGAACTTTTCCAAACCCGCGCATGCGCATGTTGACAAACATAGTAGGTTACATTACCTTTCAGAACCCGCACAACAGTGAACTTTAGTGTTTCATAACTTCTTTCCTAGTGAAAAGCGAGCTTTTTTTTATAACGGATTCGTGTTTAGTGCATCAAAATACGTTATAGTGCAACATTTCAAAAGGATCGGTGTGGAGACCGCGCTCCTTCAAATTTACCTTAATTTTAATTGAGAGCACAAATACACTGAGCACAAGATTTAATTGCTTTTACTGAAACTATTTCTATTACCATTGACTACTTTTTAGTTTATTGTTTAAATTTGTTTATATTTATATTTAATCATAATTATTTAAATTTTTAACGTCCATTATTATTAACTAAGAAATATATAATCATTAGTTGATTTTAAGAATTTTCTTAACCATTCAGGTTTAAATTTTTACCTAAGTCTAATAGGCTACAAACTTCTTGTTTATTTCAATGTTTTATTCATTATGTTCACCGCGAGTGATTTTTAATTTTTTCTTCTCAATTAGGTCAAAATGAATAAGTATACGAAGTTTCATGAAGATCTGGCTCTGGGCAGCTCTCGCTCAGAACTACCGAAAGATCAAAGAACAGCTCTAAAAAAAATATAAGATCAAATATGAAGAAGGGCTTAAATAAATAAATAAAAAAAATGAAACTAATTAGGGAGAAAAAAAGGCAAGAACATAATATATTAAAATGGTGTTTATATATAGTTAAAATGATATTAAAAATAGAATGTTTTATCCGTTTAGACGGAAAAATATAACTCGCCACGGCAATATAATAAAATTTATTATTATTTATTATATACTCTGTTTTGAGGGGTTCAAAGTAATTGAAAACCTGATACTTATTATACTTTATGAATTAAACAACGATTTATATTGGTATATTGAAAAACTCATTACAATGAGAAAATGTACATACGAATAAACGAAAATTCTTACCTCTGTTAAAACCGCATACAATTTTCTCTGATGAATTCCTATATAGACAGACCACTTCCGGTATGCCGCTGACTGCAGCTTCTTCTAATTGCAAATTCATTATGAAGACACTCAGTTTTACTAAATTAGATTGAAAGACAAGAAGAGAGTGAGAATACACCAAGAACCTTTTTTTGAAGCGCCATCTTAAAGATTGGGGTAAAATTGGCTCAACGTTACAATGTTACCAACATACTAGAAACGCTACATATGCAATATACAAAAGTTAAAAAATTGCCATTTTGTGCATTATAAAATTTCACAAAATAGAGAGTCATTTATTATTTTAATCAATGTTTAAATTTATGTAAATTTGGATGTAAAAATTCCTGTAATAAGATACACTTGCCGTAAAAATATCGTAACGCCTATATGCATCGATAATCGCCTTGATGTTCATCTCTTCGATTTCAAAGGCCATAAAAAGGTACAGAAATATTGGAAGTCACTCAAGATTTCCAAATTCAGGTGGTCCAAAAGTCAGTGATCCCTTTAACGACCGTTCCATTAAATTGTAAGGCTCGGGAATCGCCATTACACTACATCGGGCATTGGAAACTTCGTTACAGGCGCTTGTGGGATATCAATGTCAGAGTCAAACGTAACAAGGAGAAGACTGAGAGATTCAGGCCTTAGCTAAAGAAGGTCTGTGAAAGGCATGCTTCTTACTGCAGAACATTGTAGACAGAGGCATGGGCGTATACAAGGGAGGGGGCTGCAGCCCCCCCCCCCCCGAAATTTTGATTTGATGGTAAAAACTTGTCGTAAAACCCTTAAAAATAAATTAAATAAGATCACTTAGTTCATAAAAAAATATTTTATTTTACATGTTATAGTGTTTTAGTTGCCTAAAACTATTCCAAGCTCTAAATGTTTAGTATTCCATACCCCGGAAATGGTCTCAGCCCCCCCCCCCCCCAATTTTCCCAGCCCCTCCCGAAATAATTTTCTATATACGCCCATGGACAGAGGCTAAGATTAGTAAGGGAACGCCGATCTTGGACTGATGGAATGGAAAAATATTCTCTTCAGCCATGAGACGAGGGTGGGCCTCATGGGCGTATATAGGGGGGCTGAGGGGGCTGCAGCCCCCCCTCCCCCCGAAATTTTGATTTGATGGTAAAAACTTGTCGTAAAATCCTTAAAAATGAATTAAATAAGATCACTTAGTTCATAAAAAATATTTTATTTTACATGTTATAGTGTTTTAGTTGCCTAAAACTATTCCAAGCTCTAAATTTTTAGTATTCTATACCCCGGAAATGGTCTCAGCCCCCCCGAAATTTTCCCAGCGCCTCCTGAAATTATTTTCTATATACGCCCATGGTGGGCCTTAACAGTCCAGATGGTCATTAAAAGAGTGTAGAGAAAGGTACGATAAGTTAGGTGTTTGGAGGTCTGAATCTGTGGCATTTGGAGGTGGCGTTTCACGTTCTGGGGAGACATTTCTTGGGAACCACGTACCGAATTGATGCCGACCGAAGGAGCGGCCTTTTTTAGGCATGTGGAAGCAAGATGTCAAGAAGGCATGATAACAAGATCATGTAGTGCTTTATATGCCTCTCAGTGGCACAGGTGCATTGTTTATGCAAGATAATGCCCCGCCGCATAAGGCTTCTACTGTTTCTAAGTATCTGAATACCACAGGTATCTGTAACTTAGAGTGACTTGTGAGGAGTCCAGGCCTTAATCCAATTGAACATAAGTGGAACAAACTTAAAAAGAAGGTTAGGTCACAGGATTCACCTCCACCTATCCTTGAAATGCCAGAGAAGGCTGTATTCGAGAATTGGGACAACATCGCACAAGATTTTATTAAAAAGCTATTAATGAGTATGCCAAAAAGGATGGAAGCAGTTATTAAAGCCAGAGCAGGCAATATTTCTTATTAAGTGCCATTGCTGCTAATGGCCTAGAAGCACCCTAAATAAATTTAAAAAAAAAAGTGCCATTAAAGACAATAAAATTTAAATTTGATAAAAAAATTAAAAATATGAAACTTCCTTTTTTTTTTTCATTTTCATTAAAAACATATTAAATTTTAATATTCTGTTCAATAGAGTTGTTTGATTAGAATTAATGAGGCTTTTTGTTAAATTATTTATTTAAATTTTAACATTCATTATTTTAGTACGGGTTATGCACAGGCTACCACCTTTTTCAAGCCGGGATAGGGCAGATGCCTTTTCTTTTTTCTAAAGAAAAGCCACCACTCCATAATGGGAATCGAACCCACGACCTTTGGCAGGGAGAGTTAAGTGCTCATGCCTTAGCACTCATGGCCACGTTTTGTAAATTTAAACCTGCTGTCTTCCTAAAAAATAAATTTTCCTAAAAATAAATCTAGGTACTGTGATTTTTTTTGACGGGGAGTTTATATTATTAATATTGTATTATTATGGCTGCGTATGGAGTACTTTAGTCACTTTCTGTCCAGTCTTCTAAGATGTCTCATGGTTTTTTCCTTCCTGTTCTTTCAATATCCGACTCTTCTGATTTATCTTTCAGTCAGAACCGTATCCAAGTGCAGTCTTCCCTGTCTAGTACTAAAATGTTGAGATTTACTTAAATATTTCTGTCCATATTTTACAATCAAAGGCATGGAGCCTAAAATGGAGCAAGCTCCAAGTAATAACTACATTTTTGTTCAATACATTAATGTCAAATAAATAAATTTTGGAATATGTAACTAACTATATTACATATTTAAAAATATAGGTTACTATTTCGTAGTAATATAAAGTGGGGATGTAACAAATTTTCCTTCATTCTAATCATAAGGCTTCTCCACAAATCAGAGGCTAGATCAGTATTGCGTCTTGCAAGTCTGTAGAAGAGATTTTGTGTTGAATAAATATTCCATTCTATATTCATTAAAAAAAAAATTGAATCATAAATAATATTAATTGCTACATTTATGGCCCAACCAACATGGGGTGTAATTTTATTACATTTTAAATTAATATACTTATTTAAATATAATAAATGATAAATAATAAAATGAATCACTACAATAGATAATTTATTGTTGAAAATTCTTTTATTTTTCGACTTAAGATTCCAGAATCTCCTTTGTTGCTGATTGAACACAAAGAATACAAGAAGGCATTCAATTCTCTGAGGAAGTTACGAGGCTGGAAGTGGGGCAACGAGAGAGACATTAAGGAAGAGTTCCATCAGTTGATGAAGCATTACACTCAAAAAGGCAATCATGAAAATGTAAAAAGTTTAAGTGACTCATTAGATGGGCGAGATAACTATTTAATTGTCTCTCAAAAGCCAGAAGGCCAGATTCAAAATGTATTTTTGAGCAACTCTTCTATAGATAATGCAGATTACATTTGGAAAGAGAGGAGAAACTCAAATTTAATGAACCATTCACTCAATGAGAACCTATATCCCACAATATTTCCTACACAAGGTATGGTTTCATATTGTAAATTTTATTGTGATTCAAAGATTGAATTATTCAGCCTAGTTTTTTTCTATATACTTTATTTAACACGTTGACTGCAGGAGAGTTAAACCTTAAACCACCCAAAAAATTGTATTCCCCCCCCCCCATTTTATGATTTAATTTGTTTTTCTTATGTGAAAAAAATAACTTAAAAATTGGAAATCCTGAATAATTTCCTTCAGAAACATGTTTTTTTTTTTTTACCATGATGCACATGTGGTGAAGAAAGTCCTGCAAAAATTCACAGAAAGGTCTGAGCCTGGAGCGATTCCAGAGTAAGGCAATCGAAACACTCCCTGAGACTTGAGAGAGGTTTGTAGCTGATCCCCTAAATGTTTTAACTTTTTCTCCCAGCTTGCCAGGTAGCACCTATGATGCACATGCAGCGTCAAGCCACCACAGCGAGGTGGTTAGTGATGACACACATGTGGCTCCATGCCGCAGTCAAGGTGTTAAGCAACAAAGTACTTTTTTTTTTCTAGATCTATAACTTAAGCACTTTGTAGATACATAAAAAACAGCTGTGACCTCAAATCAATATCAAATACCAACATATTACGTTATATCAATAAAAGGGTGCATTTAGAAGAATATAAAGGTATAAAGGGTGCATTTAGAAGAATCTTAAAGGGGTAATTAGGCTCAAATAACTAAAGAAGGCATCTTTTAGAGTATTTTCCAATGCCGTTTACTGACTTCAATTTGGTTGAAAATTTCATGGAGACATTCAATTTGCATTTCACAATTCACACATTTCTTACACTTATTTATAAAATATGGTGTTGTATACTTTCAGATATACCGGAATATTATGTATTCAACAAAGACTATAGAAGCAATGAGAACCTCTTGGTGGATGAAGGCGCAAAAGGTTCTCCTGAAGAAATCTTGCTTACTACTGACAACGATCTCCCTTGGTACAGATTTCTCTTTACGCCATCAATGTATAAACCTTTCTGCATTCTGGCAGTGTCTACGGTGTTTGTTGTGGGCCCAGGTGCACATGCCATCAACACTTACTTGAGCTACATTCTCAACGAATACCGAGTCAATAAATTTTACAGTCCAATTTTGGCAAGTACTTTTTATTAATAAGCCAGTATTTTAGATTATTAAAAAAATATTCCATCAATGATCAACATTTGAAATTTCAATTTTATTTATTTTTTGAATAGGAGAATTATTAACTAATTAACGGCTCTAGAGACTGCCTGAAGCTGCCCTTGGCCCTCTCAACTGTCTTTATCCACTCATCCCGGTCAGTAGTAAGTCTCTTTGACACTCCAAACATCCTTCCACAGCCACAAAGTCCTTCTACCTTTCTTTTATATCTCCCTTATGTTCTGGCTCCATCTGGGGTTCGATACTATAGTATTCTGATTGCTCCATTATCATTAGAATAAAAGATCCCAGCCATTTGAGGCACTGAATTCACACAAAATGGAAAACTTTTAGATTGCTTTAGAAGTCATAGATCTCTTTATTTTTTTCTCATGTGTTACACCACATTTTCCTTAATTAGTCCCATTATACGTCCAACACCTTTCTCCAGAATCTGTCGATCTTTTCAGCTAAAATTTTGCATAGTATGTATGTATGAATAGGGTTTAAGGACAAAGAACGTCTAAGGTTACCATAGTCCTGTGAAGTGTTCTTCAATGAAAATTATTTATGTCCTATAAAGATATTATAGGAGTGAATTGCACTACGTATATTGTTGAGAATGTTCTTAAATTGTAATTTTATATCATGTTCAAAAAATGTTTATATTCGTTCTGAAACTAATATGGCTAATATAATTGTTTTACTTAGATAATGGTATAATAATAATTATGGTGATATGAGCTTGGTCCATTGCGGCATATTATTTAAATCTATATGTAATCAATGCATCTGAGTCCAAGGTATAAAATATATACAGAAATTATTTATTTTTATTTTTCTTATTTTATTTTTATTTTATTTTATTTTTATTTTATTATATATATATTATAAAATAAAAATAAAATAAATAATTTCTGTATATATTTTATACCTTGGACTCAGATGCATTATAATTTTGCATAGGGCACAGGCATTTGCTTGCTCAGGTCGGATGATAGTTTTGTACATAGGCGTATATAGGAAATAATTTTGAGAGGGGCTGGGAAAATTTCGGGGGGGGGGCTGATACCATTTCCGGGGTATGGAATATGAAAAATTTAGAACTTGGAATAGTTTTAGGCAACTAAAGTGCTATTACACCTAAAATAAAGTATTTTTTATTAACTAAGTGATCTTACTTAATTTATTTTTTAGGTTTTTATGAAACATTTTTCCCATCAAATGAAAATTTTGAGGGGCTGCAGCCCCCTCAGCCCCCCCCCCCCCTTATTCCTTGTCCTGGTCCATGGTTTTGTATAGGACCATTTTAGAAGCACGGCTTAACTTACTTCTTATGGCAAAATATACTTGGCCCCCATTATACGATTTTGAATTTCCTCCTCTTTGTCTGTCTGATCATTGGAAATGGAGCCAAGATACATTTTCTCACTACATAATGCTTTGGCAGGTTTAAAGTCCTTTTCTTTGTGAGAACCATAACCTTTGTTTTTTCTTCATTTACAGGCAGACCCAATCTTTTGGCTTCTCTTTATAACCTACCAACAGGCCTCCATTATATTTTTTTAGTATCTTAAATCTCTCGAAAATAGTAGAAAAAATGTGGCAAGTCGAAGGCATATATCTTGATATTACCACATCAGTCAGAGAAAACATTGCTTCAAGTTTCAGGAGTGTCAGTTTTGGTCCTTTTAAGTTTTTTCAATCACACATGATATAAGCGTTATATGAAAACTAGCTAAGAAAAAAACAGCTTCTGGTTGTCGGACTTATAAATTTGAAGTATGTGTTTTAAAAGTGTGTTAGAATTGAATCGGTCAGTATTTTCTGCTTACAGACTATGATAACTTGTGGAATGCTGGCAGGGAATCTCACCTCTACCATCCTCGTGTCGAGGCTCGGGAAGAAGCTCCTCATCCTCCTGTCGACAATAGGATCTGGATTGAGCTACATAGGACTAGTCATCGCCTCAATCTACGGGCCTTCCTTGAGGAGTGAGGTGAGATTAGGACTCGTCGGCTTCCTTCTTGTCTGGACTATCTTCATGGAGGAATTAGGCCTTCGGACGCTCTACCATTCTCTACTCGCAGAGCTATTTCCTATGAGGTCAGAATACATACTGTGTCAGTTATTTTGGTTTTTGAGGAAATAAATTGCTTAACCTAATTACATTTTTATTTATTTATTTTTTGTTGAGGAAGTAGCCTCAGTAGTAATGTAATTTTTTTTTAATTGATAATTTACAATCTGTACAATAAGTAAATTTTTTCAAACAATAGCAACACACTGGATGAGATGGGAGAGAAGGCAGACATTACTGCTACTCCCAATGACAGTTCTGGTCTTATCTTATTTTAATGCAAACTTGGTTGAACTATACATACAATTTACAATATTTGCACTATTTCTTGTAATAAGTTGTCTCGTGGCCAATGGCGGAAGAGGCGGCGAGGAGGATTATGAGGAATAACATTGGAAGGGAGGGATCTGCCAAGAGGATTGGGGTGGACTGGGAGTTTAGAGAAAAAATGCAGTAATCAGGATTTGGCTATATCATAGAAAAAAGGTATATTAGTGTCTCAGTGGATAGTCGAGTTTGAGACAGATTGGAAACGTTGGATAATGTTTATATTTGATGGCTTAGCTGATCCCCATAGTTCTATCCCGTACGTCCACATTGGTCTTATTATGGTATTTTATATTGCCAGTTTAATGTAAAATTAAAAAAAAAATTACTTCGATTGTTAGTCATCCATTCTCTTATCAATGTCTTTGTGCTCATTAGAAGGGGAATTTATTTAAATAAAATAAAAGTGAAGCTGAACATGATGGCATGAATAGCTACGCAACTTTATAATCAGTCTGATGCATCACTTCAAGGATGAGCTCTCTAAAGCCTGGGCTCTTTAAAGCCATCTAAAATTCAAACCACTCTAAAAATTTCAATATCAAAAAAGCTTTATTAGCGAGTGTTTACATCTTAAAGGGAGTGCCCATGCAAAATTACAAATTTTTATGTCGAGTGGTTTGGGCTGGGCGATGATAGGTCAGAGAAACAGTGATTGAGTGGTATTTGACAAATATATATTAGATTTTTTATCTTAACCACACGACCGACCCCCTAGAATAACTACCTCCACGATCTCAAGGCTCAATAATCTCCTCTCAATATATATTTTTAATTTTGTAAGGCCATGCATTCCATGCCTAACGATCGTTTTTGATTCCGTCTTAGGTATGACTTTTCTTTAGAAAAAAATAAAAAGGCATCATAAAAATCAGTGTCATTTATAAGTGGACATTTAAATTTAAATATTTTTTTTTCTCCCCTTGTTTCAATTGTTTATTTTTGTTATATATAATATAAATTTATTTTTTCCTTCCTTCTTTTATCTGTCTATTTATTTGTCTTATTTTTGCCTTTTCTCCCCTTTAGTTTTCCTTACCCCCTTTTTATTTATAGAAGTAAATATCACTGAGTGAGACACTGGAATATCAACACAGAATTAAGTTACTTCTCTCAGCTAATAAGTACTACTTTACTACGACTCGTACTTTTAATTTATTTTACTATTTATCATTGACTATACTATTGACTTTCTTGTACTTACCTCAATTCTTTCAAGCTGCAGTTTCGTCGCCTGAATTGCGATAAGCTTAATTAATAAAAATAAAATTTAAATGAATCAACCAATTTACAGTTTTTATTAGAAAAATTGCGTTATTATTTATGCTATAAGTTTTTTGTCTCAAGGAATTGAGAATGGGACTCCGTAAAAAGTTTTGCCAGATCAAAAATAACTGTGGAAACTTTGTAATTTTTTTTTCTCATTTGAACATCACCCAGCACTTCCTACAATGATATTATAATTAAATCACTGATGGTGCATTCTATCCCGTGTATTATACAATAGAATAATAAAAGTACATAAATTATTACAATATAATATTTGTTTCTAGGGGTAAGAAGATCGGAGCCAGCCTGATAGTCCTCATAATCTGCATGAATGGAATACTAATTGGACAGAAGTTCCTCGACCTTCTTTCAATCTGTGGAGTTGCCGGTGTCATGTCGATGAACACAGTTCTGTCTTTCTCAGCAACGGTGTTCTTTTACTTCTTCTTCACTGAAACTGAAGGGAAAACTCTTAAAGAAATTGAAAAAGACTTCAACTGCAGATAGAGAAAGCTTTTTGAACTACAATCGTGTTATGATCAATAACCATAAAAATTGACAGAACAACTTGACTCCAATTAAGTACTATTTGACATTGAACATAATTGAACAAAAAGTATTTTTTTCTTTTTAACTCCGCCGCTGGGTGATTTCATCTCCTCTTAAATTCCGGCATCTATCACCGGCAGTGGTACTTGATGCCTTAGCCAACAAACAGGCATCATGTACCGCCGGAGAACATTTGTGGTTTAAAAAACCGCACTGCTGGTGATATATGCCAGAATGTAAGAGATGGGGAAAAAGTCATTATTGAATTGTGGCCCTATTAAATCCACTAATCATTTATTGGATGGAAAATCGACACATATAAACATTAATTAATTAAAAAATGATTAATTAATCTCCACTATAATTGTTTTGCACCTTTATTAATTCGTCAGGAGCTAAACATAAAACTATTAACAGCTAAAGTAGGCAAGTGGAACTTACACTATCATGAGCCAAAAAATAGCCCCGATAGTGGAAGTCTGCTTGCCTTTGTAGCCCTAAATAGTACTATGTCTGGCTCCTGATGAAGCACTTACTTAAGGTGCGAAACTAGTACAGCAGAGATTAAAAATTAATTTTTATCAATTCACATTTTTTATTTGTTGATCTTAAACCTGATGAGTGAAAAATTGAATAGACAGACACTTAATCCCTTTGTTTATCATGTACACACATTATAAATTGTTATTCAAAACAGTAAATGTCCTTGAACAATGTTTTTTTTTTTTTTTTTGGTTGGATTTAAGGCGTGTCAACCTTTGTGGTCATTAATGCCAGGAACAATGTTTTAACTTAAATAATACACTTTTGACAATATGCACCAAAGAATGAGCTTTATATTGTAACTGTATTTAAATGAAATATTTGTAAATGTAAATAAAATTAATGAAAAAATATTAATGAATCATGTAGATTTATTTTTCTTAATGCTTTTCTTACATTATAATATATTGTTTTTCATGATCATTTAGTGAATTTCATCAAATTTATTAGTTTATTAGTCGGTTATTTAAGATTGACTGCAAATGACGACTTAAATCTTTTAAAGCAAGGAATTTATTCAATTTCAATTGAAATGTAAGGTGCCGATTAGCAATCTCGGGATTTAGGGAGATAGATTATTGGGAAATATTTTAGAGAAGCAGAATTCCATTTCAGACTTTTAATTTATACAAAGATTACTGGTACATACATAAAGATCATGAAACATAGCTAAGTTGAGAGACAAGATGAAGAGAGAGCTAGTTAAAGTTAGTAATATTAATTTGTTGGATAAAAGAATATTGTGCTGATGTACCTTTGAGAAATATCTGTGCCGATTACTGAGGTACTTGTGCGGATTGCGGCCTGTCATGATAAGCCAGCCCTTATAAACCCTTCACTCCATCTCTGCTCTACCTCGGGGCTCCATTTTGTAGGAAAACATTGGAAATGCGGGAAACTTCAATTTAGGCCAGCAAAGTGCAGCTCTCTACACCACTCGCCAAGATTTACCTCGCCAGGTCAAATATATGCAATGTTTAAACATCAGTTACCGCCAAATTACGAATTTAATTTCCTGGCAAAATCGATGTCCGGTCACGCGACAGATGACGTCAATACGTTAGACTTTTGCGTCATCCGTGACGACAAATTTGGGCTCCCCCAGGCAAATGACTTTTTCATTTCAAATGATTCGGGCGTATATTTCGATAGGACCACTTGAGTCCAAGAAAATGGAGCTTGCAATTTCTGAAATGTTGATTTCGTTTCATTAAGGAAGAAGTATTAAGAGTTTCTATTCTAAGCTTTCGAAATCACACCAAGGATCAGCGTTATGTGGAAATGACGCTGTTTGTGTATGTAAAACGTATTTTATTTGACTTGCTTGCTGTATGGCGCCTTCAGCTCGCAGATCGATATATCCTTGTAATGACAGAATATTGTGTTCTTGTGATGTTATCAGTTAACGACTGTCTTTTCTTGGCAATTTAGTCGGAAATTCATAGAGTGACGTGAATTGTTATCCCGTATACCCATAGAGAAAACAGTTCTTGCCCCAAAAAGACTACATATTTACTACTCTTTGTTGTACATTGGTAGTGACGTATGATATACCGCCCTTATATTCCAAGACAATGAAAATGTAATTTCAAGAGGAAATTCAATTTATCCAATTTTTATTAATATAAAAGAAGTTTAGCCATTATAAAGAAGATTATATATATATATATATATATATATATATATATATATATTCTTGTGAACATGTAACGTGTTAAGTCCTTCTGCCCTACTTAACACCTCATACTTTTTTTGAAATTTTGACGCCCATTTATTATTAACTACGCATTTTAGGACGGGTTATCTATAGGTTACCACCCTTTTCTAGCCAGGATAGGGCTGATGCCTTTTCTTTTTTCGAAAGAAAAGCCACCATCCCTAGTGGGAATCGAACCCACGACCTTTGGCACGGAGTCTTAAGTGCTCAAGCCTTAACCCTCACGCCTCATACTAAACAGAAGTTTATAAATACGTACGGAGGCGGCCCGATAGCCGTCAGTGTTAAGGCGAGAGCACAACACTCCTTGCACACTAATGGACGTTAAAATTTAAATAAATAAGCACGCACCATCGAGTTCTTCAGTTCATATAATCATGTGATATGGAGGTTAGGTTTTTAGATAGATTGTAGTGAATTGAATACATTCAAATGTCGTGACATCTAAATTTAAATTTACAGCAGAATTATTGTTCCTATTTGCATTTTTGAAAAGAAACTCTGAATTATCTACTATTGTCCTGTAAGTTTTTAATGTTTCAGTCCAAAATACTAATTCGAAAACACTAAAATGTACCTTTACATTTGCAACTATATACATACTTAACATGAAGTTCAACACTCCAAACCAAACATTGAGTCGTAATCCAAACCTACGAATAATTTATTTTTTGAAAGCTTTTCTAGATATTATTTCCTCTTTCGGATATTCTTTATTCTCATACTTTAATATCCTAGATAACTCCCACCTAAATAGATTTTCTCTTGTTTGTAATGTTGAAATTCGATAGTGTTTCGCAGGAATATCAACGTTTACGGACAGACTGGCTGGAAATGTACCGGAAGTGGACTGGGCACTTACGTATTAGCTTCAACGCAGGTTAAAGATGTGGATCTCGTTCAGAGATCTGGATCATAGATAATGCATTTCTATTGCTCCATTCCTATGAGCAATCCTATAGGTCATTGTGTTTATAGTAACCGTCTTGTTCCCTTTCTATTTAGAACGCAATTAATTTGCACATTGGCGTTTCTTTGTTTGTTGTTACGCGATTTCCTAGTTTATTTTCTTCGTGTTTGTGTTCTCTTCACGTTTTCTTCGTGTTTGTGCGCTGCAGGTTTGCATATCGGCCCATTTCCTACCGAAAAACCATCTTTGATCTAAATTATCAACGAGCTGGATTAACTAGAATTTTTATATAACCTTGAGCGAGCGGAAACGTGCAGCAATTATACCATTAACATAAGTGCTACGCGTTTACGATAAACAACAAACTAGGAAATCGCGTTACAACAAACAAAGAAATACCAATCGCTGAAAAAGGTTATATTCAAACTCCAATCAAATCCAAATCGTTGATAATCCCGTCGCCACATTTGCAAAAACTGAATTGACGCCTTGATCCAGATCTCTGACCCGGTGATGATCCAGATCTCTAAGAGCCGGTTCTTTAACCAGCGTTGAATCTAATACGTAAGTACCGTGGACTGACAGTCTAAGGTGAACAGAAAGACATACCGGAAGTGGACCCTGTGTAGGCTGACAGCCATTCAATCAGACTGTAACAGAATTGAGCGCGCTACTTTGGTGTCGTATTTTCCTTCCACTTTTGCGAAAATGTTTCGGGTAGTTAAGACTAAAGCATGTCCCCTGCTTAAAGATATTATCAACAGAATGGAGCAGTTCTTTCATTTCGTACACTTTTCTAAATATCCCTAAAACGGATAAGAAATCGCGCTTGGAATGCCTAATAAATTTATCGTGAAAAAGGTTCAGGACTGAATTTCGTTAAGACCATCCCAGTAGCAGAAAACAGTGTTTGAAGTTTCACAAGTGTTATTTTTGTTCCATTAAAGACGAAATACGAAGATTTTGTATTCTAAGCTTAGTTTATTCCTTTAGGTGGGATATTGTAGCCCTATGTTCTGATCTTATGATTTTAAATTTTCAGGAATACGCGATGCGTTAATCACTGAAATCCCATTCGCCAAAGTTTTATGTTTCGCCAGTTATTATTCTTGCTGATTCTATACATAGGCGCAAGATATTTCAAGATAATTTAGACTTCATCTTGGAGGCAGTAAGCTGTTCGTTTTTAAAACTAATTTTCTAGCTTTCCAAAGCTGATTAAATTCTACAACTTTTGTCAGTTTCAGAATTATTTTTGGTAGAATAGTAATTTTCGAAAAAAATGTGAACTGGAAGCTTTTATTAATTTCTACTTTTTGAATTGATATTACGGTTTGATGAGATAATTGTGATCATTGAATGTGCATTATTCTTGAAACAAATTTAATGCTGATTTCAAAAATGTACTGGATCTTTGAAAAAAATGTGTAAGCTGAGAAAATTGGAGTTGTACTACAAAAAACACGGTTTTAGCTAAAGAACCTTTAGAAGGCTATATTTCTGGTAGGAGTGAGATAGAAATATGTGGTTGATGATGTTGAACTACATTTTTTGTCTAGTTTCACCCCCTGGAGTATTGTCCTTAACTTGTGATACATCCTGTATATATTTACATTTATACATCCATTATTTACGATACATCCATTACATGCGATACATCCATTATTTACATCTATGTAAAGAACATTGCAAAGAAAACATACTTTTTGCAAAACAAAACAATAGTAGTAAAATCAGAATTATTTCTTTCAGATTGAAATTGCCTGAAGAGGACATTCATATTCAAACCAATTTTTCCAAAATGCAAACATCCCGTGCTATCATTGGTGTATTCATAGTATTTGTGGGATTGAGGTATCTTGGAATTGTTTGAAGGTAAACATTTATATTTTCCAAAAACTGTTTGTATTTTCTATAAGAATTGTAATCCAGTATAAGGAAACAGCACCCACACTGGGGTTAGGCAAGCATGTATAATTTATTTTATTTTCATTTTAATGGGGGTGAGGTTAGCTCAGTGGTAGAGCACTGGACTAATAAGTTGGAGGACCTGATTTCAAATCCCGAGCAAGCACTAAAGATTTTTTCTTCTAGTGTATCCGTTCATGGGTTGAATTCGGCCTCCCTGACCGCCCCTAGGGCAACCCAGCCTTTAATAAAATTATCGATGGTTACCTTGGGTGCTAATGACTCTAGCAGTCGAAACAGCCAAGGGGAAAATCAGGCGGTCGGAGCATAGTACTGACCACACTATCTCCCTAGTGTGCCGTGTGGTCATGAATCAGATACCTCTATAGTATCTGCCCCATTAACAATAACACTGCAATAAACATTTGCATCTTGGAGAGCTCATTCCTTAAATGTATCTAATATAAGTTGAATAAAGTCTAGAGCAGCATTCATCTAGAAGGCATTTAACAGATTCTATACGGCGAGCATCATATGGTGCTCATCAAGTCCTTACATCTGGACTAAGAGCACCATATGACTCATATATACATATATGGTGCTCTCCTAGCCCTTCGCAGAGATTGCGAACACCGTATGGAGCTCGGTCACATTAAGTTTCGTGTTGCCCTACCGGCTAGCAACGACCTGCTTGGAGTTCTCTCAATCAACTGCAGCCATAGCCCAAAGTAAGCCAAGATGGCGGCTGCAATGAACGTGTTAACTGCTTAATCTTACTTTGGAATATTTGTTTCAGATTGAAGTTCCTTTCCCAAGAGATTAATCAAATTCAGAAAAATCTGTTTTAAAATGGATACAGCACAAACAATCATTGGGGTACTCTTTGTATTTGTTGGGCTGCAGTACCTTGGGATAATTTAAAGGTAATTTCTCATGACTCCCCCCCCCTCCAAATGGTGTAAAATCCTCTAAATGTAAACAATTAATTTCACTCTTTGATATAAACAAATAAATTTAATTTATGTCGTCTTAGAACAACAATGGTGGTATTTTATGATTTGTCATAAAAACATATATAATGAAGGTTTTTGTGTCAATTCCAGTATTGATTTAAGTCTTTTAATGTCTTAAATAAACTTTCAGTTGATGGAATATCTAATTACCACTTTTATGACAATGGTATTTCAATATTGATTTTATGACCATTCAGCATCAAATAAATGGTTAAGGGCAGATTGGATATTTTAATAAATTGTTAGATTTTAATAATACTGTTATTGGTTTGCAAAAAAAAAAGGTATGAATTTTCTAAAGAGAAATATTATTAACCGTTT
Organism: Gonocerus acuteangulatus; assembly: GCA_946811695.1. Taxonomy (NCBI): domain Eukaryota; kingdom Metazoa; phylum Arthropoda; class Insecta; order Hemiptera; family Coreidae; genus Gonocerus; species Gonocerus acuteangulatus. The sequence continues at coordinate 32,089,816 of OX328128.1, read as the reverse complement.
AACACATTAGCTGCCGGCTCCGTGGCATATACGGAACGCCATGTCTTGTCCTGGGAGTGCCAAGTCCATAGCATATACGGAGTTGGAAAAAAATAATATATATTCTGATGATTTTGAATAAAAAAAAAAAACATAATAAATTAAAATAAAAAATAAAATGGCAAATTAGAGCAGATTTAAATAAGGAAGGCGGCAGCAAATTTGTTAAGTGTACGAAGCGACAATCGTAGCTTGCACCTGTTTTACGGTTGTGATTTTGATCGCCAAACCACAATAATGGCCTTGTGGCAGACTGACATCTGTTGAGTAATAAGAAAACTAGTAGCTACTTTTGGTACTGGTAGATTGTTTGGTGTTTGTTTGACTCTCATTACATAATGAAGTTATTAACCCAAGCAGGTCAAAACATTCAACATTTATTTGTGAAATTATAACAGAATATATATATATATATATATATATATATATATATATATATATATAAATATATTACATTCTTTTAATTATTCTTAAATTACTAACGCTGGGAAAGTTATAATAGATAAAACAGTAATTAAAGATAAACAATAATTTTTAAATCTTTATGAGAAAATTACTTTATAAAATTAACAACTTTAGTGCTCAAGTACTAGTTGGAGATAAAAAAAAAAAAAAAAGTAAATATCAAGAAAAAAAAAATAATGTATAAATGTGAAGTAGGAAACCACAGGAATCGCGTATACAGGAGTTAGATGGGCTACTGCACATCTAGTGTTGAATGTGCTTTCCTGAACAATACTGAAATTGAAGTTATTCATTTTTTCAACTGAAAGCCCCAGTGCTATGTGAAAATCTTAGAATATAAGATCCTAATATTTCCCTTTCAATGGAAAAAAAAACAACAATCACAAAATTGCCTGTATTTTTTTTATTAGAATTTTTTTCTGGTTTCGATATACTTGGAACATTTGTTTCAGATTGAAGTCTTCAGCAAGAGATTAAGCGAATTTAGACAAATCTATTTTAAAATGAATACAACACGGACAGTCATTGGGGTACTCATTGTATTCGTAGGGTTGAGGTACCTTGGATTAATCTAAAGGTAATTTAAGAAAATTGTTTTCTCGTAATGTAAATAAAAAGTAAACTCTGTGTACATTTTCCCCATGGAATTATACAAAACAAGTTTTAGAAACATTAATTTTACTTTATTCATTTTTATTTTAACACCCCTTTAATAACACACATTTTTTTAAGAGACTATCTATTTAAATTTTAACACTAACTTATGAACAACACACATTATTGGCATGGGCTATCTACAGGTAACAACCTTTTTCTAGCCAGGATAGGACTGATGTCTTTTCTCTTTTTGAAACGAAAGCCTTAACCTCTTGAGAAATCAAACCCATGCTCTTAAGCAAAGTTAAATTAAAATAAAGTGGCACTTTAACCTCATAAATTCGATTACATATGCTACCGAGAACAGCTGTGTATTGAAACACATGTGAGACTTTGTTATAATTAGTGTTTTAGAAAAACAAATACAGTTGGAATTGGGACAATCAAAGATTTTCATTTCTCAGGGATTTGAATGTGATCTGCTTTGTATTTGGGCATCTACAGTAAGTAAAGAATGATATCAAACATATTGTAGGAGTTCAATAAATCATTCTATTAAAATAGCTTTAGTAGATCAACTAAATCTACAATTTACCTAACCATTGGTTTGTTTACCTAACCATTGTGATTAACCTTACCTTCTTTCAGGTTATTTCCTTCTCTCAAAAGACCAATTATGCAGCATTGCTTACTTCTTGGATAGGTTAGAGGCGGTTTTCATTGTTATGTTTTTTTCTTCTATCTTCTCAAATTATAGTAATCTTCAAATGTGGGGATTTATTTTCTACATGTTGCATTCTATAAATAAATGACTTTAAGACATTTCTTTTACATTGTGTGAATAATTAATAAGTTGAATAGGAATACTGAGTTATAAATTAAATATGTCACCAAAACATTTGATATTGTTTATTTAATTTTTTAACTTCCACTTATCCATAACACATATTTCAATTACTATGGCAGGATCACAATTGCTCCAGTGATCTAGCTGAATAACTTTTTAAGAGAACAATTTTTATAAAATATTTTGATGAATTTCATATAATGATTAGCTATGAGAAACTATACAATATAAGCTGTAATTCGTTTATTTATTTTTTTAATGCATGAATTTCCTGTATTTTATAAGTAACAATTACAGGGAGTCTGGGTAAGTAATGTACAAAAATGATGATAAATAAAAAGAACTGCAGAATAAAAAGTGACTGCATCCAGCAATATACAGGATGTCCCGTAAATGTCTAGTCATAATGTGGGAGGTGATAGAGGACCTTTAGGGGAACAAAAAATGTTCTATGATGTTTTTCCGAATTCTCACACATAAGGGAGAAAACGTCTTTTCATTGTTTTATCGAGACAAACGTGTTTTGTTTTTTTTCTGGCGTTAATGACCCCAACGGTTGACACACCTTAAATTCAACCAAAAAAAAAAGTTGTTTTTAGAAGAATAATCGTTGTAGCTGCCGCCCAGGTAGTTCTACTAGAAAGAAAGTGAAACCAATTGAAAGCTGAGTAAATTTACTATAAGACTAGTTGATAGTAAACGTAAAAATGAATGAATGTAAGTATGTATATCTTACCAAATGAAAGCTATTCTAAATTTCCTGACATTTTCTTGATATTGCTTACCAGCGTTTCTCCTCAATGGGCAGGATCTGAGATTTCCGGGTTTCAGAAAAATTTCCTCATTTAACCAGCTTTTCATTCATGTATCACAACCCTGTGCTATTGAAGTATATGAACGATTTAGGAACAAAAGTTAAAAAAAAAAAAAAATATGGATCTGTGAAAAGAAAATTATATTTTTTTCTTCAGTTTATTCAAAAAACTTAAAAGAAATATTTGTTTTTATAAATATTTACTTAAATATTTACATAAAACAATAAAAAAAGTTACTTCCATGAAAATAAAAAAAAATTGCTAAAACAGTAAATAAATAAAATACACATTTATTTTGAATTTGTTAATTACAGTAACTAATACTGGGTCCAGGAGGTGGCCATTAATGAAACCCAACCTCACATTAACCTCTAAACTTATTATTTTTACCTAGATCACTCATTTGAACACATTTTTACAAGTAATTGTAATTAGAAAACAAATGCTTTACCTTGAATTGATACTGATGGCTACGCTTGTGGACCGTCCTGGGATTCTCATGAGCCCATGTTTGTTTGTTGTGATAATTAAATATCCCATCCCTAATAAATAAGATGTAGATAGTCCTGTAAAAATGTGTCCAAATGCGTGATCTAGGTAAAAATTATAATTTTTGAGGTTAATGTGTGATTAGGGTTCATTAATGGCCACCTCCTGGACCCAGTCCTGGAACCCGGAAATCTCAGATCCTGCCTATTGAAGAGTAACGCTGGTAGGAAATATCAAGAAAAAGTCAGAAAATTTAGAATAGCTTTCTTTTGGTAAGATATACATACTAGCATTCATTCATTTTTACGTTTACTCCAAACTAGTCTTATAGTAAATTTACTCAGCTTTCGATTGGTTTCACTTCCTTTCTAGTAGAACCGCCTGGGCCGGAGCTACAACGATTATTCTTCTAAAAACCACGTTTGTCTCAATAAAAGAACATTTTCTCCCTTATATGTGAAAATTCGGAAAATTGTCATAGAAAATTTTTTGTTCCCCTAAAGGTCCTCTATCACCTCCCACAATATGACTAGACATTTACGGGACACCCTGTATGTAAACATACATGTCATGTTATGTAAAATTACATATATTACAACAATAAAATAAAAAAAATTAACTCTTGCACAGAATATCATATTTACTTGTAAGTTATGAAAACTCTTATCTTCATTGATTCTGTGAAGTAGAAGGGTGTAGCCTTGAGACACTGTGATCTATATCTTCAAAAACCTGGAGTGAAAACTAAAATAAATATTTATTCAAATTTTAACATCCATTATTATTAACTCAGAATTTTAGGATGGGTTATCTAGCCAGGATAGGGATGATGCCTTCTCTTTTTTCCTAAGAAAAGCCACCAACCCCAGTAGGAATCGAACCCATGACCCTTGGCTCACACGGCTACCGAGCCTCTAAAATAAATATCAAACTCTTTTAGCCCTAGAATATTTAATATTGTTTATCCTAGAACAAATATTTTGTAAATTGTTTGTTTGAAGCCATCTATTATGATATAGAACATAAATTTCAGGTTTTGAAGAATGGAAATCTGTCCCAATGCCGAAAAGGACTCGACAGCAATAGAAAATGCTCAGTGTTCTATCCCTCTTGGTCCAGAAGGAGAAGGGAAGGAGGCACAGATCAATGTGAGTAATGTCTCAATACTTTCCATGTATATAATAGTTTTAAATGTGCTTCCTATTAATGTTGATTGTTCGGTATTTTGGTTAGTAAAACTATATTTTTTAGATAACAAATATGCTATATTTTTGCTGACATTTCCTTTATCAGGGCAATGAGAACTGAGGGAACTAATCCATTCAGACGTTAAAACTTCTTTGACTAACTTCTGAAAGGATCTCTCTTCTCATTGCCCTGACGAAGGCAAAACACGTTCAGGCCCAGTTCGTGGCATATGTCATGATACTGAATCCGCCAGAACAATTCATTCAGCGGGCCCGTTATCGTGATGTATTTGGCACTTAACTAAATTGTATCTAATCTAATAGAATTACATAATTTCAAAAGTTTCTTCTCTTAGGGTGAAAACATAGTGGAGCGGCGAGGGTAGAGGGTACCCGAGAGGGGTTTGACCCTCTCGGCTACCCTCGCCGCTCCACTATGTTTTGGCAAGTGTAAATACATGCATTATTTTGAACCCTCTCGGCTACCCTCTACCCTCGCCGCTCCACTATGTTTTGGCAAGTGTAAATACATGCATTATTTTGAACCCTCTCGGCTACCCTCTACCCTCGCCGCTCCACTATGTTTTCAGCCTTATTTATTTTTTGTATATATTTGCCGAAATAACAATACAAAAGGAAGACTTGGGCCTGATGGAAATTTGTTTTTGGTCCTGAAAGTGTTAAATCTCAAGCTGAAATGCTTCTCTTTTCATGAAAACCATTAGTTATTGCGTTCAGATCTCATAAAAATTGGTACGTTTTATTATTTTAAAATAAATAGGATGCAAAAAAGGTCAAACACCTCCACTTTTTATTTATTTTTTTATTATTTTATTTTGTAATTTAAACCATGCAATTTTCAGGATAAGAAAATTGAAAAGGAAAAATTTAATGATGCAAGAGAATTAAGCGAGAAAGTGAAAGAATGTTCAGAAACACGAAAAGCAGCGGAAAAAGGAAAGAAGGAATCCACGCTAGCAAACCTGAAAAAATTAGTTCGAGGCAGCTCAAAAGTGAGGACTTGCCAGGTAAATAATGTGTAAAAAAAAAAAAAAAATACATTTTGTTGTCTTATAGTTATTCTTCACAAATCTGTGGTCAAACTTATTAAAAACACCTAGATCTGCAGAAAATCTAAATATAAGGTGTCTGTAATTAAATTTCATTTTTGCATAAAATAATAATAAAAAGCCCACATAGGTCAGGCTCAATGTTTTGGCTTTATTTATAAAAAAATTTAAACAAGTATATCCACATCATTTTTAGATGATTTTATTTGTCTTTCATCTCAATACATGAATTTAGTCAATAATCAAAATCAATAACTCCCAGAAATTAAATTTGATAATTAATGGCAATTGGCAGGATTATTAATCAACTGATTTCACTTTGTATATATATATATATTTTTCAGGAAGAGAAACATAATCAATCTTCACCTGAGAATAAAGAAGAAAAGGTTGCAAAGGATTCAAAAATCAGCAAAATGTTCCAGAATGTCTCGTCCACGTAAGTTAAAGCAAAAAAAAAGAAAAGAAAAATATATTTATATCTGAGCAGATGGCAGCACACGACTGTGAATCTTTACACATACAAAAATGACTCCCTTATAACTCTTATCTATCTGTGAGTGTAACCAACCATAGTTGATATAGTATACTTAAGGTCCTGAAAGTTTCAGCTTTGCCCATTGAAACTAGAGAAAAATTAGCATTTATAGACTCTCATTCATCATCAATGAGGTATTTCCCGACAAGCTAGAAACTTGAAATTTGGAAGGATGATAGACCTTAGTGTGATATTAAAGGGAAAAATCGAAAAACCTGAAAAAGTTGCGTTAGACACTGCCCCCAGGGGGAGTTTGTTTTGTAATTGCACTATCAGAAAACAATGAAGTGGATATCAGTTTCGGTAAGAGAACCTAAAGCTACTAAAAGGGGAAAATTTGGAAATACAGAAAAGCTGAGCTGTGGCCTTTCCCCGGTTTTTTTTTTTTTTTATATCATTGACTTTGTTATTACTGAACTCTGTTATTCAATTTTATGTACATTATAAAATATGAATTTACTCACATAAAATGCTCACTCTTGGGTTTAGATTGTATTTAGCTTTTTAAATTGTATTTTGGCCTGTCTATGTCTAACCAAGCTCAAGGCAATTTCCTGATCTTAAAAAGTTCACAGTTTAAAAACCTGTCCTTCATCCTGAGTTCATCCTTCTGTTTCAAGAAATATCCTATTTTAGCAAAATTCATATTTTATTGTGTTTAGTTCATTTTTTAAGAAATTATTCTTTGATATGAAAAATTATAATGAGTCCAGGTTTTCTTTCGGATTGTCATATGTTATAGTATTTCTGAGTGGTATTTTTCCTAGGTTTTCTGGATCCTGCATTGTTGTATTTTTCTTTGAATTTCTGGATTGTTATGTCTCAAAGGTTTCCTGAGTAATATATTTTCTTAGATTTTCTGAATTGTTGTATCCCTTAGGTTTCTAGTATTGTTATATCTAATAGGTTTATTTTGGAATTTACGATACATGTTAATTTTCATGAAAATTTGTTTAAAGAATTTTGAATCTCATTCCTTATTCATCTATTTTTTTAGTTTAAAAGAGAACTTTTGGATGAGCTCATAATGTGTTAAACAAATAATATAAAAAAAATTATATCCCAAAGGCTTGAAGTTTTTTTTTTAGCTTTTCTAGTTTATTATAGCTCGAAGGTTTTCTGGTTTGTAATACATCATACGTTTCCTGGATTACAATTTTCTTAAATGTTCAGGGCTGTAATAATTCATAGGTTTTCTGGGTTAAACTTCATTTACATAAACAGAAAAAAATAAAAGAAATGCTTTATGTATTTCCAAATTAAGTTATTGGCAAATTATATGAATCAGTTGTCTACTTGTGAAAAAATCATCTCAATTACTACTGCTTTGGAGAAAGTATTTTAGCAATTATCATTTTGTTTTATTAGGATGAGCCTTCGCCGAGTTTGGGGCAGTTCTAGTGCGACAAAAGTGGCAACTGATGACAAAGAGAAGATAGATGACCCGGGAACTACAGGAACAGGAGGAGGTCTCGGGAAGATGCTTTTCCGCAGGAAGTCTCTCAGCAAGACCGAGCTGGAATCGCCTGACGGTTCTAACATTGAAGAGCACAGGTTCAGGACTCTGGGGAACCTGTTCGGGAGGAGATCGACCAGCAAAGCCGATGTCATGACTCCGGATTCGATGAATACCGAGATGAAGACCCTGACTTTAGGGCGGAGACTGAGCTCCACCTTCAGAGGGGCTTTCACCAAGTCGGACAGACTCCAGCAGCAAGTACAAGAAGCACCGTAGTAATAAAGCACAAATATACAGAGTGGATTTTTTTTTTTTTTATCAAATTACTTACTTACCCAGTGAGCCCAGTACTTTATATTATATAGCTATTACCCGGTGTGTCATGCTACACCTATTATAGAAAATGAACTACGGAAAATAAATTGGAACCTGCAAGTCAACAGATCAAAAAGTCAATATTTCAAATTACTTACTACTATATGATATTGATCCGAATTCTGTGAATATAAGGCCATAATTTAGATAAACACAAAATTTGTGTATGTCACATAAACAGATAATATTAGGTGGTATGTTAAAGAACTATCAGTATTTAAATTATTAAAGTTCTGTGCAGATCCATGAGTTAATGTTGAAGACGTAGTTTTTATTAAGCAAATGCATGTGTGCAAATAAAAAGAATCAACTATGGAAACAAACCAAACTTAAAAAAACATTGGTAAATGGCGTCTAGGAGCCCAGTGTTGTCTGATATCTTCAACAGAAATTTAGAAAATTGATCTTATATAATATTATTTGTCAAAATTCTGAGAATATAGGGCTATAATTTAGATAAACATATAAAGGTTATGACCGAAAAGTTTTGTTCGCAAAACAAAAACCTTTCGAAAAAAAAAGAAGAAAGTTTTGTTGGCATGCTAATCTCCACCTTGGCAACGCTGTAAAGAAAATGGCGACTGGAAAGTCAAAAGATCAAAAATTTAATATTTCAAATCACTTATTAATATATATTAGTGCAAATTCTAAGAATATAAGGCTATAATTTAGGTAAACACAAAAATTTTGCAAGCTTAAAACAAAAAAGTTTTGGAAGTTAGATAAACACACCACACTTAAAAAAAACATTGGTTAATGGCTTCTAGGTGCCCAGTGTTGTCCTACATCTTCAAGAGAAATTAAGAAAATTGATCTTATATGATATTTGATTGTATATGATATTATTTGTCCAAATTCTGAGAATATAATTTAGATAAAGATACAAAGGTTAAAACTGAAAAGTTTTGTTCGCTAAAGAAAAACTTTTCGCAAAAAAAAAGAAGAAAGTTTTGTTGGCTTGCTAATCTCCACCTAGGCAACACTGGAATGAAAATGGCGATTTCTGACAACTCACTCTTCCGTAACTGTGTATCTTAGGCGATTTTGGTCTAGCCTACAAATAGACGATTCAAGACCTACCAGTATCCCAAGTTTCGTAAAAATCGGTCAAACGGTGTGGATTTGAATAAGGAACAAACAGACAGAAAAACACGTGAGTTTTTTTATATATGTATATATAAATTTGTAATAAGATTAGTATTTGAAATAAGTTAATGCAAACAGTAGCAAACAAATGAAATATACTTTAAATACCAAATTAAAAGGGCTGATTCGAGTTATTATTAATTTATTCATTGTTGATGATTTTGGCAATGCGTTTTAGCTCCCTGAAACGTTTTTTGAATACTATGTTCTCCTTTATCGCCCAGATTCGAACAGTCTTTTGGCGGAAGCACACTCAAGTACATTACAATTGTTAGTAAAAGATCAGGTAATACTGAAGGAGAGTGTCCTCAGCACCGATTTTCTTCAAAATTTGCACTATAACGTATTTTGATGCGCTAAACACGAATCCGTTGAAAAAAAAAAGTTGCTCGCAACTAGGAAAGAAGTTATTGAGCACTAAAGTTCACTGTTATGGAGGTTATAAAAGACGGGGTAAACAGGTTATATGTAAACACGCGCATGCGCAATAGTCCTTAATGACGAAGTGTAATTGAAATGTAGACTCACCTGTGGTAGCTGACTTGGTCGTAAACAGTCGCTTTTGGGCATATTCGCTGTGCGTTTCCGCTCGCTCCGCTCGCTCAAGAAAACATCAAAACCCCTAGTCAATCCAACTCGCAGAAATGAAAAGAATTCTATGCCCAAAAGTCGCTTTAAGGCATTCTTCTAATCCTCCTAGACATCTTCAGACGCGGTATTCGGTGGATATAAGTCCGCAATCGCACCGAAAAAAGCATTTATGCGCTCTTCATATTTATAGGCACGTTTGAAGAGAAATTCGGATAAATACCCATCTAAATGGTCGTCTCGTCTCCCATATCGTGGTATATTATCTCGAACCTCTCTCCAAACGCGCTCAATATGTTGTGTATGGGCTCCTGCAATAGACAATATTAATTGTATATATATATATATATATATATATATATATATATATATATATATAATGTTAATATTATTAATTCATAAAACTAGATGTTTGCTTCTTTACCTACCGGTGTCTGGGTCGACAAAGTTTAATGAATGATTAACTTTGAGATGTTGAAAACCTTCGCTGTTTAAACGGTCATAAGATTTCCAACAATCCGACATTATCGTCGTCCCAGGCAGTATCCATTCCTTTATTAACGCTAAAAGCGTTTCTTCGGTGCGATCGGGGACTGGAACAAGGAAAACCTTGCGGGTTTCACGTTCATATCCACCGAATATCCAGTTCCCATGAACCATTCGACCTCGGTTATATTTTCTTTTGCCGATTTTAGCTTCGTCAATTTCGACAATAGCATTGGGCCCACCAAGTTTGACTGTGTTCTTCTCGGCCCAATGTATGCATACCTATAACAAAAATTATTTAAATTATTACAAATTGTTGTGATATATGTAACATGTTATTATATTAATACTATATTATATACTTCTCGGCAAAAGGACATCCAATCAATAATCGAATGTTCGGAAACGCCCAACTCTTGACATAAAAAAAGATGTCTAGGAGGATTCATCATTATAAAATATGCTGTTATTAAACAAAGTTGTTCCAAAGTCAACTTTGAGTTGTGAAACCACGTATTGTTTTTCGCACTAGCACGAAAATCGCATTGTTTTGGCACTAATTTTTTATATATATTCTTTTCATAGTAGCGCTTTCGGCACCTAAATTCTAAAGTAGTTTCATTTAGATTTAACTGTGCCCCACATTTCCCACAATCGAGAGAATTACTCAAAACTTTGTTTTGTATTAAAAATTTGAGTAATTCTTCTCGATTGTGGATAAGAATTATAAAGTCGTGTAACTTCATTTTTTTTAAACACTTTAGACAAAAAACTCTATTAACTAGAACAATAACAAGCTAATTACAGCTTAGAGGGAATTAGAGAAGTTTAGAAGGAACAAATCATAAAGGCATTAGCTAATTATTAAGGGATTTCTGTTATATAATACTTTTCAGGAGCGAAACAAGAAATTTGAAGAATTTTCCATTATTTAAAAAAATGTTTCTGAATAAATAAGTGTTGGTAAATTTTAATAATTGATAGTTAATTTCAATTACACTTCTTCATTAAGGACTATTGCGCATGCGCGAGTTTACAAGTACGTTGTTTATGCGATTGTTTGTAACCTTCATAACAGTGAACTTTTTTTTTAAATAACTTCTTTCCTAGTTGCGAGCAACTTTTTTTTTCAACGGATTCGTGATTAGTGCATCAAAATACGTTATAGTGCAAACTTTGAAGAAAATCGGTGCTGAGGACACTCTCCTTCAGTTTTACCAAAGATCAAAAACAGCACACAGAGAGGTTGACCTCATCACGCAATTTGGAAGTGCCGAATAGAAAATTTCTCGATTCAGAACCCACAGATAACAAAAATAAAGGTGGTTCAAATTGTTATACATATATTTGTCTGTTTGCTCTCTCCCAAGCTCAAAAATGGTCCGATTTCGATAAAATTTGGTACAAAAATACTTTGTATAATTTCAAAAGTCAAGTTTGTCAACCAGCAGGATCCGCCTACCGGAACTCTGTTTTACAGGCGAAATTTTCGGGAAAAAAGTTGTGCTTACGGATTTTCGTTTGTAGGCTTCCAGATATAATTTTTATAGGTTCTGTATCGTAGGGGTGCTGATTACTCTGGCAGTCGGAACACCTATAATTAATAAATTAAAAAAAAAAATGTATTGTAGGAAAACAAAAGAAACCAAGGCTGTATCTTTAACCGCCCAGAAAAGTGAATAAAACTACTTTTCCTAAATAATTTTCATTTGGTAATTAGAAACGATGCATTAAAGGCTCGGGCACACAGAACGCGATCTGTATCGCGGCGGGCAGCGATCCAAGGATCGTCGTGAAGGTATTATTTGTGACGCGGTATCTTTTTGAGTAATACAATAATCTGGTTCCCTTCTAGAGAACAGATCGCACGGCAAATCTGTAATTTTTTACAACCGTTCCGCGCGGTAAAGCGATAAAGACTAGCTCGCATTGACAGATCGTCCTTCGTTTGACGGGGCTTATGAAGCACTGTTTAATACATGTAGATCGCCTCCCACCCTCGCTGCCCGCCGCGGTACAGATCGCGTTCTCTGTGCCCGAGCCTTAAGTTAACGTTTTAGAAATGTTTAACATTCATCTATACAAAGATATTTAAATTTTGGTGACGTTTGGAGTTTAGGAAGTATTATAAAAAATATATTTTATTAACTGACATGAAAAGTTTTAGGCTTTCTGTATAATTTCTTAAATATTTCGAAAAAGGTTGGGAAGTCGAGGTTATTGGACCATGGATGTATGTAAGGGGGGGGGGGGGAAGCCCTCCCCGAAATTTTAATTTAATCTGTAAAGATGTGTCAGAAAACCTTAAAAAATAAATTAAATAACATGACTTAGTCCAAAAAAAAAAAATTTGTTTTGGGTGCAATAGCGTTTTAGTTGGCTAACTACTCAAAGTTCTGCATTGTTAGTATTCCATACCCCCCGAATGTTCCGAGCCCCCCCCCCGAATTTATTTCCTATATACGCGGCGTATATTACTAAATTTCCTACAAAACGGTTATAAAGTAAGTTTCTTTTGAGCGATCTCATACGGAGAAATCGGTACTTAAAATTTGAATGTCGGTTTCGTTTCTTTGAACGTTTTTAGCGCGGTTCCTCCCTCCCCCATAGGGAGGAACCCCGCTTATAAGGTTGATACAATGAAACAATCCGGAAGCGCCGACTAGAAAATTTCGCGTTTCAGAACCCCTAGAGACCGAAAATAACGGTGGTTCAAATTTGTATATATATATATATATATTTGTCTGTTCGCTCTGTAGCTCCTAGACGAATGGTCCGATTTTGATGAAATTTGGTACAAAAATCTTTCGTCTAATTTGAAAGGTCAAGATCGTTAAGCAGCAAAATCCGCCCACTGGAAGATGGCGTTTGGGGCGAAATTCGCGCAAAAAAAAATCGTAACGCTTACGTTTTTGAGTTCATAAGCTTGTAAGTACTCGTTTTATATGCTTCTTGGGCTAGGAAAACGAATGAAACCATTTTCAAGGCGATAGCTTTAACCGTTTTCGAGAAAATTTGAAAAATAGTTTTTGAATACCTTTTTTTGGTTTCGGTACTTATAATCATGGGATTCAGTTGAAACATTTTCTGCATATTCTACTTTCATTAAAACTAATTTGTTGAAATTTTGGTTACGTTTGGAGTTAAGGAAGGGTTAGAATAAAATATTTTATTAACAGACATAAAAAGTTTTGGTAACTTTGTATACTTTCCTTAATATCTCGAAAAAGATTGAGAATCCTGGTAAACGGAAGAATACCATTAGGAAGCTTAATAAATGCTCTACAAAAAAGGTTCTAATGAAAGTTTTGATTAGGCGATGTCAATCGGAGAAATACGTGCTTAAACTTTGAAGTAATTGAGCTCGTTTATTTGAACGGTTCTTTTTGTTTGTTTTTATTTCTTGTTATTTTTTCATTGCTTATAGTTGGATAATGTATTTGACAATAAAACAGATTAATTAAAATAAGAAAAACAATTCATTGCTGGAAATATATCAGGCTGTACCGTATGAAATGAAGTTTTGGATTTGCCGATTTCCTTCAAATGACTTGAAACTGTCGAGGCTCCAACTCCGAGTTCTTTGTCATGTTCCCTAGTGTTTGTAATTGCTTATAGTAGTCAAATGTATTTGTCAATAAAACAGAATACGAATAATTAGAAACAATATTCAACTTCACACAGGTTAGATACTATGAGGGAATAGAGAGTCCTTTCTCTGCCTGTAGGAACAAAAGGTCCACAGAAACATGTACCTGCTAGGAGTTAATCCTCAAGAGTTGTAAATATACCCCAGGTATCTGCCGACACAAATACAAAGCCTAGTTTGGTTTTGGTACTTACAATCATGGGATTCAGTTGAAACATTTTTTGCATGTTTGAATTTCATCAAAACTAACACGTTAAACTTTTGGTTACGTTTGGAGTAAAGGAAGGGTTAGAATAAAATATTTTATGAATAAACATGAAAAGTTTTGGGAACTTCGTTTACTTTCATTAATATCTCGAACGCTGTTGGGAAATTTTGATAAGTGGATAGGAACTATTTGAAAGTTTTCTAAATTCTCTACAAAAAAGATTCTGAAACAATTTTTGATTAGGTGATGTCGATCGAAGAAATAAGTGCTTAAAACTTCAAATACGTCTGTTTAGCTCTTATGAACGGTTTTTTGACGTTCTTTTCGTAATTTTTGTCTCTTTCCCTTAGTTTTTTATTGATTTTTATTTTTGTAATTTCTTATGTTAGGAAAATGTATTTGTGTGTAAAACAGGATAGGTAAAATGAGACCAATTTTCTGTTGCTAGAAATAATGAAAAGTTTTGGGAACTTCGTATACTTTCATTAATATCTCGCAAACGGTTGAAAATCTTGGGAAGCGAAAGGTTACCATTCGAAAGCTTACTAAATGGTCTAAAAGAAAGGTTTTGAAGAAAGTTTTGAATAAGCGATGTCAATCGGAGAAATAAGTGCTTAAACTTTGAAGTAATTGATTCCGTTTATTCGAACGGTTCTTTTTGTCTGTTTTTATTCCTTGTTATTTTTTAATTGCTTAAAGTTGGATAATGTATTTGACAATAAAACAGATTAAGTAAAATAAGAAAAACAATTCATTGTTAGAAATATAGCTTGCCAAGAGAAAGAGATTCGATGACGTCTTTTGAATATTTTCAATTGACATTATTCTGTTGGTTTTTTATTTTATTTTTTAATTAATTGTAGAATTATTACTATAGTAGACGAACACAAGAAAAGGTGGAAAATTTTGATATTATTCAATGCACTGAAACGTACTAAATAGGTATTTTTAGAAGTGAATTCTGGGGTCTGGCGGACCCGACCAGGTAAAATCATAAAGCCCTTTGAACAAAGGCCGAACCACATATTATCTGTTTGTATTCTAAGCTTTTCAAATGACAAAAGGGATATCAACGGAACCGCGCTAAGATGATGCAGTTCCTGCGAGTCGGACTTTTTTTTTCTTTTGTCTCTGCTTAATTCACTTTATAATTGTTTTTTTTTTTTTTTTGTTTTTTTTTTATTTTATATAATTGTAAAATTAGTATTTTAGTAACACAAGGTAGAAGAAGAAAACTTTATTTAATGAAATAATAAAGTGGGCTGCCCAACTTTATTGGGTTGCTGGATACACAGCATGCTCATCATTCCTGGAGGCATTCATTTACTTCATAATCTTATTTGTTCTGGTTTTTTCCAAAAGTTCGTGGGCATTAGACCCGCCAAAAAATACAAATTTTTCTCCTAATAATAATAATAAAAAAACAAAAAAAAAAACAAAAAAAAAAACAACAAAAACACAAGAGACAGCGGAGTCTAAGGAACGACGTTTGTTGCATAAAAAAAAAAAGGAGTGTAGTCCGTTAGTGACCATAAATATGTTGGCTCATTATGCCTAGCGAGTCAATAATTATTGACTCAGCTATAACAGGTAGGTGTTCCGGCAGGATTCCAAGTTCTTGTAAGATACTGCAGGTCATTTTCGGAATTGTACCTCTCGCACCAAACCACAGACCCTTGACAAGGAATTTTCTGGATCCATATTTCTCTAAGAATTTATCTTGGAGATATTCAATGCACTTTGAGTAGATCCCTTCCTTTTCCATGCCAATTGACTCCGCTTGCTCGGGATCGTTTGTTTCATAACGGACCGTCGGATCGAGAACGTAGGCCAAATTACTGTTCCGTGGAAAGGCGACTATATCTGCGTACCTAGAAGACCCATGATCGTCGATGGCGTACACCTCTTCGTGGCAGTTGTAGCCAATCCCTTCAAGAAGAGCAATGAGCCTGTGCTTCACATTGTGGTGTCGCCGAGTAACCAGGAGCATACTGTTTGGACAACTACCCAGCACATGGGCTGGAGTTTCAGGCTCTCTGCCGCATTTGCGACAAAGGGGTCCAATATCAGCTGCTCCCGCTACACCAAATAAGAAACATATTGGTAATAGTGCTTTCCTAGAGCGAACTTCCAGAAGTCGGAAGGAGCAATTTCCGTTTAGGATACTGTCAGTTTCCTTTGTGCTGGAATCTTGCTTCTCAGATTTCGTTTTTTTTTTTTTTTTTTTTTTTTTTTTTTTTTTTTTTTTTTTTTTTTTTCACTTAAGATCAAAGCAAAATAATAACAGCTTCAATTCCTTTACAAATGTCACCAGGCGTAACACCGGAATCGCGCTTAGATGACGCACTACCTGCGAGTCGGAGATTCTTAGATATTCTATAACGTATGGCCTTGGGTACGATTCCAGCGATGAGCGACTGTATGACAGAGCGACCGAGCGTTTAGCGGAAGATTGGTGCCGGCTACGATACAGAGCGGCTGGGCGGTAATTTCCTTTAGTCTACGTCATCACATACTCCAATATACGTTTTTTAATTAAAATGTTAATTAAAAAAATTAATATTTTGAATGTTTAGTTAATAAAAATATCTCTTATCTTGCAAGTTTAATGCATTTCCCACCTCTTCCCATACTTTCTTGGTTGTGATTGTATTTTTAAAATCACTGTGTCAGTCATTCCATACCTTGCACTTCCGAAATTAAAATCTTACATTCACTATCATCCAATTTATTCTTTTATTAGTATTCATATTTTAAAATTATTTATAAGAAAGGTAGCTAGAAGGTTATAATCATTGGAAGGTTATAAACATTGGAAGATTATAAACTTTGGATGGTTATAAACATCTTTCCACTTAATTTAATAGACTGGGGAAACAAAAAACAAAAATCTGGCCAGACAAATTTATTCTTAATTTTATTAAATTTCATGTAAAAAAGAAAAGCATTGAAATTGGTCAAGATTTAGAGGCTGTAGCCTTTTTTGTAGCACTCAAAATATAATGTCTGGGGTGAGCGACGAGAAAAATTTTAATGTCTGGGCTGAGAGATGAGCGACTGCCCGGAACCTGCAAGCGACGTCGCTCATGTCTATTGTAGCCAGTCCTCCCTCATTCCTACTGAACTCCAGCTTAACTTCAATGTGAGCGACGTAGCTCTGAAGCTTTTCGCTTATCGCTCTTCGCTCGTATCGTACGAGAGCCCTAAGGAAACGAATCATGCCGCTGAGGACACAGAGGAGAGCTGTCAGTAGTTCCACTTCCTTCCTCTAGATAGCACTAACTCCGTCTCATCTCCAGGTGCGCTTCTCAGCCTGCTCAGTCTATACTCGTCTTCAGTTCACACATGCGCTATGAGTCTTCACAGATAGCTTACTTTCGTACTCTTTGCTTTTGATTCTTTTAGTTTTGACTTGTCTGCTTTTTCGATGTTAAAAATTATTTAACTTTTTTTTTTAATCGTATTATAGTCGTTAACAAAAGTAATTATGGTGCGTTTTTTTAATAACACTATTTCGAAAACGTGAGTGCAATAGAATGGAAAATATTTTGAGATTGAAGAAAGTTCTTTTTGCTTGGATTTTCTTCTTGGTTAATCATGAGGTGAGCCAATTTTTTTTTTTTTTTTTTTTTGTATGATTTTATTAGTTTGTGAGTTATTTTTGATTAAATTTATTCTTTATTTTATTTTTTTATTGAAATATTCCTAAAATCACTAGTTGAACTATTGTATTCAACTAGGAAGCTAAGGACTGGTAGAGTTGTCGGTGTTGCCGATAAGGAGCCGTCTTATCAGTCCTTCCGCGCCTTTATGTTCTGGACTATCTTTTGCTTAGTTTTAGACCTGCAAATCCTTTTTTAGCGTGATTCTGTAGTTCCTTACAAAGGAGGAAACACGCTTATGACGACGAACTGATGTCGCAAATCCGTAGGAGCTGATAGAAATGTCAACTTTACATAATCCGTAGACCGTGAAAAAACAAACCATTCCAATATATATATATATATATATATATATATATATATATATATATATATATATATATATATTTCTCTTTCTTTTATTTTGTTTCATTCTTTCTCCTTTATGGTCTACATTTAGAATGTAATCATAAAGAATGTAAATAGTAACCCCAAAAAAAACAACATAAAAGTGAAATAGAGGCCAAGTTCCTGCCCCCACAAAGAAACACTCCCTTCCTCAAAAATATCCCTTCCTAAAACCCCCCAAAAACGCCTTACCATTCTACACTCCAAAAAAGTAGTATGAGTTGGTGTATGAATCCAACCAAAAATATTTGCCAATACAAGAGATGATACAAGAAAGAAATGTCCAAGTTCATTACTTGGAAGACCTCATAGTTACTAAGAACAGTAAAGACACTTCAACTGACCTTTAAAAACACCAATAAAAATACTTATATCCAGTTACTAAAATATCACTTTCCTCAACCAGGTATATTCTTAAACTTGGCAATGTTTTTATTGTGCCGAAATTATCTTTAGAGAAAAACTAAACATTGCCAAGTAAATGAATAAAAATAAACAAACATGGAAATTATATATATATATATATATATATATATATATATATATATATATATATATATATATATATATAATTTCCATGTAAAATTTAACTATTTCTAAGTCAAATTAAACCTTTTTTCGGTTGAATATGAAATTTAAAAGGATGAATATGACATGCGAAATGTTAAATTTATAATAGAAATGGTTGGACTGACTTGGAAATGATATATACATATTTACGTCATGGGCGTATATAACGGGGGGGGGATGAGGGGGCTGCCCCGAAATTTTGATTTGATCGGTAAAAATTTTATAAAACACTTAAAAATAAATTAAATAAGATCATTTAGTTCATAAAACATATTCTATTTTGGGTGTAATAGCGTTTAAGTTGGCTAAAATCTTCCAAGATCTAAATTGTTAGTATTCCATACACCGGAAATGGTCTCAGCCCCCCGAAATTTTCCCAGCCCCCTCCGAAATTATTTTCTATATACGCCCATGATTTACGTATGATTATTTACTTCCTTAAGTAATGATTACATTATTTATACAAACATTTTAAATATAGAACATAAAGTTAATAATAAACAAATCAACAAAAATTACCTAATGGACAGATCTACATACTTTTTACAACACGCCTTTCACTTTCGATACTCAAGACGCACAGTGGGGCCAAACGAAATTTTGTGTTTCAAAAAAGGCTACCATGGGCGTATGTAAGGGGGAGCTGAGGGGGGAGCAGCCACCCCCCCCCCCCCCCCCGAAATTTTGATTTCATCGGTAAAAATGTGTTATAAACCCTTAAAAAATAAATTAAATAAGATAATTTAGTTCATAAAAAATACTTTATTTTGGGTGTAATATTTGATATTGATATTTATTTATTAAGAGTTTCGCAACTTTTGGCGACTTGCTCTTTAACATACATCAAGATATTACAAAATACTTTTTGCACATTGTATATATAACAAGTCAGTACATTTTATGAGGATAGCTAGTACATTAGTGAGCTAATTAATAATAACAATAACATGTTTTATATAATATATTTCACAATAACAATACGGTAATATGATAGATATTAAATAGAGTGTGAAGAGGGGGAAAAAAGAAAAAAAAAAAAAAAAAAAAAAAAAAAAAAAAAAAAAAAGTGGGGGGGAGGGTAGAAGAGGTAAGATTATATTGGAGATAGGGCTTTATATTTAAATGTAGGTTAATTAACTTAATTTCTTAAAAATGTAAATGATTTTATAAAGGCTATTTCGTTCATTATTTTAAATTAACTTTAGGAGGTAAATTGGAGATAAGGCTAGATTTTTGAATATAGGTTAATTGTCTTTAAGTGAGTTAGTATGGTGTTAATATGTGGACTATTTTCGGCAAGTAAGTCGTGTAAGTCATGAGGAATTGTTAGGTAGTCTCGTAATCTGCAGTCAGTAAGTATGTGTTTAACTGTTAATGTCTCGTTACAACATGCGCATACAGGGCATACAGGCCCAACATGCGCATACAGGCCCCCCCCGAAATTATTTTCTATATACGCCCATGCGGGCTTCCGACTGTTAAAATACTTAATATTGTATATCACTTCTTGTTACTCAACCTCTAAATCTTAACCGATTTCAATGGATGTTTTTTAAATGAAAGCTAATAAAATTTAGAACACATTTATCTGGCCATATTTTTGTTTTTTGTTTGGCGTTAAATTTTATTGAATAATTCACGAACTTTTACCATTGAGCATAAAATTATATTTTAGATGTTGTTAGCTAAGTCAAAAACCTCTACCAGCTGTCTGTCTGTATGTTTGTTCCTTATAAAAGTCTACACAGTTCGACCGATTTTGACCAAACGTGGCACACAGATAGGTCTCTTGATACGATGCGTGTCATAGGCTACGTCAAAAACATCTATCAGCTGCATGTTTGTTCCTTATACATATCCACACAGCTTGACCGATTTTGACTAATCTTGGCACACTTGTAGGTCTTGATACGATTAGTGTCATAGGCTACGTCAAAAACATCTACCAGCTGTCTGTCTGTTCCTTATACAAATCCACACAGCTTGACCGATTTTGACTAAACTTGGCACACATGTAGGTCTTGATACGATGAGTGTCATAGGCTATGTCAATAACATCTACCAGCTGTCTGTCTGTATGTTTGATCCTTATAAAAATCCACACAGTTCGGCCGATTTTCACCGATTGATTCAACCAGACTCATAGGATAGGTTAAATCGTCTAGGGCAGATTTGGGTTATTAGATATTGCTTATTTGGTTTATAATTTAGTTTTTCTTTTCTAGTTGCAGAAAGTAGGCGTAGCATGGACGCCGGCTAACAGCTAGTATTTTATAAATATACTGTATTAGTTAATGGACTTTAAATTAATAAATTTTAACTTTAATTTAGAGAATGGCTATTATCATAAATGTAGATGGAGCACGCAAAACTACTGTAGTTATAATTAAAATGATGTAACGGAATTAATTTCTTTAAAACTAATTAGCATCTCCATTCACTGTTTTTTTTTTTTTATATTACTTTCCGGAATCTTCATAATAGGTTAAATACCTACAAGATACCGAATGTAAAAATACCCCCCTTTAACGTATATATATATATATATATATATATATATATATATATATATATATATATATATATATATATATATATGCTGGATGATTCAGGTCTAAGTTGCCAAACTTCAGAAGGTGATTTTAGAAAACAAAACAACAACAAAGTTCATTTAAAGTATAGTCCGATTCCGAATGGAAAAGGAGCTACGTCCAATTTTCTGTTTTTTTTTAAGTTAGACATATTTTTTATTGAATAAGAAAGGATTGCTCGAAAATCGTTGAAGATAATTAAATTCTAATTATGCCACCACAAAATAGATACATTTTTTTTTCAAGAAACCAGTGATTTAATTCACTAAACCCATTGATAAAAGATACTTTCTGTATGTCCAATAACGCAATTCTGTTTTTCTCGATGAATCGGTGGTTTTTCGCAAATTGTTTCCTTAGCCCCCTAACGGACTACAGGTTCACTATTTACAGGAAAACTTCTTCATTTAGTTAGCATTAAATCTATGCAAATGAAGTGGAAGTTTATTGAGGGATAGGTTGAATGATTGGCTCATTTTTGTCAAAAAATGTGGGATGTAGTTTTGTTTTTTTAGAATAAAATTTCAAATAATACTAAAAAAACTACAACATTGCGGGAGGATACATTTTAATCCTCAGTTCGACCACAACATTTTGTGGATTCATGTTAATCCATGTGGTGCGGAATTTTGGAGGAATATCTTCTTGAGCCAACCATGATTCCCAGCCGGTTTTATTGTAGTGGAAGATGTTCTGCTCTCACCTGGGATATATTTGGAGGAATATCTTCTTGAGCCAACCTTGATTCCCAGCCGGTTCTATTGTAGTGGAAGATGTTCTGCTCTCACCTGGGATATATTTGGAGGAATATCTTCTTGAGCCAACCATGATTCCCAGCCGGTTCTATTGTAGTGGAAGATGTTCTGCTCTCACCTGGGATATATTTGGAGGAATATCTTCTTGAACCAACCTTGATTCCCAGCCGGTTCTATTGTAGTGGAAGATGTTCTGCTCTCACCTGGGATATATTTGGAGGAATATCTTCTTGAGCCAACCATGATTCCCAGCCGGTTCTATTGTAGTGGAAGATGTTCTGCTCTCACCTGGGATATATTTGGAGGAATATCTTCTTGAGCCAACCATGATTCCCGGCCGGTTCTATTGTAGTGGAAGATGTTCTGCTCTCACTTGGGATATATTTGGAGGAATATCTTCTTGAGCCAACCATGATTCCCGGCCGGTTCTATTCTAGTGGAAGATGTTCTGCTCTCACCTGGGATATATTTGGAGGGATATCTTCTTGAGCCAACCATGATTCCCAGCCGGTTCTATTGTAGTGGAAGATGTTCTGCTCTCACCTGGGATATATTTGGAGGGATATCTTCTTGAGCCAACCATGATTCCCAGCCGGTTCTATTGTAGTGGAAGATGTTCTGCTCTCACCTGGGATATATTTGTGGTCCTTATGGATTGCTGTCCACCGTACAATTTGACAAAGGTGCAATTGCAATTTCGGCAATTTTTAACTTTTTAAATACATTAGCACATTTTTTAGTGCCAACTATCAATGGAAATTTGAAACAAACAAAATGTGACATCTCTCAAAAGAAAAAAAATTCCAATTATTCACTTACTTTTTATTGCTTCCGGACTGGACAATGGGTTCCCACCGTTTGGCCAATAAATAATGAATAATTTATAATTTCTTTACACAAGTTATTTTTCAGAAACAAAACTACACCCCACATTTCTTGGAAACAATTAGCCAATCGATCAACCTATCCGTCAATAAACTTCCACTTCATTTGCTTAGATTTAATGCTAACTAAATGTAGAAGTTTTCCTGTAAGAAGGGAATCTGTAGTCCATTAAGGGGCTGAGGAAATAATTTGCGAAAAACCACCGATTCATCGAGAAAAACAGAAGTGCGTTATTGGACGCCCAGAAAGTATCTTTTATCAATGAGTTTAGTGAATTAAATTGCTGATTTCTTGAAGGAAATTTTATCTATTTTATGGTGGCATAATTAGAATTTAATTATATTTAACGGTTTTCGAGCAATCCTTTCTTATTCAATAAAAGATATGCCTACCTTAAAAAAACAGAAAAGTGGACATAGCTCCTTTTCCATTCGGAATCGGACTATACTTTAAATGAACTTTTTTGTTGAAAATGATGTCTAAAATCGTGTTCTGAAGTTTAGCTACTTAGACCTGAATCACCCTGTATATATATATATATATATATATATATATATATATATATATATATATCCACACTTACGCACGCCCGTCTGTTGCGATAATGGCCACAGTTTCAAATCTTTATTATATTTAAAAAATTAGCTCACCAGGAGAGGTCCCCCAACCTGGCATGCTCTTTGGCTGCGAAAGACCTAAAGCTACGAAAGGATTGACATTTATTTTCTATTTTCTACGTTTACTACAGAATTGGCTCTGCGATATTTAGCGATCTAAGGAGAAGAGCATCGTCATAACCTTGAGCTGTACGGAGATTATACGTATATTACATTATGAAACGGATGTTATTCCTTGGCCGGATCGAACCAGCAATTTCGTAATTGTGGGATTTCTCATTGTCCAACCGAGTAATTTAAACTTGAGGTTTTTGCAATTCGATGCAATATTGTGCTTTTACAGGCCAAAGGCGGTTGAGACTTTTATTAATAAATATGGGGGAAATATAGGTACTTACATATTAGCGTCAAAGCAGGTTAAAGAGGCGGGTCTCGTTCAGAGATCTGGATCATGGATAACGCATTTCTATTGGTCAATCACTACCAGGGATTCCATTGGCTATTGTGTTTATAGTAACCATCTTGTTCCCTTTGTCTTTATAATTCATTTGTGCTTTATTTATCCACGCAATTGTTGTTTTTTTTTAATAAGAGGCATAGGGGGACTGCGAGTCATCATTTAGATTCATATTTAGCGGAGTTTTTATGGCGACAACAGAATAGCAAAGATAAAATAGACTGTTTCGAAGCGATGCTAAATTGTATATCAGCCCATTATCCAGCGAAAAACCATCGTTGATCTATATTATCAAGAGTTTCGATATAACCTTGAGCGAGCGGAAACGCATAGCAATTATGCTATTAATATAAGTGCTACGCGTTTTCGATCGCTAAAAGTTATATCAAAACTTTAGTTAACCCAAATCGTTGATAATCCCGTCGCAAAAACTGATTTGACTCCTTGATCCAGCTCTCTGACTCGGTGATGATCCAGTTCTCTGAGACCCGCCTCTTTAACCTGCTTTGACGCTAATACGTAAGTACCGACATATATTTATACTGGGGTCTCCCGTGGTCTAATGGCTAGCGCCTTGGATTCATAAGCGGGAGATGGTGGGTTCGATTCCCAACCTCCGGCAGGAATTTTATCATCCCACGGCTCGCTGGTAAAATTCCTCGCTGCACCCTGGATGTCGGCGCTAATGACCTAGATGTAGATGCGCCGTAAAAAAAAAAAAAAAAAAAAAAAAAAAAAAAAAAAAAAAAAAAAAAAAAAAAAAAATATATTTATACTTAACATCAGGAATAATCATCGGAGATACACCGGATGAGTAGTTTTCTTTCCTACAAGTGGAAGGTTATGACTCAAATAAAATTAATGAAAGTTATTCATGTTTTAGACCAAAGGTGTTGCTTATTATTTTTTAATTTTTATTTCAAACTAGCTTTGCCCGCGACTTCGTCCGCGTGGATAGTGACTTAGAGCAGCAATTTTGGATACATCTTTTGGTTTATTTTGGGTTATAAACGCCGTCGTATAGGGATATAAAAAAAAAAAAAAATCTACTTTACAGTAATGCTCCTCTATACACGATAGGATCGTTAAACCTGACAGAGCCACTAAGCTCTCTTAGGGATTGTTAAACCCTAGCTGTATACAGTGTCTGACAGACAGCAGACATTCTAAAAATCATTGTTTTGGGTACTGTTGCGTTGATAAAGCCCCCAAAAGCATTTTCCCCATATATCTTCCATGTATAGACAGCGATCCGTTAGAATTTTTTTTTTTTTTTTTTTTTTTTTTTTTTTTTTTTTTTTTTTTTTTTTTTTTTTTTTTACGGCGCATCTACATCTAGGTCATTAGCGCCGACATCCAGGGTGCAGCGAGGAATTTTACCAGCGAGCCGTGGGATGATAAAATTCCTGCCGGAGGTAGGGAATCGAACCCACCATCTCCCGCTTATGAATCCAAGGCGCTAGCCATTAGACCACGGGAGACCCCTAGAATTTTATTATACGTAATAATCTACAATTCGGAAGAAAATGTACCTATAAATACAAAAATAACATGGTTGAAAAAATAAGTTGACTTATTTCGCTATATTTCAACCATAAGGAACTTAAATTGTGTAAACAAATATATTTTTTTTTTTTTCATCCCGTCCCAAAATTCCTAGTTATAATACGTTAAAATTTAAATAAAAATAAAAAATATTTTCCAACTACGTAATATTTAAAATACATTTATTATTCGGACTCGCCACCTGGTATACTAGGTCGAAATTATTTTCTATATACGCTAGTGTTGCCTGTACGTCTACTTAGGCATAATTATCTGTGGTATTAGCGAATCATCTGCGTTATGAGAGTCTTGATAATAAATAAATATCCGTGGTATTAATACAAAAAATATTAATACGTTGGCGCCCATTGCAATTCCAATAAACATTTGTATTAATACACTTGTCAATTAATACAAACATTGGCGTACACACACGTTTTATTGACAATAATTTCCCAATATCTATTGATTCAAATTAACAGAATTTATGTGAGATAAATTATTGTTTCAATTTGTTTACAGTAGGTCAATTAGAAATGGAGGTTTATGGAGTTTCAATATTAGCCAATGTTTACAATTCTTTTAAAGGTAAATTTGATGTCAATATGAAACGGGTTAATTCCACGCAAGAAACGTTGTTTAATTTATGTAGATTACAAAATATTTGCAAATCTACTTTTAATGTTACATTTTTATTGCTTTCAACTTAAGATGTTTTGCAACAATACACGCGCATGTTGTAACAATAGCACTCAACATTATGAGCTGCCACTAGTTCTTTTAATGTTTCAACCAATTCTATAAACTTTCAGCAATATGTACATTATATTTTCATAAATGATTTATATTGTTGAATGTTAATTTCCAGTTTTTTTTTATTTTCGGTATCATTCTGATTTCCGAAAGACTTTTGCATATGGGCGACTCCATATTCACAATTATTGCATGTTATTAAACATCTGTTTTACATTTTGTATAATGTCTTGCGCTTTTATTTCTCTTTATATTGCTTAGCTCTTTGTGAAACTCTCTTGGTAAAATAAGTCCGGATTGCTGTTCTTGCAATTGTTTATTCCCTCCCTATAGGGAGAAATACCTGCTTATGACTTCGTTCCCGGCACGCAATCCTGAGGTACTCACGAAAAATGTCTACGTCCATCCACAATATTGGCGTCCATCCATGACGAGAGGACTTCCCGATAAGGAAAGCCTCTGAAGAGGTGCGAAAAGGCACGAAACATGTCGGGCGAAACATACCAAATAAAGTAGTAAATGTGAACCAAGAGTGTACTGCTTTATTGACCCCCTGCCAGAAAAAGAAACAAGAAAAATTGGAAAATATATATCGGGCCATCTTTCACAAGAATTAATATATATATATATATATATATATATATATATATATATATATATATATATATATATATGTATATATATATATATATATATATATATATGTATATATATATATATATATAGGGTAAGTGACCCAATAGTTGACACTTTAAGGAAGGCTTATTTTACTTAAAATAATTCTTCGCTTAGTTTTTGAAAATAATAAACTTTGAATATATCAAATTATTCGTCAGCTCATTCTCTATGAAATTCACATAAACCAATTTTAGATACATTAAGTATTTAAAGTAAAATAAATCATTAAATGCTGCCTTACTCTGGTCCTAATGTTGACACGTCTGCAGTAGGTCGGTGCCTAAGTTTGACTTTTCTGTTCATAAGGATGACAGTGAGGGAAAATAATACAACTTCACTCTTTAAACAAACAACCAAATTGGATTGAAATCGTGCTGTTTTTCCTTCAACTTGAACTATACACTAATCACCTACTCTAATAACGTTAACTTTGTTTATAACTTGCTTATTACAGCCATTTTCATCATTCATCCCTTGCTCATTTTTGAACAATCGCTCTTCTTCTTTAACTTTTTGTGTAACTCATTGATGATGGTTTATTTACACCTGTTGATTCTACACAGTTCATGCTAGTGATGTCCTTCCTTCTTCAGGCTGAATGGAGGAGTCACCATCTTCCTCAGTCATGGAGTTTCTCACCTTATTTTTCCGACGAGAAGAATTTAAAAGTTATTTCTTGTAAGGGATTTTTCTTCTTTTTTGTTCAATCTAGCCTTCGCTCTTTTTTCTTGGCGATTTCAGCTGTGTTTTTTTTTAATGCAGGACTTGGTCCATTCATGAAATTTTAGCTTCCAACTTTCTTTAAACGTTCGGAAACCTGATACATCCATAGGCTGGTTAATGTGAGAAGCATTTGGAGGTACCGCCTGTTATAACCATTGTACCACAAATTGATTAAGAAGTTGTGTGACATTTCAAATTGCAGAAAACTATTATAAAAAGTTGCCTGTCAACATTAGGAACAGAATGTCGAAATTAGGAAAACATGTTGTCAACTTAAGGTTCGACTCATAAGAAATTAATAAAATCAGGATACATGAATTTCAAATGAAAATCTCAACTAAATGTTTTAGTATTCATCACTAAAGTTGACATTAGTGTCAAGAAAAGGAACCCTGGTTGTTTATTGGGTTCCCAATGTTGACACTACCATAATCTCAAAATTTTTTTATTTAACTTGAGTCAAACCTTTTACAGTCCATAATTTAAGTATCATAGAGTTCATAGAAATCACAAAAATACAATTTAATGCACGCATTACAAAAAAAAAAAATCTTAAGAAATATTCTTAATCTCTTATCAAATTCACTAAGTGAAGAGAGCAGCAGGAGTTGACTCGAGGATTTTTCATACTAAAATTTCGGCAGATGTTATTAACGGAGTTGCATAGTTGGCCGAGTCAGTCAACATTATTCTTCAACACCTGTTCTTTCATTTGGATGCAATCTTATTGAATTCTCTTGAATCTAATTGTTATTTTTCAAATTTAAATTTGAAGTGTCAACTTAAGGAGCAGTGTCAACGATCGGGTCATTTACCCTATATATATATATATATATATATATATATATATATATATATATATATATATATATAGGGTAAATCAGATATTGCCCGTATATA
Source organism: Gonocerus acuteangulatus (assembly GCA_946811695.1). NCBI lineage: Eukaryota > Metazoa > Arthropoda > Insecta > Hemiptera > Coreidae > Gonocerus > Gonocerus acuteangulatus. The sequence continues at coordinate 32,061,335 of OX328128.1, read as the reverse complement.
TATCATGCTTTTGCCCATGTTGTTGTAATTGAGTTGGGAGGAAATCTCAATTTTGGATTGCATGGTTAATGTCTGGAAACATGCTTCGAGTCTGCTTCTTTAATTCAAATCCAGCCCTCCATTAAAGAAGCAGACGCAAAGCACAACTAAATTGCATCAACTTGGGCTAAAGCATGATATATATAATTGCGGCCGGCTATAATTGGTGCCTTTAAAGGAAAAAATCAGGCGGCCTGTACTGACCACAGTATCTCCCTAGTGTGCCATATGGTCAAGAATCAGATACCTCTACAGTATCTGCCTTTTAGTGGCCTGTTGCGGCACTGATTACGAAAAAAATGAACGTGGATAATGACCCACAAACCACATTTCGTCAATCATAGTCCAGATATTTATCATTTTATTTTAATACTTCATTTCTAAAATAATATAAATAAAATTTGATAAATAACAAAAAAAAAAAAAGAACTAAAAAGTATAGTAATTGTAGTACATACGTTTTTGGATACATATGAAAAAGGGAAAAGCATACATACAAAATGCACAAACAACACATGAACTAAACAGTAAACCAAGCATATTACACATCATAAAATCGGACTATTATAAAGTAGAACTTGTTTGCCCTAAAGACCAATTTTGTTCAAGGTAGAGCACGATAAGACATACATAACACACATTCCCACACAATGTGTGTGTCTATGTATGTATGTATGCATGTATGTATATAAATATATATATATTTATATATATATATATATATATATATATATATAAATATATATATATATATTCCGTATCGAAGAATACATATATCGAAGAAATTATGTTAAAATTCATTTATGATTACAACCATAATAGCTACATTTTTTCGAAGTCCTGATAGGAGGACAAAGGAAACTGGAAATTAAAGAAATTTAAATAATAATACCTCTTGGCCTTCCTTCTAAGCCCATAAATATTCATAAAAGTTTTGTAGGAAACATTATTCTTGTTGCAACAATTGTTTAAGGCTACTGTAACCACTAGAGGATTATATCAGAAGTCTTTCTTTTGACTTTTGTATAATGAAATTAATCCATAAATAAAGCTCAAGATGTCCTTGAGGCGGGAGAGAAGCGTTGCCAGGGCAACAGGTTTTTCTGAATGGGTCGTTCTCATGAATGAAGCAGACGCCCATTCACTACTCCCTTTTACTACCTGTTAAACGAATGGGGCTTGTAGTATTTCTCGAAAGGTCCTCCTTGAGATGGCTCTAAACGTTTAGGGGGCCCTCTTCTTCTTCCGTTTGTTATTATGTAGTCATTTCTTGTTTGCTGGACGAAAAGTGGCTTACCCTTGAGTTATCTAAATTAATAATAATTTTTATAAATAATTATTTTTAGCGCGTTGCCTTTTTTTATTATAGTGAAGAAATTCGCTTATGTCATCGACATGATTCAATACGGAAGTACCGACGGGAAATGGGTAAGTTTCTTAACCCAGAGTTCACGAAAAATCAGAAACATTCATAAACGGCCAAACTTCGGGAATTGATGCAGAAGAAAGAAAAAAATCCTTCGGCATATATCTCGTTTTTGCTTCATTCCGAGGAAAACACAAACAACTAAGACAGAATTGTGAAAAGGCATTCTTTCATAATGCCTATATAAAAATCATTACAGATGTATGCATTATATTCCACCCCCTTCTACCTAACCACCTCCCCCCAAACAAAGCAACAGAAAATCCTCTTGGTCGAAAAAATTAACTGATGCCATCTAAAGCTGCAAGGTTAACATAATTTAAAATAGCTTCTTTCGGAGAAAAGTGCTAAATATATTATATATATATATATATATATATATATATATATATATATATATATATATATATAATATATTTAGGGGCGTCCCAAAAAAAACAGCCAAACTTCAGGAATTGATGCAGGCTGAAAAAAGAAAGAAAAAAGTTTTTTTGGCGTTTATTTTGTTTTTGCTTCATTTCCTAGAAAACGCCCCAAAAATAGAAACAATTATGAAAAAGCAGCCTTTCATATGTCCTATATAAAAATCGTTAAAAGTATATGTTTTATCCCCACGATTGAATTATGCTGAACTTGCAGCTTTACATGGGGTGAGTTTATTTTTTCGAGTTTGAAGATAGTTTTTTTTTGGGGGGGGGGGGGAGGTGGATGGGTAGAGGAGGGTAATTAGAGGGGGTGGTATATAAGACGTATACTTTTAATGATTTTTTTATAGGCCACTACCTGTTACCCGGCGTGCCATGCTACACCTCCTTTCTGCATCTACAAAAGCCAAAATAAATTAGAAACCAAATAAGTAATATTAAAATCTAATAATATGTGAATGACCCCAGCAGTCGATGCCCCAAAAAGGAAAACAAAACTAAAATCTAATAACATAAAACTGTAACTGTTCGTGTTCACAGTTTCGAATCCATGTCCTCGGAATTGTTTGTCCTAGACGATTTTAACCTAGCCTATGACACTCCCCGGATCAAGTTATACCTGTGTGCCAAGTTGGTCAAAATCGGAAAAACGGTGTGGATTTGTATAAGGTACAAACATAGAGACAGACAGCTGATAGACTTTTTTGACCTAGCCTACGACTCCCCTGATCAAGACCTACCAGTGTTCCAAGTTTGGTGAAAATCGGTCATTGGGTGTGGATTTGTATAAGGAACAAACAGACAAACAGAAAAACAGGCAAACAGATAAATATACAGACACGTGATTTTTTATATTATAGATATAAAAGACTGCATTTTTCTTTGTTTTTTCATCCTGCATTGATTCCCAAAGTTTGGCCGGTTTTTTGGGGCGGGGGACTCCAGGTATATATATATATATATATATATATATATATATATATATATATATATATATATATATATATGTATATATGTGTGTGTGTGTGTGTGTGTTGTGTTGGTGTCTTTTACACGATAGGGCCACCTGGATACTTCCTTTTCGACTAAATTCGCACGAAGAAACTTCTAGGGTAAACAGTATTTCGTTAATAGGCTCCCAGTTCCTCTATTCATAAATATTTAAACTTGAAGGAAAGGGAATATTGGTCAGGTTACTAATCTGGTTGCGTGAATGTCCCTGTTCTGTAGAGAAATCTATTTTTAGACATTGTTCAATAGAGGTATTTACTAAATGTCGGAACAAGCCTGTTGTATCACTGGTGTGATGCGCTTTTTAGCGCGCTTCCATCTTCCTGTCTTAGGGAGGGTTCCTGCTTATGACACTGGTGTCAGAAGGGGAAAAAACCCAAACCGAAAGTTTTAACTGACATTTTTTTTTATATCCTCCAAAAGTAATCGGAAAAATGAAATGTTTTTTTGTACATTTTTTTTTACAATTCCGATTACTTTTGCGACCTAAAATATACATATTTTGATTGTTGTTTTATTATTTTTTTTACTAAATAGTATATGATTATTGTTTAAAATTTAGCTCATTTTCTTTCTTTATCTATTTCATTCAAACGTGTGATTTTTATTTATTTTTTTCCCACAATTATTTTAACAAATTTTAACAAAATACCGAGTCATTAGTTTTTCCGATTACTTTTGAGAGATACTGTAATTACTTGTTGTAGAATACTGTTCTAATAATGCGTTTCCATTTTATTGCTAGTTCTAATCCACCAAAAAAAAAAACACGTAAACGCGCTAAAATAAGTTAATGTGCTTCTAATTATAAAATTACACTGTTAGGGATATTCCTGTTAAAACCGTCAAACAACCTATTTTTCTGAAAGTATATATAATTTAAGAAAACCCCGCAGTCTTGATACAATAATTTGTTGTTTTTGTGTTGAGATATTATATAAAGAAGGTTGGCAGCATTGGGAGCAGTGTTGCCTTGAGCCATTAATCATTTTAGCCACCATTATACCTGGTATCTCGGCTCATCTTTTTATTTGTAAGGAAAATAGCACCGCTCGTGGGTTTCTTCCTTAACCGCAGCCCATTCCACAATAGATACTTGGGAAACAAACTATCTGCCAAGGTAAACTAATTTACTACATATCACTAATAGGAGGCGAGTTATGCTCTGGGGTACAGCAGAAGACTCATGTTCTGGAGGAGCTGAGGTTGAAACTTTGACGCGCACTGAAATGTTGTATCTTATCGTCGTTAAGGGGTCTCAGAACGTCCGTAGGCCCGCCCAGCCTTAAATGGGTATCTGCGAAGGAGAAAATCGGGCGGCTGGATCGTGTGCTATATACCAAGTTTCGTGGCGAACAAACAAAAACTCTGTTGTATATCGTGTTAACGATAGTTCATCAAATCGACGTGGTTCTTTATATTAGTATAAATTATTTATTTACGAGACGATTGACATGAAGCTTATACTAAATGTTAAGTAAAGCTTGCCACAATATATTAGCGAAATACGCATCTGAATCGGATAAGTCGTTCCGGAGATTAGCGCGCACAAACAAACAGATAAACAGACATCGTTTTGTACAATTTTATTATATATATATAGATACTCCTCTATTATATGACATGTGGTTAAAACTTGACAGCATGTTTCATATAGAGGTGGAGGTTTTTAGCACTTGCCTCCGAAGGAAAGTAGCTATTGAGGTTGCACTCATGACGGAATTTTTGAAAAATTTCTTCGAATATTTATCGATCCTACCTAGTAGACACCGAAAATGACCCCAGTTAAAATTTATATATATATATATATATATATATGTCCGTTAACACGAGACCGGCCAGAGTTTTTGTTTCTTCCCCACGAAACTTGGTATATAGTATTCCCCAATCAATCGATTGAACGTGTTCGTAAACCAACAAAATCGGTCCATCCGGAGGTAGGGTTTACTCCGGAGCCAAAGTAGTTATTTGCTAATACCAGTCGTAATTTTTGTTATATTTCAACGAAACTCGGTATTCGTTCTGATCAACTAAAGAGAAAAATGTGTTGTAAAAATAAACTAAATCGGTTCATTAGAGGGGGGGGGGGGTTTACTCCGGACCCAAATTACTAAATTGCTCATACCGGTCGTAATTTCTGCTGCATTGCAACGAAACGCGGTATACGTCCTGGGTATCTAATAAGAAGGAAGTGCTGTAAAAATGAACTAAATGGTTCTATCGGATGGGGGGATATACTTTGTACTATGTTTGAATTGAATTGAAACAGGTGTTCATAACAAATTCAAAAGAGCAGAACTATTTATGTTTTTATTTTATTTATCTATATAGGTTATTTTAAGCAAATTATTCAGGAATGCACGCGACACTACCCAATACTGAGGAAAGTGCTTAGTTATGCAGCTCCTGCGTGACGGACTTTTTTTGTAATGACATGGCTATGGTACGTTTATTGCAGAACACCTTAGGTGCAGGAAACATCTTCTAACACGTGTGATACTTTACAACTATCTCTGGTTAATAATAGATATTCAAATTAAAAAATGATTTCCAAGAGGAATATTGACATCGAAGAGAATCATCACCTTCATGCTCGACTTCCCCTTCTACAATTATCAGCTCGTTAAACCTTCAAGGTGGCAAATAAAATACTTTGTGGACAAGCTCAATATTTATTTCAAGATTATTTTCCTTCACAATCCTATAATACCCCTCAGACCTTAAGAATATCCCTTTTACACACACATACATATATATATGTATATATACACACACATATATATATATATATATATATGTGTGTGTATATGTATAGTTATATATACTGTTTTAACACTATTTTACATTTTATATACTATTTTTGATTTCCATGAAAGACGACAAAACATGAACATGTATGATGCAGTTCCAGCGAGTCGGACTTTTCGTGACGTGTAGTTGGTACTTCTGGGCGTCCTCATCATGCCGGTGTCATTACCGAAAACGGATGAAGAGCATGGGCGTATATAGGATATAATTTCGGCTGGAAAAATTTTGGGGGGGGGCTGAGATCATTTCCGGGGTATGGAATATGAAACATTTAGAGCTTGGAATAGTTTTAGGCAACTAAAACGCTATTACGCCTAAAATAAACTATTTTTTATTAACTAAGTGATTTTATTATATTTATTTTTAAGGTTTTTATGACACATTTTTACCATCAAATGAAAATTTCAGGAGGGGCTGCAGCCCCCTCAGCCTCCCCCCCTTATATACGCCAATGATGAAAACGTCATGAAAAACCTTAAAGGCGTTGTTTTCATAAAATATGATAATAAAATGAGACGAAAAAATATATGAATATTGACATGTTAAGGATTATCCACAGGAATTTCCGAGGCATAAATTAGTTCCACTATAATTTGCATTTGATCCTCACCTCAGCCTTTTTTATTTATCAGCTAATTACATTTCATCACATGACGTTTCGGCCTCAGGGCCATCCTCATAATACTAGAAAAAACACATTACATGCATTAAATTACATTAAAAATACCCCCTTTTTCATACAATGTAAAATTTCTTAAAATTATCCTTAATTAATATTACCTTCATTCATATGTTAACATATTATTAACCCTATTTCAAACAAGGGCTTGTTATCAATTGTAATATTGAAGCTTCTAACCTTTAAATTTTTGTTACATTTGACTTAGCGCCATTTGACTTAGTTTGTCACATCTTCTATAACTAAAAAACCTTACATTTTTCCAACATTTAAGCTACAACAGACCATGTGGCCACAACATTCCACCATTTTCTATTTTCACTATCATAAAATTCTGATTCTAACCCCATATATGAAAAATTTTCATATCCATTCTACTTATCTTATTATACATACCCAATTTCTCTATACTATTTACATTACTATATAGACACATATTACATACCTATATACATACATATACCCACATATACACTTTCACACATATATATATATATATATATATATATATACATACATACAAGTACATATATACCCACATACATACACACATACATCCATATAAATACATACACCCATATAAACACACAGACACACCCACACATATGCATATATACAAACTTCCCCATATGTAGTATATATCCAATCCCTCTCTTTATCACATGTTAATAAAATAATTTAAGTAAAATATACTAAATTTATATACACTTTAACAACACAGTATAAAAACATTTTCATTGTTGCATATTACAGTTTGTTTCAGAAGTTTATTTTTTAATTTTATTTAATATCTCCGCGTAATGTTTATTTATGTGTCTGTTTTGAAATTGATTGCACACTCTTCACTTGTAATGTGCAAGGATTCCAGGATCCTTCTCATATTCCCGTCCCTATGCAGAATCCTTGGTGCCTCCAAATCAAATTTATGCTCTGCCGCCATTACATGTTCAACTAAGGCAGTTTTCTTAGGATTTTTAACCTTATTATTTATATAATACTGGTGTTGTTTTATTCTTTTCTCTATGTACTGTCCAGTTTCCCCTATGTATACAGCTGGGCAATTTACGCAACCCAATTGGTACACCAAATCTGCTTTCTTTTCCATATTTACTTTATCCTTAAGGTCATCACATACATTCTTTATTTTGTTTACTGGTTTATGAGCAATTTTGAATTCATCCACATCGAACTCCCTTAACGCCCTTCCAATCTGCTCCCTCAACCCTTTTACATAAGTGCATTTAATGTATTTGTTTACCTTATTATTATTTTTTACTATTGTTTCTGATTCCTTATTATTATTATCACATAATTTAATCACATTACATGCCCATACCTTTTTTATTAATTGTATAGGGTAAAAACTGTCAAGAAACTTTTGATAAATTTCAGTTTTTATTTTGTTTAATCTATTTGGTGTTGTTATTTTTATGGCCTTTTGTATAAAATTACTAAGTATGTTCTTTTTCATATGTTCCGGGTGGCTAGAAAAATAATTTAAGATATTCTTACTAGTATTTTTCCTTTGTGTCCACTCTGTTTCTAAAATTCCATCCTTTCTGATAATATTCATACCTAAAAACTTTGTTTTATTGTTAGATTCCACTTCCCTGGTAAAAGGCCATCAAAAATAACAACACCAAATAGATTAAACAAAATAAAAACTGAAATTTAATGCATGTATTGTGGTTTTTTTTTCTAGTATTATGAGGATGGCCCTGAGGCCGAAACGTCATGTGGTAAAATTTAATTAGCTAATAAATAAAGATGGCTGAGGTGAGGATCAAATGCAAATTATAGTGGATGTATGAATATTATTATTATCATGGTGCAGTTCCAGTGAGTCGGCCGGAAGTCAAATTACACATAAAGGCAGGTACCTCCGTCAAGTAGATTGGTCTCAGTATGACCCCGTAAAATTAGACACATTTTATTATAGACTAGTTGAAGATGGTCACTACTTAGGTATCACGATACTAGGCTGCACCGGAACATACTATTCTGAAGCATATAATCAGAGGCTGTATTAGATACTGTAGCTTGAACCATTCATACAACTCTCAACCTCTCGTTGAAGGAAGCCACTATATAGACAGTATGCTCCGCCCGCCTGATTTTCCCCTTTGGCTTCGGCTGCTAGAGTCATTAGCACAAAAGTACCCATTATTAAATTAATTTAAGGCTGGGTTGGCCTAGCCTATATATATATATATATATATATATATATATATATATATATATATATATGGGTGTATGTGTGTGTATAAATAAAATATTGTGTTTTATTTTTTTCTTGGTGTCAAAAGTGGAGCAATTGTGTCTCATACGTGGAAAACAATTTTTTTGATAAAGGAAAACATACTTTTTCTTTAACTTATGAAGATATTTAACCCATTTAAGTTCGAATTCATTCATTCTCGATTCAAATATAAGCTTAATATTTCGGCAAGATTAATTTTAAAGCATTGTTAGAGCAGTGATCTTTTTTTTTTACAAACAATATTCCTGTAAATCATGTTATTCATTCGATAGCGCATTTATCCAGGAATACTAACAAAAAAAAACAGAGTTAAAAATTCCTTCATTTGGAGCCGTGACACCAAAAAGAGTGGCACAGGATGTATATGTTTGTAATTTTCGAAAGTGTCGAATATTTCTAAAACCGAAGGACATTTACTAAACATATTTTTTTGAACCGCCACAACGTCCTCTACCCGCAGGTACTATATTATCCATTCATTTCGCCACACCCTGTGTATATATATATATATATATATATATATATATATATATATATATATATATACCACTTACTTATTTAATAAGTCGTTCAGGCCTAAATTGTGGAAAATTATGTAAATTAGTCGAACTGGAAATATGCGTCCTGTGAGGATACATCAGGGACTTCCATCTCTCATGGGCGTATATAGAAAAAAATTTCGGGAGGGGCTGGGAAAATTTCGGGGGGGGGGCTGAGACCATTTCCGGGGTATGGAATACTAAAAATATAGAGCTTGGAATAGTTTTAGACAACTAAAACGCTATTGCACGTAAAATAAAATATTTTTTATGAACTAAGCGGCCTTATTTAATTTATTTTTAAGGGTTTTACGACAAGTTTTTACCATCAAATCAAAATTTCGGGGGGGGGGGGGGGCGCAGCCCCCTCCTTATATACGCCCATGCGATCTCTATGAGTTGAAATCTTAGAAGTCATCAAATCCATAAATACATCTCCAATTGAAAACTTCACCGATTCTCCAATCGGCCTTAGTGATTAGAACCATCGCCACAACGGCTTTGTCGGCAATCAACGACTTTATGTTGACTGTTTACTAATGTTGACTCTTCATAGGAGAGTATTTTAGCCGAAGTACAGCCAATAATGGACAACATTGAATTCGAAAGTGACGATGAACTGAGGGATAAGTGATCACAAAAGAATCTTCTGCTATTAGAGAAGTCACAAATGCGTTTAATACACTTTGGACCTTTTTGGAAACCTGTGACATCACAGAGAGATACTGTGTTCAGACCTGCCTGCAGGTTGCCTGATTTTCCCATTTGGATGCACCCATTATCGCCGTCCTATTCGTACGACGTCACTAGAAAATAATTTGCATTTAATCTTCACCTCAGCCACCTTTATTTAATTAGCTAATAAATAAAAAAGGCTGAGGTGAGGATCAAATGCAAAGTATAGTGGAAATAATTTATACCTCGGAAATTCCTGTGGATAATCCTTATCATGTCAATAAAATATTTCTGTATGTGCTGAGATAACCTCGCCCCCACACAAGTATAGAACGACCTGTTTTCCCATGACCTTGGATTTTTGAACTGTCGACATGTCTACTTAGAAATTTCTGATAGCTACATCGGATCGACTTCTTATGCGGGTTTTCCTCCCAATAATGGAAACACTTTATCTATAGTAAAATTACTTGATTATCTCACCCCAGAAATACTGCATAATAGTTGCTAATTTAAGAGCTTAAGGTCGAATGAAGATGATGGCTTGTGTATACTATTAGTAAGATGATGACGTAGATCTAGTGATGACGTCAGTTTCAAGAACAATGTCGAACCTAGGATGAGCGAGGTTGGTAGCCCTGCTCAAGGTCAGGCTGGCCAATAACGAGGTGCTGCATCAGCACTGTACCACTTCCCGTCTTCTCCCGGCTTATTTAGCATAGTCAAACATGTGCTTAGTCAAGTGGAACACAAACACTACAGTACAAAATAAATTATTTATAAAAACAATAATAAATAATAATTATGTCAAAAAATTCAACAAATGTTGATTTTGCGATTAGAAAAAAAACTACAAGAATAAAACAAAGCTAATTCCTAAACAGATGGATGATGTGCAACAACTGTAACACGTCAAATCTTGGGGTTCAAAATGCAAGTGGTATTAGTCAGTTTGAGCGAAGATTTCAAAGATTAGGTTTTGTGTTTGAGACCACAGCAATATCGTGGTAAAAAAAAAAAAAATCACTGCTCTAAGAATGCCTAGAAACCAGAATCAATCAACTCGCTCATAAATAGGATATAATATATCCTATCAAAACGTTTTTTTGATAAAACTATGTTGTTTTTTTATATATAAAAAAACGTTTTTCACTTATTAGACATAATTCCTCCACTTTTGCCAGCAAGAAAAAATAAAGCACAATATTTTATAAATATGTTATATATGTTTTCCTCAGAGGTAGACCCGTCGACTGCATGTTCTGGAGAACCCGAGTTCGAAAATCGGAATAAGAGCCCAAACCTTTCAGGAGCTCATCCAGCCCTCATATGGGCTAAGGTGAAAATACTACTGAAGGCGACCGGTGCATAGTACTGACCATACTATCTCCTTAGTTAAGAACATGATAACTCTACATGAATTCAAATCTTCAACTGTAAAAAAAGGGAATTTTAGTTCCAAGTAATCCAAATTAACGTATTGAGTATATTTTGACAGGTTTCAAATTCATCTTAACGAAGATTTTGGGGTGTAGGACGTACTAAAAAATAAGTAAAATCAAATAAATAAATAAAAAAATGAAAAAAAGAAAAAAAAAAAAGAAGTTCTATATGCGAACTTTGAGACTTTTTGGGTACATTATTAAATATCTGAAAAGCAGCTGTGAAACAGTTTTCATTGTGGTATGGAGCAGTGGATCACTCAAAGCCCTAATGAATTGCCAACAAAATAGATTTAGACATAAATTTCAATAAGATCTCCACAGCCACAACAATTTCAGTCAAAGTAAACGATTTTTCAACCTTCCGTATTGTTGGTTTAGATCCATTATTGGCGAAATATCCAGAGTTTCTGCTCCAAACTTTCCAAATCACTGCGGATTTAAGCATTATATGGAAATACGCTAGCATGACGCTGTTCTCTGAACTTGTTCCTGGATAATATGTCCCCCTCCAACAAGTTCATAACAAGCTGTGTATGGCCTTCAAGAATCAAGCTAGTAATAATGTTCCAAGCTCCATCTGTTGGAGCAACCTGTTGCACCATCTGTTGACGACAGATGTGCCAATTTCTTGGTGCTTTATCCTCTTCAATCCTTTGTACTCCTGGAATACTCATGAATTCATATAATTCCACAGGATGAATGTCTTGGAGCGTTGTTGTTCTCGAAGGAATGTTTGAAACCACAAGTATTGTTAAAAGCCTGAGAACAATTCTTGTTTTAGTGATGGGATCAGAACTGCGAGATTTGACGACCCAACGACTTCTTTAATTTTTTTTTTACGGTGAATCTGCCCTCTATGGGGCTATTAATCACCCAATTAGTCACCCTTTTAGAATGGTAACAGCACGTGGTCGGTTACCCATTCAGCTACTGGCCACGACGTTGCTTAACGTTAGTGATCAACGTGAATCGGTGCATTCAACGTGGCTAAGGCCATTGGCTCTAATACTTCTTATTGAGAAGTAACAGGGTTTAACAGTTATTGATCTTTACCAAAAGTTTTATATTTGATTTTTACTGCAACCTTTTGGACTTCTTCAGATATATATTCTGTAATTTTACATGTTTTATAGAATATTGGTTATGAATTATCATATGATATGTTATGTTAGTTGAAGGTATACTAACATTATGAAAATATTTGTAAAGCCCCGTTTCCATTACTACAAATCTGCCCTGCGACATGTCGCAGAGACTTGTCGGAATGGAAATGTACCTTTAGTGAACAGCATTAGTAATTGTTTTGTCATTTACTATTTGGGGTTCTCCCTGTGGCTAACTAACGCCTTAGATTCTAATGGTAGGAATTTTTCTCAGGGCCCGTTGAGAAGGTTCCTTGCCGCACCATAGATGTCGGCGCGGATGGCCTAGTTGTCGAAGAGCCGTAAAAAAAAAAATAACGATATAATAAATCACTACTGATATCGAGAAGTGACTGGCGTGGCTAAAGTAAAAAATACCCTAATAACAACTTGCCTAAAAAATAAAAAATAATTCCTTAGGTTCATATTCTATTGAAATGCCAATATTGAGCTCATGAAGACCGCTAAGTAAGATAACAGGAATAACAACGGAAAAACGCTATCATGACGCAGTTCCTTCGAGTCGGATGTTTATGTTGTAATTGTGGCTTCAATATTTGCGGCGATCTGACTTGCAATTCGAATAAAATAAACGACAATAACCCGAGATATATGTATGTACCTGTACTATTTTTACATCGAGCCTTGGAAGTCTGCGGCACTTGATATTCGTACCGGACGGGGTTTATCCGGTGTATGACACCATCATCTAATTAACAGTCCTATTCGACATAGCTCTCCTTTCTCCTTAGACACACACACTAGGTCATTTATGATTCATGTATACAAACACACTTATAAGCAAGAAGAAATCACGTACGTAATAAATGCGTACTCTGAAATTTACTGCACTGACGGCCCTAAAAAGAATGAAAATGCTGGACATGCAGTAGCCAAAACAGGAACTACAAAGAAATATAAATTATTACCTCATCCATATTCACAGCCAAACTAGGAGCAATGACAACTGCATTATAGTTAGCCATTAGTAGTGACAATAAAAACATCCTAATCCTCTCCACAACAAAGTATCGGTAATTACAATAAATTCTGGCTCACATTGAAGAAGATTCATCATCTCGCCATTCTGGACACATTAGGAAAGCCGCCAAAGAAGTTAGAAGTTTGGAATCGCCTTCGCTATAAGTTTATGAACAAGAATACGCCAAAGCTTGGCTCAGAAAGACTGTCCTCAGATAATTATCTGAGTGGAGGAGGGCTATCATGTTTTCATAAGTCTCTCTCATGTATATAACCTCAAAATAGCTGTACAAGTTTGGTTTTGACAGTTAACAGGTGTATCAACATCCAAAAACTAAATTTCTCAGCAAAGTGAAAGTTGAGCATGTAAAAAGTGACATGTTACTGTATCTTGAAAACAAGAGCTAATTGGTAATTTTTTAACTCAGGGGGTGAAAATACATAATAATTGGGTATTTTTAAGCCCGAAACAAATTCATTGTTGGTCAGTGTAATGGGAGGCCAGTTGAACAGAAGTACCTTTCCCAATCAAATTAAGAACAATTAACCTACCACTAAAGCATAGAGAAGTGCCATCATAATTCTAACAAGGACGAGAGTAGGACAAACGACCCTGGCGACATCATCTCTACCATGTCAAACAATGGAATATGAAAATCGGAGCAAATTGGGGAACGAACATATTCAAAATAGTCGTATTCTATACTTTATTTAAGGCATTAAAGACAATTCTAAACGAGGTAGAGTTGCGACAAGCGGTATCGTCCACAATCCAAGAGCAATCTCGAATCTGAAAAACTAGATTTTGCTTGTCCATAGTTTGACATGGTAGGGACGATATGTAAATATCACAAGAAACAACCATCATCATATGTGTGAAGCCTACCATATCCCTGCCACTATCTACCACATCTTAAAAGATGCCCAGCATTCAGTAGCTACTTTAGAGTTCCTAATACGCGAAGAACTGCATCAGCGATGTTACAGGACTCGCCTG